>CM043123.1:7681986-7823926 GCA_023701765.1 Hylyphantes graminicola
TTTTTTAAATTCAAAAACAGCTGAAAAAAATACACCACTTTCGTTCAAAACTGGTAACTTTTTTTCTTTCGTGTTGCCATTGGTGTAAGAAATTAAATTAAGCACAATAATAAGTAAAATTCAAAATGTTTATTTTATTTTGTTGCCATTATCTTCAAAAAATAATTCTTTATTTTAAAAATAATTGATTCAAGGCCATCGCACTAGAGCTACTTATGAGGATTTTATGTCTTCATTTTTTTTGCCAAATATGTTGCCAAACTTGCTAAAATATTACCTAAAAATACGCCAAATCTGTAAAAATTATTTTGTTTAAATAATTAAGCCATATAGTTAAGAAGGTGTAGAGAGGTCTATCAGTTCAAATGGTTTGAAGCAGGGCTGTCAGGTTTTTCAAGCTACTGCCCAGCACTGAGGTATCCCAAGATGCACCACTTTAGCAGTTTTTTTAGCTACTGCGCATAACATAGTAGCCAAAACTATGAAAACTGGCACTGAGATATCCCAAGATGCACCGCTCTAGCCTGCTTCTTTTGTGCGTTACTGCGCACATACATGGGCCGCTCTATTCTCTTTCCTAACTCTGTGAATTGAGCTGGTTGGTTGCTCCAAGGTCATCACGATTGAGCTGAATAATGTCACTGTTTGACGCTATATCTATATTTTATCTCCAAAATTATTACCAAAAATATGCCAATGACCTAAATGTTTCTTTGTTTTTTCTGGATGTTTCCAAGTCACCGTGTTCTAGAGCTGTTTTGAAGGCTGTTGAATCTTCATTTTTGCGCCAAATATGTTGTCAGAATGCTCGAAATATTTTTTTACCTCATTATTGATCAGATTTTGGCGTGAAATCACATTATTGTATAGAATTATACTTCATTTTTGTTTTATTTACCATTGAAATTACAATGATATAAAGTTCATATTAAGGACGTTTTTTTTGTGATATGAGGATGGGCATTTTACAGGGATGCATTTTCATTTTGAAATTTTAAGGCAAAATAAGTAACAGGATTTTATTTAGAGATATTTTATTATTTATTATATATTGATTTTGAAATGTTTTTGTCTGTGCGAAGAACGTGTATTTATTTGCTAGTTTATTATAAAGTTTTTGTAAAATATCTGCATCATGCTTTATTATATTACATAGTTTATGATTGTGCATTTGTTGCTTAATAATTTGGTGACATTTTAAAATCAAATTTTATTTATCTTGATATTTTTTTAGTTTTAGATCAGACACTTCAGAAACATGTTATGCGAATGATATAAACCGTGCATGTGATTGTAACCGAAGAGATTACGGTTACACTATCTTTTCCAAAGTAGCATTAAATGTGTCATCTTTGAGCATTATCAGTATGTATCTATTTTTTATGAGGTTAAAATGTTAGTAAAATTCATAAATTCCAGGAAATGCTTTTTTCATGTATGGGAAAAATCTTAAATTTCTCAGTTTGAAATCTCTTTATAACTGCCAATGTTATTGAATATTAAATCTTATGTAAATTGATCATTGCATATTTTCATTTCAAGGAAATGCAATATAGTATTTATTTATCTGCAGTCAAATTAGGAAAATTATGTTCAAGTATAAGCTTTAATTTAAATTTTCTATTGAACAAATTTTGTACTTGCTATTTGTATGCTTTCTGCTTGTATTTTTATGCAAGTTTCGACTGATTTAGTCAGCAGTTTTACTACCATTAGGAAAGACATATAGGTGTCTTTTATAAACTGTTATAATTAAAATAAGCTTGGATCAAAGCTACCTATAACAAACAAAATAGCCTTATTTGACAGTAAATTACTGTCAAATAAGTCTATCACTGTTGTATTAGCAGATATGATATTTAAATTTACTTTTCCTTTATTTTAGCCGATGACTATACATTCAGTACAACGTACCATGGCAGGCCAGTGCCTTATGGTACTGCTGGAGATTGTTTTGGACAATCAGACTGCCCTCAAGGTATTTTTTTTATTTCGTTGCAAGGGACCCAATTCAAAGTAAAATCTGAAACATCATGGATATCAAAAGCACGACTTGGTCACATTGCCTTGCGTCGTACAATGGTATGTTTCTTCTTATATTTTTTTATGCAGATTTTTTTTTATTGTTCAATATTAATTATTTTTGTCAAAGGTTTTTTAAGTGTTTATATTTTTTCCATATTCATATAATATTATATATTTCAGAATGACCAGGTCGTTAAAGGAAAATGTGGTGGTTATTGTGATACATGTATTCCTGATCCTAAGTTAGGTATTTCTGTTGATATTACTGTCCCTCTATGAAGGTATATTTTAGGTAAGTTATGTTTAAACTAACAGTATCTGTTATCTAAATGAAATACTAAAAACTATTCAAATATTTCTGCAGATTAACTTCTAAAATAAAAATTCAATAGGAGAAATAAAATTTTAACATTTTAACCCTTTCAGTCCCAAAAATTTACTACACTACAGAAACATCTGATATTCACAAAATAAGCTTATTTTAGGTCAAATATACGAATTCCAAAAGAAAAAAAATTCATTTAAATTTTTTATATGGTTTTTGAAACAATGCCAAAATTTTTTAACTGCAGAAAACATCAAAATAAAAATATATATATTACCTAAAAACACTTCGAGTTATATATTTTAAGGTATCTGACCATATTATTAAAAAAAATTTAGTAATTATTTGAACCGAAATAGTTTAAATTGTGTTTTAAATGTGTGGAACTGAAGTGAACTTATCAAAAATCAGGAGAAACGCCTGTTGACCATTTTCTAAATAAAAAAAATAGTTCTGACTTCTATTGATATTCATGTGCAATATTGTCTGATAGAACAAAGTATGAAGAATCGAATGATGTGTGTTTGGATGTCATAACGGGCCATAAAAATTTTGAAAAAAATAATGAAAGTGATGATGCCAAATGGCATCACTGGGACTGAAAGGGTTAAATAGTACATTTGATACTGCATGGTAATCCCATTTATCACTGTGCTTTTTATGAATTGAATGGAAATCAGATCGAATTTCATCACTGATACATTAAAACATTAAAATAAAAAATTCCAGAATTAGGGCCATGCAAGGCTACGCATTTTGCTGTTGTATTTCCAGGTTAATATGATAAATTAAAGAAGACTTAACAATAAAAAAAATTGTGTCCTTGTGCCATAGCACAAAAGTGTTTTCGGAAGTACGCCACTGGTGTAATGATGTCAGCAAGCATGTAAGCAAAAATGATGATGAAGTGTCTGTTTTATCGTAGCAGGTAAGAAGTCTCAGTCGTGCTTCTGCCATTGAGAAACATTCCGGTTAAATGGGTCAGTTAAGTGGATCTTGGTGGTGAATGTCCAGAGTGAGTCCTGCAATGACTCATCTGTTCTGTTAATTTGCTCCAACTTTTCTCACAGTGGTTTGCTGCAACAATGCTCACTTGTCTGGCACAATACTATTATTAGTTCAGTTGAGTTCTAAAGCAACAATAAAGCAATACTTCTGTCTACAACTACAATTTTTTTAATTAATTTCTTTTATCGTCAATGTCAATCTTCAATTTAAACATCTATTTTATTTTCAAAATTACAATAGTATTCTTTTGAATTATGATTTATACTTAATTGTAATTGTCATGACTTTTTTTATGATTTTTTTTAAAATTTCACTGTACTGATAAAGTGAATTTCAATTCTAGGTTCAAAGTGACTTCTATTATCAGTATTTTTCATCAGTCATGACTAACCTACCGCAGAGCATTGTACATAAACATGAAATCTCACCAATGTGATCTAGTGACTGCCTGTAGAAATGTGATTTTGTTTTTTTAATTTGTCACAATGTCATTCAAATACTGAAATTATCTTCTTTTGCTTGTCCTAGTCTTGTGATGTAAGAATGAAAAGTGTCAATTTTCAAAAAATCATATTGAATCTCATTTTATTTTGAGCTTGAGGATTTTTAAAGATTCTACTTTTATGACACTGTTTTTAAGAAAGTCTGAATGGCATTTATGTTTAATGAAATGTTCCTCTTGTTATTTGTAATATTTGTTAGATGTTTTAACTATATTGTTACATTCATTAATTATTTGGACATCAAATACTGTTTTATTTATTTTTAACTATTTTTTGTTAGTGTTTGTTTCTGAAATTGCAAACGCAAAAAATATATGTTTCAATACAATATAATAACTTCTATGCATGCAAAAAAAAACTTTATTTTACATTTATTTCTAAAATATGCTTCACCATTCCTAGTTATTAACACTTCAATTTGCACTTTGTTTATGCTACTTTTGTATTAATATGTTTGTAAATAGTAACTGTCTGCTGATCTATTCAAATTTGAAATTATTAATTAAAAAATATATAAATTAACTTCAAAAGCAATAATTTATTATGAATTTTATGAGCAAAGACAAATATTCCTGTTGAATGTATGAAAAACCCTAGAGTTTTTATTTATATTCTGAACTTGCCTTTCTAAAAATTCTTTATTTCAATTCATAGAATGTAATACTAAAACTATAAATTCTCATTGAAATAGTTATAATGTTATGAATTGCACAGTTTATATTAATTTTAAAGAATATTAATTGTATTTAAAGCAGACATTTTATTATCTATGTATGCATAGAAGTATGATAAAATAAGTTTTCATGAATAAGTACAGAGGTGCTCTTAACTTTAAAAGCTCACTGTACACATTTTATTCGAATTTATGAATTTTATCACTTGTTATATATTAATGGACTATTTAACTAGAATTCTTTTGTATTTTTCACTTAATATTTTGGTGGGGAAAAATAATACACGATCTCTCGTTCTTAAGTGCGAGAAAAGTGTTTTTCCTAAAAATAAATTAAGTTGCTCAAAGTTTATTTGCCATTTTAATCTTTGTAAAATATCTAAAATGAATAGATTTTTCATACCAAAAGTATCTTCATTAGTATATTCCAACTTAACACATGTTATATCAGCAATTTAAATTATTTTGAGAGACAGCATTGCTCAAAACTTAGTGTCACAAATTTCAAGTCTTCCACTTCTGTGTCTATCTTTGTCTGTGTCTGTCTAACCTTTTCTTTAGAAATCGCTTTTATAGATGATATAACATGCTTTAAGTTGAAAAAGTAAACATTAAGATATTTTTGTCACCATGGTTATTTTCATTTATCATGGTATTTAGATTCAAAATAAATCTTTATAAATTCATGTTTTGCACACAAAAAATCTTATTACACTATGAAGAACAGTAGCACGGAAATTTTAGTGTGTGCTGAAATTAAGCAGATAAAGTACAAAAAGTATCACAATTAACTAATTATAAAATATAAGACAGGTGATAAAATTAAAAAATTCATAATACAACACCCACGTTGATTTTGTAAAGTTAGATTTTTGGGACACCAAATTGACCTAAGAAGTAAATATATTGATTATAAATCATTATTAATTTGGTGCTTTGTTTTTAAAAGACTTTCTTTGATGTTTCCACTTTTTTTTTACTAAGTTTTTAAATCTTTTTCTTTTGTATTTGGTTGTAATTTGTTTATGAACAAAACATGTCTTGTGACAAACTTTAAGATGTGTGTATTATTTACTTATACATTTGAAATCTTGAAATTTTCATTAAGCTTAAGGTAATTTATTTAACATATGTATAATTTATAACTGAAAATTATCTTGATTTGTACATAGTACTCTTTTATGTTGAAATATTGCTGTAATTGTATTTTCTTATGAACAGTCTACCTCATTTCACAAGAACTAAACTAGTATATTGTTTTATTTATTTGGTGTTTTCTATTTTTTTATGAAGCAAAAAGGAAGTATGTTATGTGTTTGTGCACTGCCATTTTCTTATGTTTAGCATCCTTTTGTCGTTTCAGCTGCAATCATGATATTGCTCATTTAACTGCCACTTAAGACAAATATTGTCAGCGTTTATTTATAAAATTGTGTGTCACTGCCAAAATTTTACTTGTTGAATGGACCAATATTGTATTTGATTTTTGATGTATGGATGTTCTAAAGTGTGGTGTGGTTTTTAGTTGTTTCTTAAGATAAAATTGCAAACTCAGAATACAGTATAATCAAATGTAAAATTTCTTTTAAAACACTACATTCATTGATACTTTATTTATAAAAAAAACTATGAATAACAAATTACTATTACATATAAATACATTAATTAATACTATACATTCTTAACTTATTACACCTGTAATAAGTGAACGAAATTTACTGTCTTAGTGCGAAACTATCTAATAAGTTTTATTAATAATAAACAAATGCATTACTAGTTAATAGTGTATTTCCATTTAATATGCTATATTTTATGTTAATAAGGAAAATTACGAATTAGCAAACTTCTATAACGATATCAAGGTATTTTTTTAGCCTTCATTCTACTATTAAAACAAACTTATGTGAATTTTGAACTACCTTTGCTATAAATTAGAATGTTTTTTTCTTTTTCTCCAATGCATTATTTGTTAAAGTGAATTACTTTTATGCAGTTGACAAGTTTTTACTCTACTTCTCTTGAATATTACTGACCTGTCACAATGTTCATTATTAGAGTTTGGTTATACCAGTAATCTGCAGACACACTTGTTTTTCTGTTTAGTTAAATCATGCACTTTCAAAGTATGTCACCTGAAGATGTTCTTATAGTGCGTCTCAAAAGTTTAGACAAAAGACATTTTGAGTCACAAAATTTCAATGAAAAGGTTTATTTGAAAAATTTTTGGGTGGTAAGGTTAAGGCAAGTATGTATAATTAAAAATATCGTGAATCACAAAGAAAACAACCAATAATAAATTTTAATTAAATTAATTGTAAAAAGTACCCAAAAAATCTGTCTCATAAATATAGACTAATTGATTTAATGTCATTTAATGATCTAATTTCGCATTTTTTTGCTAGTATTGTATTTCTGTTTGATATTATGAATTAAAAAACATGTTTTACAGTTGAATTTTAACCATTTTGTACCATTCCTGATCCAATTACATACCAGCAGCAAATATAGCCGTTTTAGCTTTTTTACGAGAAAATATTGCATTTGATTGGCGTATTATATAACCCAATTAGATGTAAATAACGACTGTATGTCTAAAACAACAGAACTGAGAAGTTTTGCCACCAATTCACGCATTTTAAAACATGTAATGACGCATTTCCTGTTAAAAAACGGCAATTTTTTAAATTTAAAAGATCCAAAATTTCAAAAAATTGGTCTGTTGTAAACCGTAACACGATGCAGAGTTTGCTTCCCCTTCAAAAAATCACAAAAATTCCAAATTATACCCCAAATCCATCCCCAAAACATTCGATATTTCCCCTCAAATTTGCTGTTTTCGAGTTTGGAAATACTGGGGTTTTTTTTCAAACCGGTGAAAAAAAATCAGTTTAACTGATTACAAAAAAAGCATGTTTAAAGTACTCAAAAACTGGTTCGAATTGGTTAAACTGGTTCTTTTTCACCAGTTTGAAAAAAAACCGGTGTTTCCGAGCTCTAGCAAATTTGAGGAAAAATAGCAAATGGTTTAGTGGTGGATTTGAGTTAAAATTTTGGATTTTTTGAAGAAGGCGCAAACTCTACATCGTGTTACAGTGCACAGCAGACCAATTATTTTAAATTTTGGGTCTTTAAAATAAAAAAAATGCCTTTTTTTACCAGGAAAGGCATCATTACACTTTATAAAATGCGCGAATTTGTTTCAAAACTTCTCGGTACTGTTGTTATAAAGCATACAATCTCTATTTGCATCTAATTTGGATATATATTACTCCAATCAACAGCATTATTTTCCCTTAAAAGAGCTAAAACGGCTATATTTGCTGCTGGTATGTAATTGGACCAGGAATGGTACAAAATGGTTAAAATTCACTTTAAAACGAGTTTTTTAATTCATAATATCAAACAGAAATACAATCCTAGCAAAAAAAATGTGAAAATAGAACCTTAAATGACAGTAAATCGATTTTGTCTTTTTTTATGAGACAGATTTTTTGGGTACTTTTTACAATTAATTCAATTAAAATTTATTATTGGTTGTTTTCTTTGTGATTCATGCTATTTTTAAGTATATATACATGCCTTAACCTTATCACTCAAAAACTTTTCAAGTAAACCTTTTCATTGAAATTTTGTGACTCAAAATGACTTTTGTCTAAACTTTTGAGACGCACTGTATACGTTTGCGTACTCAACTGTCATCCTCATCATTTGATCGCAGTTCAATGTGACTAGTTAGTTGCAATTGTGTCGCCCATGTGTATTTCTAGTGCAATGCTTATCAAAACACCTCCCCACCTAACCTCTTGCCATTGTTAGCAATAGAGCATATCTAAGAGAAAAGTAAAATGTTAGATATAAAATTTATATTGGTTCTAATTTTATTTGTAAATGAGTTATGGACGCACTTTAGCAGACTGACTTCCAGCACAGTGTTAATAGGAAGATAGCTAAAAAATTTCAACTGCTCAAACAAATGGTTTAATCTCAATAAATTTGATAAAATATAATAAATTTCACTGTTTTAAGATTCACACCAATATTGTTCTTATAGCAAAATGAAGCTTATTGAAAAAAAAATTAATAATACTTGTTTAAATGTATAAATTAATGTTATAGTTTACTTTAAATTCTGAAATTGTGATTTTTTTTCAACCATTGTCCTGTTGCTACTGCAAAACGATGAATACTAACATACTAAGTTATCTGTTAAAGCACTATGTTAACAAATCACTTTTTAACTGTTTAATTTATTTTAAGCATGTATGTGATGTCATGTGTATACATATTGGCTACATGATACAATGCAGATAGGTTGCAATTTTTGTTTATATATATATATATATATATATATATATATATATATATATATATATATATATATATATATATATATATATATATATATATATATATATATATATATATATATATATATATATATATATATATATATAGTTTTTAACAGTTAAAGCATTATTGAAATTTTTTTCTCTCTGAATATATGTTTCTGTGTTCTTTTCAAGCTTATTTTAAATTGAAATATTTGTTTTAATAAGTTGCATAACTGAGAATATTTCGACAAAAGTATATAAAATGTGTGAATAGATTGTAAAATTGTATTAAAGCCAATAGATTATGCACTTACTTTTTTTTAACTCAAAGATAATTTCTTATTTGAGTATTTTGAAAGATATTATAACATTAATTTTTATCACAGAAGCTCTTTAAGTATTACAGTGATACTCATTGTATGCCTCACAATAATAAGATATTGGGCACCAAAATACAAGAAATGAATCATTCCACTGCAAATGAAATATAGGATATTTCAATAATGTATATATTGTATGTTTCCCTCATAAGACGGATCCTTTATACTTATATTATTAAGGGTTTATAACAGGGTCATCACTGTAATACTTAATGTTAAAACCGTGATATTTTACTAAACATGTTTTAATAATTATACTGTTAAGAGTCAAATAAGATTCCCTATCATACTTTAAAAGTTTCAACTTGTGCAATTTATTTATGAAAAATGATTTTAACTATATTTTTCTGCTAAAATTAAAAATATTTGAAAACCAATTTTATTTATTCAAAAATAAATTTTATTGGACTTTCACCTTACAGTATTTGTATTCTTTCTTTAACATTTTGAAATTGTCATATTCATAAAAATCGTTTTTTTTTTGTATTGCATACGATGCACCTACTATACTTCTTTTAGATCGAAGTTGTTCTCAACTATCTCTGTTTAAAAGCAAAAGAAATTGTTTCCAAGACACAAATACTCTTTGATATTTTTTCTCTACTTGTTTTTGTCTTCAAACTGATCTTAAACCTAATGAATGCTTAAAACTATTCTAAACTTTTCTTTTAATTTTCACTTATTTTTTTTTAATGCAAGAGTGGTTAGGTTTACTGCATTAGGTTTCATCTTGTTTTTTTTAAGTGTAGAAAAAAAATGAAGCAAAAAGTACTATTCTCCCACTTGACTATGAATAATTTAAATGTTGCAAATTATATTTCTCTCCAAGCAACCAGAATAACTTCTCATCAAACAAACCCATGTAAGTAATGTTATGATATGTATATCAGGCACGGATCCTGACTTCCTTCATGGGGGGGGGGGGGGGTAATCCCGATGTAGTTTTTTTTGGGGGGGGGGGGAGGGGAGGTAATATTTTTTAATAATTATGAATATTTAATAAATTATTTTCAATAACTCATAAATTTAATAATTAAATAATTTAATCGTAGCAAACTTTTTCAAATACTTGTTTGAAAGGTGAACCACTCTTGCATTAAAAAAAAATAAGTGAAAATTTGACACAAAACGCAATTTTTTGAGTTTGACACAAAAACGCCATTCTTGATTGATAAAAAATTTAAACAATTACTTACTAAACACCTGTTTTCTATGTAAATATTTATAAGTCTCGTGCATCTTGTGTGACAGCCCGAGTTTCCGTTATTTGGGAAAATTGTGCAAATTTGCATCCAAAATACAATTTTGTCGATTTTCAATTTTTTTTTCTTTTCCTCCCCAAATTTGGGAAAATTATTTTGTACGAAGGGGCACTTTGTCACAATCGGGGGGGGGGGGGGGGGGGGCTTTGAAAAAATCTTAGGGGGGCAATTACCTCCCCCACCCGCTGGATCCGCCACTGATGTATAGGGGAGAGAAGGGGAATGGCGCCACCTTAAGGGAAATTGAATTTTCATGCAGAATTGTGTTGTTGCAATTAATGTAAATTGTAATGAGCATAGCATACTACAGTACATAACCAATCTAGAAGTGATTTTTTTAAAATTTAAATCTTTCATAGAAACTGAATAAAATTGTGTTTTTCTGAAGCTCGCACAGTGGCGGGATTACCCCGGTATCTGGGGTTATGCCGCCACATCAATAAACAAAGCAAAAAATCCATAAATAATGGAAAATTATATAATAAAGCAATACATATAGAACTATAATAGGTTTAATTAACTTTGGAATGGTACATTGTACAGGGTACAGCGCTTTTATTAACTTTCTATGTGCAACTAACTATGCAGGTTTTTTTTTTTAAAGTTTCGTTGGTCTATTTGACCAGTTCAGTTATTCTTTTTCGGATACGTGGCATCTCTAACGAAAACTAATATTTTGTAGGGCCAATATGTGAAATTTCTATTTTACGGATTATGCCGCCATCCTTTTGTATGTGGCGGCATTACCCCAGTAAGACAAAATGGCATAGACGGCTTGTTTAAAGAAAGGTAGTTAGCCTAGCGTCCAAACTAACGACGTGATAAAATAGCTAAATAATTACTCTTTTAAATGATATATAACTGATTTATCTTACTTAGAGATAACAGTCACTTATCGCTTAATTTTAGAAGGCTCAAGATTAGATGAAAATCACTAAAAACCGTATTTTTAAAATAACTTTACACCAACTAACCGCACGGCCATTAGCGTCTATACTACAAATTACTTTGTTTCCTGCTACAGGTCAGCGCTCACAGCCCCCCTCCCACACACACCGCTGGCGAGATAAAAGGGGTGGCGGCATTACCCGAGGTGGCGGGATTCCCCTGCTCTCCCCTATAGATTGCCTAAGATTACAGCTGCTCAAGAATCAAACTCTCATCTCTAACCAATATATTTTTTTTCCTATGATGTTACTCAACAATAAAAAAAATTCCTCCATTAACATAAAAGCAAGATTTTTTTACATTAATATCTAAAATATGTACTTAATTCTCCAGTAAATACTTATCTTGGCACAAAATGCACATTTTAAATATTTAATATAGAAATTGAAAATTTAAAAGTTGTTGGTTTTTATTTAGTAGTGAATTTATTTTCAAGCAATCTTCTTTATAAAAAAAACACATGCACAATTTAATATTTTATTAACAATTAATACAACATTTACAAAAAAATGAACGATTTAAAAAATATGTGAAACTTTTCCATCACACTTGTGAAACTATGATTGAATAAGTATAAAAACACTTTTAGCTTGAAGGAAAAAGAGATTTGAGCTTCTTACACTGGATATTTAATTGTACATACAATTTCCCAAAATGGGATATAACAGTTCAGGTAAGGGTAAAATAAAAAGTTATTTAATTTAAATATGTCTCAAAAAAAGCAAAAGTGCAGTTTGATTGCCAAGTAAATACTATAATTAAAATGGGTTTTATTTGGCATATTTTTAAAAATATGTAGTTTTTTCTTTAATATTTTTAAAGCAAGCAAAATGCAACAGTGTGAAAAATTACAGAATCAGCATTGAAGGCAAATGAGCTTGTTAATAAAATTTGGCCGCAGCTAAAAATAATATAAACACAATCGGTTTAATTTTCAAGCGTTATTAATTATTAGCATGCATGTTTATTTAAATATAGATGTGGCATATACGAATTTTATATGCAAAATAAATAAGGTTTTTAGGCTTAAAATTTTCTTTTAATTTTAATGCATTATTGGCAAAGTATTTTGAAGCTTATAGAATTATTTCAGGGTTCTTCAAAATCTAGTTGATTTGAAAAAAAAATATTAAAATGTAGGTAATAAATCTTGCAGTCAAGTAACAAAATGAAAATCTACAAACATGACATTTGTCCTGATATACCAATTAAATATTTTATGTGTTAAATAACTAAAACACAAGTCAAAACAACTTATCAAACATTTATCACTCTCCTTTCACATAACACAAAGTAAAAAAAAGGATGCAAGTAAATCTTTGGAATTTTGGCCTCTTTTACATTTACAAATATACACAAAAATGAAACTAATGCAAATATTAACAAACTCTTACTAATTATACACTATTTACATGAATTATGTCCGCATACACTCAGTGATAAACTAGATATACAATATCAAAAATAGTTATTTTTGATTATTGTATATATATTAAGTAAAATGTATTTCCTTGCACACATCAACATAGGAAAGCAATATTTAAAGGTCTTTTGCATTTTATGACATTTCATATAAAACAATTAATTTTGAGCTTTCTAAATTTGCAAAAAAAAATTATCATTGCTTAAAAGTACAGCAGTAGATTGACTTGAAGTATATACATGGAAAATCACCGCAATAAATAAACACTTATTTTAAGATAAAATGACAGAAGCTCTTGGTCAAATTTGAAGTTCAGTTTCTGATCCTGAAGACCCTACATTGCTATGTGCAGTACGCTGGGGCCTCGATAAATGCGGAGCATTAGGACCTAATAATTGAATTGATGTTGAACTACCTCCACTGGGTGTTATTAGTGGTGATATTGACGGTGATCGTGTTGCTAATGGAGACAATGCTGGTGAAAAACTAGGTGACATAGCAGGAGACGAAAAAGTACTATCATAACCGATGGGAGAACGTGGTAAGGTAGGAAAAGATGCAACCTGACTAGTATGTCCAGAGTTTAAAGCAACAGGTGCTATAGAACGTGGGGCTACATTAGTTATTAACGGTGGTGGAATAGTTTTTACTTGAGGATTTAAAGTCTTTGGAGCACTAGATGCATAAGAAGCTGGCACACTGTCATCTTTAAGTCTTGCTATTTCTGCAAAAACATGTGCAAGAGGTTGGTATTGTGGACCCCAATCAAGCAAATAATCCCAGTTATAGCTTCCAGTAAGTTCTTCTTCACTATGCACTATAGAACTCAGTGAACCAGTCATAGATGGCTCATTTTCATCTCCAAATCCAAATCCTCTTGTACCATCCAATATTGCATCATTTTCTTCAGTTCCAACTTCATGTAGTTTGGAATAAATTAAATTACCAATGTCCATACCATCACCTTCACCACCACCTTCTTCATCAAACATATGCATACTTTCAACACTCCTTGCATTAGAAATCTTACTATAATCTTGTATACTCCTTTGATCTGAATGTGAGGAATGAGATGTATTAATACCTAATCTGGCAAGGTATTCTTGAGTATTATGAACAGAAATATCAGACATGTTGTCATCATCTCTATGAAGCCCAGAATCAGGTAGGCCTAACCTTTGTAGCTTTTGCTGTTGTAAAAGAGGACCTTCATTTATCATGCGAATTTCTTCGTCTTCCACATCTTCTCCTTCTTCTGCTGAGCCACGCCCACTGGATGCAGAATGGGATTGGTCAGAAACTTCTGAGGTAGCTCCAGTAACATGTTGAGAACTTTCTGGGGGGTCAAAGTGGGATATATCACTATAATGTGGTGGAAATTGAGAAATGCTGGCAGAACTTGAAGGTGGATGATGAATATCTATTGTGTCAAAAGAATTATCAAAACCTTGAACAACAGCTGGTTTACTACTACGTTTAGTTCTTTTACGGAGAAAAAATATCATGCCCAGCAAAACAGAGGCAAGTAGGGATAAGGCAATCACTAAACCCATACCCCATGCAGGCAAGCTGCTTCCAAGTTTTTGTTCAGTTGCACTTAGGCGAGAAGAATTTAAAGAAAAGTCTACTAAAACATCCACCACAACAGAACTACTTAAAGAGTTAGGGCGACCACTACTAGCTACAACATATAACGATAGTTCTTGGTTTCTTAGTTCCCGTCTTAACCTTGAAGCACCTTCTCTATGGAATATTGATTTGACTGTAATCGCTCCAGTTGTACTATTTATGGCAAAATTAGATTGGGAGTTTCGGAGCTGATATAAAATTCTACCATCAACACCTTCATCTAGGTCACTAGCATGTACATTTCCCACTAAGTATCCAATAGATGCATCACCAGGAATAGTGTAATGGTATGAATTTTGACTGAATTCTGGAGGGTATTCATCTTTGCTTTCAATATCTACTTGTACCTGGACGGTTGTATATTTACCGCCAGCATCCATTGCCATCAATGTGAAAAAATATTTATTTTTAGACTCGTAATCAAATATAACAAGAGAGCTAATCAATCCTGTTTCTGTATCTACTCGAAATTTCTCTTTTCCTTCACCCTCTGTAACAGAATAATTAAGCTTTCCAAAGAACCCGCGATCAGCATCAATAGCATGAGCCATAAATACTGGTGTTCCTACTGGAGAATTCTCTTCTATTGCCTCTCTATACATAGTAAGAGGAAAATGTGGTGCATTATCATTTTCATCTTGTACTTTTATAACAACACTTGCTAAGGCCGATAGTGGTCTGTTTGGATCACTGTCTGTAGCTCTAACAATGAATTTATATTCAGACACTGTGTCATAGTCTAGTCTATCTCGAATAGTAATTATTCCTGTATTTGCATTCAGATTAAACTTCTGATCATCATTACCAGATGTGATATCATATACTACTTTAGAATGTAAACCTTTATCAATATCTTTTGCAACCACTTGCAGAACATTAGAATCAATGCCTATCATTTCAGACACAAGTGCCAGGTAATGGGTTTGATTAAAAACTGGAGGGTTGTCATTGGCATCTTCTATATAAACATGTACTTCAGTAGAAGAATTCAATGTAGGGCTGCCTCTGTCAGTTGCAACCACCTGAAACAATAAAAAGAATTTTATTGTAAAATTGCAAGTCGAACAAATTTTGCTGCAATGAAACATTAGCTTGTTTGTTGTTCAAATCAAATACGTAATAACATGGAAATGTAAGTTTTATGGTAAACTTAAAAAATTTAATTTAAAAATATAAAATTTTAAGTGTGGCTTCAAATTTAAGGTAACACACTGAGAAAAATATCAAATTAAAAACGAAATCAAACTAAAAGTTTGATGTCATGGGTAAAGAATAACCTTGGAAAGTTTAAAAACAATTGTTAAGTTACGTATTTATGCTTAGATTAAGGATTTGTGCACACTATATATATATCATACGTGCATGGATTTTATATTACATAAAAATGAAGAAAAAAGTTTTAATTAAGAGAACATTCAAAATACGAGTTAAAAGTACCAATTTCATAACAGTCAAGTAAATTTATACTTTAATTTTCACCTTTAAGTTATATTCAGCTACTTTTTCTCTGTCTAGAGATTTCATCAACATGATTTCACCTGTAGTACCACCAATAGCAAACACCTCATTGATATTTCCTTCAGTGATTTTGTAGTCAATATTATGGTTTGAATAGGATTTATCATGATCAGTAGCTGAAACCTTAATTAATGTAGTGCCTCTTGGTGCATCTTCTGAAATATGACTACTGAAAAATAAAAATAAATGTATGGAATTAGAAAAGAATACATAAAATTTTAGCCATTGAAAATCAAAATTAATAAGATGCATAATATTTTTAAGGACTTACACATATGAAAGATTAGAAAAATTTGGAGCATTGTTGTTAACATCTACAACTTGGATATGCACTGCAGCAACTGCCGTCAAGGGCGGCAGCCCTTTATCTACTGCTGTTACGATGAGTTGAATTGTATGCTGACGTGGATCAAAGGCCAATGATTTATTTGTATATATGGTACCTGTGAAATAAATATATATATATACTTTTTTAAAAAAAAGTATGATATGGGAAAAAAAATTTCTACCTAAGTCATTAGACTGTCTGTGGCCTTAACCGCCTTCTAGCAGCAAAGTAAAATATCATTACATTATATGAATATTAGTCATTTATTACTTTACATCAATTAATAACAATTCATTATAATTTATCAGCTTTCTTGACCTTGAGGTGCTAGGCATATGTCCCGGTAAGGTGGTCAGCCTCACGTGGAACCTCCAGTGTTTAGTTCCCAAACAGGCTTGGTACTCATTTTATCGACCCACACTATCGAGAGATTGGAGGATGGGTCAACCTCTCCCAATTTCGGGATTCGATCCCCGGACCCGTGGCGGGGCAATACAAAGCACTACCACTAAGCGACTGGGCCTCAATTATAATGATATTATTAATTAGTTATTTTGCTGTATATATTCATATATTAGCTGAGAATTTTTTTGACAAAATTATGGCCTTAAATGCTGGGTCGACTTATGCACGGAACATCAAATTTCCCAAAAAATAAATCTCTAAACTATTACTAAATTTCAATAAAAATAGTTTAGATGCTATCAATTAAAAATAAAAGACACAAAAACATTTCAAGTATAAAGATAAAATAAGATTGGTATCTGTTCAAGATATCAACCAATGACACCTAATTGCAAGTTCTTGGCATTATTAGCACAGTGTCGCTTTGGTGCAGGGCAGTTCAGTCAACCAGGCTTCTTCAAGTGTGTAAAGTTTAAGTTTAGTTTGAATTATCGTTGCATGAAAGCTTCACATGGCTATTGATAATGGGTGTCGTATTTTAGAACCACAATAACTGTGTAAAGAAAACAATGGTGGCCTGAGACCTTTGGCATAGTGCTGGTGTGATGCATCGGGTACCAATGTCGATGACAAGTGCCTAGCTTGGGGATGAAATCCCAATAAACTTTCAAAGCAAAGTTGGACCTTCATTAACCAAAGAAAAATTAAGACCTGAATAGACCCAACACCAGCTACGACTTGTCTGACATGATATTCACCCCTCCACCATAGTAAGAATAAATCAAATACTTGGCAAATAAGACAAACAAATGAAACTTGACAAATAAATGAAATATATTACCTGTATTCTCATCAATATAAAAACCATCCATTGCAGATGTACTCATACTGTAGAGCAACTGTGCATTAATTCCTGAATCTAAATCAGTGGCATTGACTGTTATAACCTTGTAGCCTGGATCAACTAATTCAGGAACAGTTACCTATACAGACAAATTTAAACATACTTTAACAATGCTTTTGCACTTTAAATGTCATACTATATAAGAGATATTTGCACACTTAATAAATAGAAATGTATTTTGGAAGTCCTATTTCTAACTTTTAAAATAACTTATATAAGGTTAGTTTCAAAGAATTTTTTTCAAAACAGTACAACTATAAATGATATAATATTATTATCAAAATATTATCTGAAATTTTGATAAAAAGTTACAACGTAATTTTTTATTACTGGATATACCATGAAATAAACTATCATCAGATATTTTTGTTAAAATGTTACGATTGAATTTTATCTCTTAAAACATAGACTCGAAAGGATAAGTGCTAAAGAAATCAACTAAACTTGTGAATCTACTTCCCTTCTTATAATTATATAACAGTCAATAAATCATTATCTTAAAATTTCTCATACTTAGGAGAGAAATATATTACACTTTAATTTAAATAGAATAAAGAAAAATTATTTCAAAATGTTACATTTTAGTCTTACATTCTAAGTGTTATTCAATCTTAATAATTTTTTTAAGTAAATATTTCATACTTGGTAAGGTTGTTTAGAGAAGACGGGATGATTATCATTCACATCAGTGACATGAACAGTAAGAGATGTTTCAGCAATGTGAGAAGAATCCGAGGCATGAATCTGAATTAAATATTGACTTTGCTTTTCATGATCTAGTGGTTGAGCAAGAGTGATGCGCCCACTAAACCTATCAATACTAAATAAATTATCTGGATTTCCTCCATCTGCAAAGCTGTATATTAAGGCTGGATTTGTATCAACATCATTAGCAGTAATTGTAGTAATAACTGTACCAACTTCAACACCTGGAAATATGGAATATACATATTTTAGGACTATAAAGCTTTTCAATAATACATATAATTAGCGAAGACTACAAAGCTTTTCAATAATACATATAATTAGCGATGCAAAAAGTTAAATGACTGAAAACCACTCCTTTAATGTGTAAGATATGCATTAAAAAACATGAGTCACCTTACTAATAATTTTATTAATAGTAAATAAGTTTTGATTAGGAGAAACAATTATCCTACTAGGGGGCAAAGTCCCCTGCTCGCCAACCCCCGGAAATTGCAATTCCTATTTGTTTGTGGCGCAGTATGGCCTTAGATGCCCTTGCGCCATAAAACCCAAACATCCATCCAATTTGTTTGCTCAACAAACAAATATGCAAGAATATGAGGAAACTGCCAATGCAGGAATGCTCATCTGTACATTCTGGCTAGTTTCCCTGGTACTGCTCCAGGGCATCACGTCGCTCTAACGCTAAGCAACGATCTCTACCGAAGCCACGGGACGCAACCTGAAGCAGCCCCGGCACAAAACAAGCACACAGCCACACTTACTTTCAGCGTTTCTGATTCACTGAATCCGCGTAAGTCACATGGTTTTCAAGCATCCGACAATAACAAATTTATATTACATAGAGATTTTACAGCAACATAACTTCATGCATTTATTGGAAGGAACTACTGAACAATCGAACTATGTTATCATTACGGAAGTTAAGTACTTAAACAAAATACCTTCTACATCTTTAAGATAGTTAAAAGGATAGATGTACATTGAAACAAATTGTATTAAAAAAAGAATTAATGTAGATGTTACTAGTTAAATTTGCTAAAAAGAATAACTTTTAAAAATTGTATTTAAATAGAATATTTATTGAACATACTATGATGATTGGTCCCATAAAATGTCAGCATGTGGAAGAAAACTAACATTAAATATGTTTTTCAAACAATATATTCAGATAAATACATAATTATAAAAAAATGATGATTTTTTACCTTCACTGATGCTTACAACACTATGAGGAGGAAAAACAGGTTGATTGTCATTGGCATCAATGATACTAATTCGTAGAGTACACGTTCCAGTCAATTGTGGATTTCCATCATCAGTTGCTATAATCGTTAGGTGATAAGTGTCCCTGATTTCTCGATCCAGAACAATATTGGTTTTTACAATGCCACTAAACGGTGGATCAATGATAAATGCATTATCATGATTTCCTTCAATGATGTGATACACTAAGATACCATTGCCATTTTGATCTTCATCTGAAGCAGTTACCTAAAGGCAAAACATTAAGTGAATAAATTAGTATTATTTAAATACTATTTTAGCAGACTAATTCAATAAGTTTTTTTAAAACTTTTTTTTACATTTCTCTTTCACATAATGACATAAATTGATAATATAATATTAATGACATGCAAGCGTGCACAAACAAACACACATCTATATAATCAGCTGCTTCTTATTTATTAAGATTAGAAACTAATTCATAATTTCGAACAAAAATAATTTAAATTTCAGATTAATAATTTGCTCATTTTATCTATTATTTAGTATCATTCTAGCTGTAAGAGGAAACTAGATTAGGTTTAGTTTTAGTTTGAATCATCGTCGCACTAAAGCTACACAAAGGCTATTGGCGACGGACGCCATATTTTAGAACCACAATCAAGTGATGAGCCGACACCCGACCAATAAGGAAACTAAAGCACAGATTTGAAGCAAATATGTTTAAGTAGGCTAATTTTTTATATACCTGTGTTACAAAAGTGCCTTTATTATTTCCTTCCCATACTGAAGAAACATAATGTTCTTGAGAAAATGAGGGTGTGTTGTCATTTTGGTCCACAAGTTTCATAATTAGTGTAGCATATCCGTGAAGAGGAACTCTTCCCTCACTATGAGCAACAACAAGCATTCTAATTTCCGATGTTTGCTCATAGTCTAGATGACGAGAGTTGCGAATCGTGACAATTCCTAAAAATGCAAATTTAACAATAAAAGTGACAATTTTAAAATAGATAATTTTTAGCCTTACACAGGAAAAATTTAACTTCATAACAATATTTTAGAACATCAAAAAGTTTATGTTTGTTATTAAAAGGAAGATGGTCTATACGTATATAATATATACTTATATTTTATTTTGCAAAAAGTTCATGATAATTAGCCTGTGTAACAGAAATATCTAATTTTTATTAAAAAAAAGTTCATGACACTTGTTCAATTTACTTATTTGTTCTGACACACTTCCTTAATTTGAGTAAATAGTTTATGTGATTACTCTCGTACTTAAATGAAAATAACCAAATAAAAGTTTTGTTTGAGCATACCTGAACGTGAATCAATATTAACTGCATTTTCTTCATTTCCACTTTTAATTGAATAGGTTATCATAGATTGAGTACCAGTTGGAGAAGTTGCTTTAACTCGAATTACTTCTTGTCCTGGAGATGGATTTTCCTCAACTTTTATTAAATAGGTGTCATTTTGGAAATGCAGCTTGCTATTAAATGCCAAACCTTCCCCAATATGAATTTCCAATACACCTAAGAAATGAAAATATTTTTTTAAATTTACACACAGGTAAACAAATAATAGATCAAAAAGTTAAACTATGTGGTCCAACCTTTGCTCAGTATAATATAATTTTAATATAAATAAATTTTTGTTTATGACTGTTCTGCATGAATATAAGTCATAATCGGATAGAAAAGAAACAAATAATAGGGTTAATGAAATTTTAAATTTTATGGAAGTTAAAAGTGTATTCAAATTGCAGAAAAAATATAATAATACAATCAGTAATACAATAATAAAATTACAAAAGCTTCCCTATCCAGCATACTTAACTTTTTTTAGTTAATATATTATTAATTAAAAATCTTAACTTACCTTTTGCTATTCTTGGAGGATGACCTTTATCTCTTGCTTCTACTTCACAATGAAATACATGTCCAGCATCAGCCAAAAGACTCCCAGCAACAGTTACAACGCCTGTTTCAGTGTCTAAATGGAATCTATCACTAAGATAAGGACTTGTGGTGAAACTAAATTTTAAAAGAAAAAGACAAATAATTATAAATATGAAATAAAAATGATTGTTACAGTCATTACAAGCTTTGGGCATAAGAATAGGTCATTATGTAAAACAATGATTACAGATAAACATTTACAGTAGAAATAAAGTTTCACAAAAGTAGTTATGTTACCTACTCATTGAACCCCATAAAATGTTCCACAGTTATACTTATCATTACCAACAGTCCAAAGATATTGGATTTCTGTTAACTTTTTTTGTGTATAAAATATATAAACCCAAACTACACATAACTATATGCATTAAAAATTCAAACAAAATCACGCAGCTACCTGTAAAGAACTTCTCCATTAGGCCCTTCATCCTGATCAGCAGCTTCTATTTGTATCAATTGAGTTCCAGGAGCAGCATGGGCAGACACGGATGTAATAAATGGGTATTTACTGAATATTGGTCTATTGTCATTTACATCAGCTATTGTGACTTGAACAACTGTTTTCTCAGATCTAGCATCATAACGCCCTCCATCAGTAGCTCGTACTTCAAACACATAAAATGCCTTCTTTTCTCGGTCAAAATGCCTGTAATAAAATATAAAGAATTTAATTGCGTTAAATGTTTTAGACACCTAACATATGTACAGTAATACAATCAAACTTTCAATAGGCTGGGTAAGGAAATTTTCAATTAAGAGCTAGTTCTCTACCTTCAATTTTGAAAAATCAATCAACTAACACAAACTTACTAACAAAAATAAATTCTAAAAATCAAATGTAAATTACATACAATCAAAAGTTCGATAGCAGTTCGAGTAAAATAGCATAACTTTATTTTCAATAAATAATTTTAATAGACTTTTTTTTAAAGAAATACCTTTTAAAAAGTGTTTATAATAAACCATAAAATAATTTTAAAAATTGAAATTCTAACACTAGCTATTAGCTATGGAATGCTCCAAACTTAAAATAATGGTCAACTTATAGTCATAAAAAATATCTGGTAACAAAATTAAAAAAAATAAGCTTCTATGACATGAAACCCTCCAAAACCACTCAGAAGGTCTGAAACAAAGCTCAAATAGTATACATACTAAGAGCTGCGGTTTTTTAAAAATAAATGAAACATAGAGAATGTGCAATGGACTAAAGTATTTACAGAAAAGTGGTATCTATTATGAAAGCTTTAAGATTGGTTTTACAGCAAAATGCAAGAAATGTGATAGAACTAGTGCAGATTTGTTTTCTTGCAATTGTTAGGGGAGGATGAGAGGGAAGGTTAATATGTATTTATATTTAACAACAATACAGTTTTTATATGTTGTAAAATATATATTTTGAATAGAAAGTAATATTCTGCCAAGGGGGACATTAATTGTTTACTTGTTAATTACTTATTACACTTGTGCACATTGTTTTTTTAAATGGGATACTTACCCTGCTGTAGTGATGGTACCAGTTGAACTATCAATCCTGAAAACGGATTTGGTTTCATTGCTTAAAGAATATGTTATTTCACTATTTACTCCAGCATCCGGATCTTGGGCTTTCACTGTAATCACTGTGGTATTTATTGGTGCATCCTCAGCTAAAGTAGCACTATATTCATTATGAACAAATTTAGGATCGTGATCATTCTGGTCCAGCACTATAACAGTTACATTACACATCCCTGCAAGTGGAGGTTCACCTTGGTCATGTGCAGACACTACTAATCTATACTGTTTCACTTGTTCTCTATCCAATGGACGACTGGAAAGTTGACCAGAACGCAAATCAATGCTAAATTTATTTCCAATATTTCCATCTAAAAAGAAAACAGAATGACACTAAACATTCACATAGTTTTTAACATACTTTAAGTTAATGTTTTTTAAGTTTAGATTATAATATAATCAATTAAAAGCATAATTATCGTAAGGATGATAGAGGTATGCTAACGTGTAAACTTAAAAGGTCAGTCAAACATATATATTTTTGTTTTATAAACTAGAAAACCCAAAAGGGTTTTATAAACATATTTTTGTAAAACATGGACAACCAAGCTTATCACTTGCTGACGTCCAAAAAGGCTCCAAAGGCATACACTTTCAGTTCATACATATTTTTGTAGAATAAAAAGTTTTATTATTTTGTAGAATGAAAGATTTAAAACGGAGAGCTAGCAGTGCAATATGAAGATCTTACGTTTTAAAACAGTAAGTGTGCACTGAATTTTGATCATCATAAAATATAACGAAGCTGAACAAAGGTTTTTCTTTAATGTGCATAAATGAGGTGAAGGAACTCTGATAGACTGCATTTTCTTTAAAAACATGAGCAAACAAAAGTTGTCTTAGAACAGAACTTATGCCAGAAAAACTGAACAAGTACTTGAAAAATATCTTTAAGCTTAATAGATTTACATTTTATTATTATAAAATATCATAAATTATAACTTACCAGTAATAGTGTAAGTAACTTCAGCATTTACATTTGTATCTTTATCTGTTGCAACTAAGGTATGAATGACACTCAGGTCAGAATTTTCTGGTACACGTAAGGTATAACAAGAGTCCCCAAATTCAGGTGCATGGTCATTTACATCAAGAAGGTCAATTTTAACAGTAGTTGTGTCATGCTTTGAAGGAAACGCTCCATCTCGAACATAAACAGTGACAAAGTAGGATGCTTTGTGTTCTCTATCAAGAAGAGAGGCTGTATGAATTTCTCCAGTTTGGGAATTTATGGTAAATTTATTCTCTGCAACACCAACTGGGATTGTGTACGACAGTCTGCCATTTTCTCCTAAACATTTATAATAAAAATGACATTAAACACTGAATAAGTTTATTTTAATATTTTGGTGAAAAGCAAACATTAGACACTGTTGTATGAAATTTAAAAAATAAATAAAATATTAAATACTTTTGCAAGAATTTTTTATGATTTTATGTAAGAAAAATTTAATTAAATGTTTACAAATTTCAATAAAAATTGTAAACAAAATTTTCAAGTTTAAAATTTAAAAGAAACATTTAATTTCAAGTAAAATATTCGGAAAAATTTAGGTTTTGAACAAACATCACTGCTTACATTAAAATAAAATACTAAACATAATTAATTTGACTTTTAAATTAAAATTTAATTAAAGTCATAATTGTAACTTTAACAATTTATAATTTAAACCAAAAGTCAAATATTTCTTTAACTTACCAAGATCAATGTCTGTTGCTTCAACCTTTAAAACAAAGGTCCCTTTAGGAGCAGCTTCTGAGACATTTGCCTGGTACAAATGCTGCTTAAAATGGGGTTGATTGTCATTCACATCTTCTACAAACAGATGGAGAATCTGAAAGCTTGACCTTGGTGGCCTTCCATGATCACTAGCAGTTATGTTCAGCTCATAGTGGTGAACTTCTTCCCGATCTAAAGGTTTTGCCACTGATAATAAACCTATAATTAAAAAAATAAGATTTTTAAAAAAAGAAAAAAAATTTAGATTTAAAATGCGATGAGTCTGAACGTGGGTTCTTAAAGTGAAACAAAACAGTTTACTACTTAGCACATTTACTCTATCCTCTTAAGATAAAATTATAAATTGGTTGTACTGAACAAACAATGTACATAATTAGTATCAAAGCTTAAACTGTAATTAGCTGTGTTGATGAGTTGTGAAAGGTTAATTAGCTGTGTGAATATTGCTGTAATAGAAAGAAAAGTATTTTTATTTTCAAAAGAAATATTAAATATCCTTACAAAGATTAAAAGTTAAAACACTAGACGTATTTGAGACACATACCAGAATCATAATCCAAAGAGAAATATCCTTTCTCATTTCCTTGGGATATAATGTAGGTCACTCTCCCATTGTCCCGGGAATCTTTATCAAGAGCAATAACATGCAAAACTGGATAATGAACTGGTTCACTTTCTGAAATATTGATCCTGTTTTTTGTTTTGAAAATAGGGGTGTTATCATTTTTGTCTTCAATAATGATTTTGCAAGTTACACTGGTTGCTAATCTCTGTTTAACATCTCGTGCTTGATCTGAAGCAGTAATAACTATTGTGTATTCCTGATATTTTTCATAATCCAATTCTTCTACAAGATTTAACGCTCCTGTTTTTCTATCAATCTGAAACACAGATGCTGGAGACTGTTGGGAAACAAAATAAGAAACTTGGCCATTTATTCCACTATCAGAGTCAGTTGCACTGAAATTCCATACTAGTGTTCCCTGAGGTGTATTTTCTGGTATAGAGAATAGAATCGGATCATTTTTAAAGACAGGGGCACAATCATTTAAATCTTCTACTTCAATTTTTACACTAATAACACTACTATGAGGATTAACAGCACTATTGTCAATTGCTTTTATTTGCAAATGGTACTCAGATGCCTTTTCAAAATCTACTTCAGCAACAGTATACAAACTTCCTGTACTACGAACAATTTCAAAGATGTCATACAAATTTCCTCCAACTATTGAATACATGACTCGACCATTTTCACCACCGTCCTCATCAATAGCTTGAACAATGCCAACTTCTTGTCCAACACCAACACCTTCTTTAATTTTAAAAGACAGACTAGAAGAAGGAAATACTGGTTGGTTATCATTCAAGTCTAAAACTTGTATCTGCAGCTTTAGTTCACTATGAAGCGATGGATATCCCTTGTCACGTGCAAGAATTGTTAGAGTATATAACTTTTGATCTTCATGATCTAGCATAGTCCTAGTTCTAATAATACCAGTACTAGCATCAATGCTAAAGACACCAGCTCCATCAGTGTTTTCTTTTCCTGAAAAATTAATAATTTAAGTTATTTTTAGCTGAAAGTGTTGTTTCTTTTTAACTAAATGAGAAAAAAAAACTTAATTATATTTGTACCTTGAAATCTATTTTTATTACATTAAAACTAAAATTACTGTCGTAATCCAAATTTATAGACAATTTAAAACTTGAATGAGCACTTTGTACAAAAATACTAATAAGTTTTTGTTTAAAGTAGAATTCTAAAGCATTACCTAGTTCAACTTCGCAAAAATGTGGAAAAACAAAGTTTTACAAAAGATACTATGGGGCCATCCATAAATGATTGCACTTATACTTCAGATTTGCGCCCACCTCCTTTGTCACAAAGTGTCACACTTCAACATACTCCCTTCGTCCTTTCTGTCACATTATCACACTTTTCTATGAACAAAATAAATATAGCAAAAAGCTTTTTCCTAATGAATTTTACATTGAGGTTGTTCAATATTCAAACTTTTAAATGGGGTAACTAGATTCCAAATTACATCGGAGGGGGAAGACATTTGGCTTTTTCTTTTTTGAAGTTGCACAATTTTGATTTAATATGAGAACTATAGGGTAACTATTTTTCAGTATAACACGTTTTACTTTAAAAAATGATGTTTCATTTTTGTGTTGATTTGAAATGTATCTTTAAGTAATAAAGTAATAAATGTGACAACAACTTTCTTATACCCCTAAATCCCCCTTTTCACAAAGTGACATTGGTGCATGAATCATCCTCCCCACTTTGAGGGTGACATCATTTATGGAGGACCCTTATTAAATTAAAATATATACTTAATTAGTATGTACCTTGAATGATCTCATACTCAACAGAACCATTTTCATTCTCATCAGCATCTTCGGCTACAACTTGGACGACTTCTGTACCAATTGGCTGTTCCTCCGGCACCTCAACAATGGATTCCACTGGTTCCAAAAATACTGGGGCATTATCGTTCAAATCTAGAACTTTGATATCAACCACTGCATGATCAGAGCGAAAGGGGGAACCTTGGTCTTTAACTTCAGCTGTCAGTTCATACTTTGGGCGACTTTCTCTGTCTAAAGTCATTTTAGTAAATATCTCCCCTGAAATGAAAAATTCATATTGACAAAGGTGTACATAAAAAAAAACCAGTAGGGATATTATAAATAGATTATAAATTAAAAAATATCCTGTGCATAACTTATGTGGGTTTTTTTAATTTAAATTTATAAAACAAATTATTTTAGAGATAAACAATTTTCTCAGTATAGCGCGCACAAGTTTTTATATTATGCAGTTAAAACTGTGTAAGAATAGTGTTTAAAACATACTAAAAATAGAGTTCCTAATATTTAGAAATTTGATTTGCAGTAAAACTTAATTTGCATAATGTGTAACTGTTACCATTAAAGTATATAATGTAGTTATTTCATAGAATACCCTGTTATTCCATGAAATAACTGATCCTGTCCATTTGTAATATGTTAAGTCTGTAATATGTTACTAATTTGACACTTTACAGAATACCTAGTTATTTCATAGAATAACTAGTTAAATTAAACTAATGAGTTTATTTAGTAATGTAAAAATTAAAGTTAAGTGTAAAAATTAAAGTGTAAAATAAACAATTTATCTAAAATGAAATCGCTTGGTATTCTGTAAATAAACTAATGATAGAAAATTTAAATGAAAACGAAGCAATTTATCTAATTTATGCAGCATATAAATGGTATTTATGGAAAAGTAATAAAAAATCATTTGTTACAACAAGAATTACTAAAATGACACTTGGAATTACAAAGAACATTATTTCTAAAACAGAACCATTTTTTGTTAACGCACTGGGTTTTACACAAAAGTGTTTTTAAATTCCTGACCAGTACCTAAACTTTTGCATTCGTCGTGCGAGATATACGATACAGATTATTTTACACTTTAACCGGCTGCAGATCGTTATTCTATAAAGAACTAGTTAAACCATGAAATACAAGAGAGCTTTACACATTAATGGGCACAATTAGTTATTTCATGGAATAACTAGGTATTCTATAAAATATCGGATTTCATACTTTAACGGTAACATAACTACTAGCAAATGGTACCTAATATTACACCTATGAAGTCACAAAATTATTTAAAAAATAAATGATGCACAACTTAATTTTTCAATTTGACTAAGAATATTTTTACAGTTTTTTAGTGCCTAAAACAGAAAAGGAAGAATAGGTTTATATTTTCGAATTTTAACATAAAAAGAGAGAGGATATTTCCCTTACCAGTCACAGGATTGATTTGGAAACTGTCATTGGCATTTAGAAGACTGTAACGCAATGATCCATTATTCCCAAGGTCTCTATCTATAGCTGAAACAGTCCCAACATGCTGCCCTTGTTCAATATTTTCTTGAACTGAAAAGCTGAATGTTTCCTCTAAAAACTCTGGATCATTGTCATTTGCATCAAGAACTTGAATTTGTACAATGGTTGTAGAAGACAGTTGTGGACTTCCATTGTCAGAAGCAGTAACTGTCAATGTGTAGGAATCAAGCAATTCACGATCAAGTGTTTCTTTCAAGTATAAAAATCCACTATTGGGGAAAATTCCAAATTTTGAAACATCATTTCCCATATTTGAAGATAGCTTGTAAGTTAGCCGAGCATTATTTCCTGTATCCATATCAGTTGCAGTAACTTGAAGAAACTGAGAATTTACAGATAATGATTCCAAAACATTTACTTTATATTCATTCTTTTCAAATGTAGGAGCATTGTCATTGACATCTTGCACTTCAACCATCAAAGTAACATTAGAAGAGAGCTGTGGACTACCTGAATCAATAGCACTCAATATTAAAATGTAATGCCTTCGAAGTTCATAATCAAGTGAGTGTTGCAATATTATGCTTCCAGACTTTTCGCCAATGAGGAACATGTTGTTAGGATTATCCAAAAGAAGGTACCGAACTTCACCATTTCTATTGCTATCAGGGTCTTCTGCATGAATGACATAAATAGGAACTCGTAGCTCAGCATTTTCAGGAACACTTATTTTTAGTGAATTACTAGCAAAATGAGGAGCATTATCATTTATATCCCACAGAGTAACATTCACCTGTAAAAATAGAGCAAGTTTATTGTTATTTGATGCATCAATTTTCAGCTAGTCATTTTAAATATATAATAACAAAAGACTGTGCTTAACAATAGCTAACCAAAAAGAATACCATATATTGTTAATATGAGCACAATTGAGTTACTTTTAGCAGATCTTATGATTGCTCTAACCATTTTTATAATTGAGAATTTACTCTGCAATCTAAACTGATTTTGGTAATCATAATACCATCCAGTTTTTGGAAAATACTAACACTTAAGGAAGAAGTTTAATTTAAGAGAGAAGAGAAAAGCTTAAGATAAAATGAATTAAAACTGGCAAATATTTTGAGGCGTCATCATAACACTTGACAAAAACTGTTACGATACAATTTGAGCGTAAATAGAAAAATAAAATATTTGGGTTCAAAAATGTTTTTTTCCTATCAAAAACATCATGTTCCATCGACATTTGGATGCTTCCCAATGGCAATGGACCGATTTGTTCTCTAAGTTAATATGGTCATGGACGATGGCTGATGTTTTAAACAATTTGCACCAATGCATCTGGCTATACCTATTATTTTTATAAATTACCTGAGTGTGTCCATATATTGGTGGTCTTCCACTTGTAGCTTGAATATTCAAAAGAAGAAAAGGATGTGTTTCGTGATCTAAAGGTCTTTTAGTTTTTATAGTTCCCAATAATGGATCAATTGTGAAAAATCCTTCTGGGTCCCCAGAATATATAACATAACGAACAGGTCCAGCTCCTGAAAAACAATATATTATTATAGAATAAGAGGAATCTGAAACCATATTAGATTAAATTCACTTTTTGATTCCTTAAGATTTTATTATACTGGATCTACAGGTTTGATCTCATTAAACAAATTCGCCATTGCGGTAAGATCTGGTGACTGTGCAGTCTTACGAAGCAAGGTGAAAGTCTCCATCCTTCTCTTTAAACCATCTTCATCTAAAGACATTGCAAGGATATTAATTTTTTTTCTTTGTTACCTCCTGAATTTACATTGCCGCACTCCCGAAAAACTCCTGAATTTCATTATCATAGATAGAGTATGAACAATGATGATAGAAATACTTATTACGTATATAACTTAGAATAACATTAATGCTCACTTTGCTAAACAAAAAAAATCTATACATACTTGGATCTCGACTAGAAGCAACAACAGTTCCTACAACTGACTGTGGCGCTGCATCTTCCTGAACAAAGAAAGTATAGCGGGCCTTTTGAAACACAGGAGGTTTCTGATCAGAACTGATGACACTGATGTAAACATGGGCCTTTGCATTAGTAACTAATCCTCCACCATCCTTAGCCGATATTATTAAATGATGAAGAGGATGTTCGGTGGTTAAACTTCTAGTTACAAATATTTCTCCTGTTAAAAAAAAACATGCATATAATATTTGAATTGATGTTATGGTTAAAATATTAAATAAAAAGATATAATAAAACTTCTAAAAATTTATTTTATTTGGGAAATATTTTCATGCGACAAATTTATGTTATACAAATTCATTTGTTATAGGGAATATGAATATTTTCCTACTATTAAGAAAAACATAACTTAAATTGATAGACAACTACAATTGATAGACACAAAGAAAAGCAACTTATTTTCCCCATTTAATTATATTTTAGTAATAAAGCTTTTATTTAATTAGTTTTATTGAAATTCAATTGTTAGATGGGGGAGGGGAATTTAAGTAGAAAGATTACCAGAACGATGATCAATTTGAAACAAGTCGAGCTCATTTCCAGCAATGATTTCATAAGATATATCACCAAATATCCCAGAATCTTCATCTGTTGCTACTATCACAACTACCGCAGAAGACACAATCTCTCCTTCAGGCAAACTAACGTTGTATTCCAATGGATAGAAAGCTGGACGATTATCATTTACATCCAATACTTGCACCTTTATAACAGCTGTGGTGCTTAAACCTCCTGAAATTATACATAATTGGAATTATTAAGCAGTGAAATAGAAATGTTAAATGAAATACTCGCAAACTCAATTTACATTAATTTTTGTTATTCAACAATTTGACAATATTTTTTTCAGCACTAAATTCTTATAACTTTTGCTTTATAAAAGTATTTTTATGATTAAATTTATTCATTGGGGAGAAAGTAAAACTGCTGTTTTACTGCTCAAAACACGTTAGAAGAACACACATAGAAGTAATAATCTTACAATTGATACAAATTCAAATTTTTAAGTATAATTTTCCTTATTTGAAGAGTGTAGGGCAAAAAACCCTTGATTGACTAGAAATCTCCCCGTATTCAAGTGCTTGGCAACAAGAAACCGGTTTCTTCCTTTTTCTTCTCCCTGTACAAGCCTTTCAGGGTTGCCACAGGAGAATAACGAAGTGAGCAACTGGCTTCCTCACACCAGTTTAAGTGATAACTAGCTATGGTTGCAAAAAAAGGCCTGATACAGAGATATATCCAAATCCTTTCCCAACAACTTATTGGTTTGCTCTGTAATTGCAGTCTAGGAAAGACGGAGCTTTTAACGCAATTAATGTATGCCTCATAATTTAGTTCAGTCCATTTACAACAAATATTGCATTTGACCAGGGGACCTGAAAGTTTAAAGCAAATGTCTTGTCAATTGATCATTCATGCCTCTTGAGGCCAAGTTTTTTTTTTAAAAATTTATACCGCTTATGGTATCATACAAAAAGAATGCGCACATGAGACTTCAAGCATCATGACAGAGCTTTAACAATGCTGACATACCGTCTTGCAATTTTGAACAACATACAAGTGACCAGGTTGGGAACCCAACGCAAATTTCTAGAACAAGTGTGCGACATCCAAATATTGGGATCTGGTTCTGGTCCCATATGGCTCTGGCTATCATCTTCATCATGACACTTGAAAGGCATATTTATATAAAACTTGGATGCAGAGACATGAAGAAAAACCTAAACTTTTGATGTCCACTATGGCAGAAGGTGGCCTGCCCAGTGGAATTACGGAAAAGTGGGATGTATAGTAGCTCACCTATCCACTATACTGTTGTCTCGTATATAGATGGTGACAGGCAAAATTGGCCCTTCCCAGGTAGTACAACAATTTCTTTGATCATTTTCTACCGATTTTAGCCAGATTTCCCCATTCTTTGAAGTTTCATACCGGAAGTTACGAAAAATGCAATACTTAATTTTACTGCAATCTTAGAGTATTTTGCAAGTGAAAAAGGCAAATATTATGTATTGCAATATTTTTCAATCAAGAATTTTGGATTGCAAAATTTTTTTCAAATAATATCCAAACCAATATTGCCCAATGTGAAACGTAGTCCATTATGCATTGGGCGATGGATATAAGGCAAGATTGGCCAAAACTGCTGTGATACCTGCGTCTTACATCATCATCACTTTTTTTCTTTTTAAGTTGAGTAAAGGGATTATTCATGTTTTTGTCATATTAAGGATATAGAGTAATGAGCTATACAGTCTACACTCTTAATTTCCAGAGGACACTCTTTTATGTTATAGATGCAGATAGATTTCAATTAACTGTTGCAGATTTTAAATTAATATTGTTAATGCAAATACCTCTATCCGTAGCTAGGACTGGTATCTCGTACGAATTTCTAGTTTCATGATCTAATGGCCTCTGTATACATAAATCCCCACTGACTTGCTGTAATGTAAGATCTTGAGATGAAAGCATGCCTTTTCCAAATGTATAATTCACCATAGCATTCACTCCACAGTCAGGATCTGTAGCCGAAATCTAAGAAGGAAAATATTTATTGATTATTTTGAAACATTGAAGTACTGGCTGAAAATAAGTTCGAATTCATTGTGGAAGTCTCAGCTACCATCCAAATGCAAAGGCAGGATTATTTGTTTAACACAAGATGAAATGTTTTAAAACAGAGAATTAAAAAAAAAAACTTTAATAATTTAAAGTACTAAAAAGTAAATACAAAAAAAAAACTCTACGTATAATAGAAATACATCATTTTGTTTTACTTGAATTTTTTAAATATATTTTAAATGTAGCGAGTTCTGTTAAATTTAAAAAAATATATTATTGATGTATTAAAATCAGTAAAAGTGCCAGTAAAATAGTTAAAAAGCAGAGTGAAGTTTATGGACTCTATGCTGGTATCTAAATAAGATTATTTAGATTATAACTAATTATAAATATAAAAGAATTTATATTTCAGAAGCTTTATTAAAACAGTATAATTCCTGAATTATAATTTTAACTTTATTTTATGATGAAACTAGTGATTGAAAAGTAAATTATACAAAGTTATTTTAAAAAAAACAACAACTTAAAACGGAGAAACAGAAACGGCCGTACTTCCGAAGTCATTTAAGCCGGGTAGCGGCGCCATCTATTGAGTAAAGATATATTTATTTTTTTAGCCATCACCAATAATAAGGAATTATCCAATTTCGCGACTCTGTCTAAATAAAATAAGAATTTCGTAAAACCTGCAAAGAGAACGTTTTTAAAGTTTTCATATGTATATTTTTGCTTTAACTTGACTTTGAAAAGAGAACTTGTGATTAAAACGGATTCACGTGCCTTGACGTCCTAAATCTGCAAGAGAAAAAAGCCTACTGTTGGGCCAAAAAATAGCCTTCTGTGGGGCAGAAACACTACGTTTGCTCTTTTATAAGTTTTTTTCAGCGTTTAGACATTTAAAAAAAATAATAATTGCATTGAAAAATTATAAATCTTAAAGAAATCTGTATAAAATGAAATACTATCCACAAATTTAGAATACACTAAATGTGGCGATGCATGTGAACGAAAGTAATCGGCAACTTATAATATTGTTCCAGTCAAAGAAGACTTAAATGTTTAAATATATATAACGGGAAAATTTAAAATAATATGTTTATATTATTATTATTTCATACATAAAGTATAGGCTTAAAAAGCATATTTTTTAATGTAATTTAAAAATTGCATATTTTGGTATGCGAATTATTGTGGTTATGAATTGAATAGCAAAAATTGATAAGGTGATTTAAATTAAATAGCATAAGTTTATACTTTAAAATAAACGTGTACTCTAAAACAAGTAAATAACTGAACAAATATTTTTGATCGAATGCATGTTTGTACCCTTAGAATTATTTTATTAAGAGTATGACGTTGACAATATAGTTAAAAAAAATTTCAGGTCACAAAATTTTAAATATTCAACTTTTTTTTTGTAAAACAAGCATTTTAAGTAATAGCCTCTATACCTGAAAGACATTGTTTCTATAGCAAAAGGATTATTTATAATGTAAAAAAAACACATTCCCGTAAAACATTTGGTTAAGAGAATTTTTAAAATATAGCCATAGAATAGACCTCCCCCGAAACTATAATACTTTGATGCACGCTCAAGTACGGTTTAAATCAATTACACAGTCATATATTTCAAAATCTTTATATAATGTTCAGTAAAAGATATTTGCTTTTAACCAATACCTGATATACCTAATTAATACATTATAAATAGTTATTATTACGAATATATTCCTTAACTTATTATATTCCTTACTTCTTTTGTTTTGAAATTATATTACGTGCATGTTATCTCTGGAAAACAAATATATAGTTTCGGATGTTTCACTGACAATGCTTATATGTATGGCTCATTTACCAGTCTAAAATGGGGTTGTTTCACGGAGGATCTGGCAATAGCTCCGCGGTCTTGTTTTCCTTTTTCTCGAATAACTTTTGTTTTGGTAGGTTGGTTGGTCGGTTGGTAGAGATAATCATATTTGTGTGCTGACCATAAGCACAGTAACCTGAATATAAGTCTACCAACCAACTTAACCAAAACAAAAGTAATTCGAGCGAAAGGAAAATAAGACCGAGGAGCTATTGCCAGATCCTCCGTTAAACAACTCCATTATAAACACAGGTTTTTTTTACGAAGGTTTATAAGCGGGTCTCTGGCCAAGCACACAAGCCTGGAAATGTATGTCTACCAACCAACACAGTTTTTGGTAAACTATTTTCTAAAATGAGATATGTTACACTAGTCAAATAAATTATAGGATTTTAAAATTTTCTTTTCGTGCAAACACAAAATTAAACTGTTCACCTTAAGTTTTCATGATCTTTTCATTGGAATTGTTCCTTTACTGAGGTCTTATGGAGCATTATACGCTAGGGAGGTAGTTGAGAGGTCAAAATTATGAACGATAGGATTTTTCAGTCTTTTCTATAATTATCTACACATAAGTGAAATATATACGGAATGACTCACACTAAATTTTCGTGAAATCTTTCTATGGAAATACCTTGCCAATGATGTCTAATAGCTTATTTGGTGGATGTGTAATTATCTCTTTTTTTATGACTTGCACAGTTAAGAGTTTTGGCGCAAGATTGCACTTGCACTGGAATCACTATTTAGAGCTAGAATTTACCAATTTTATGGTAAAATCATAACTTCGATGCACTGCAAAAGTGGTGAATCAACACTCCAAATAGTGGTGTGGCAGCTAGAAAGTTAAAGGTATTCCAGTGCAATCCAAAAATTTTAACAGTGTGAGATCATTTCCAATAGAATCGCTCAGCTTATGAGTGTTTATAGGTATCTTAAACGAGAACGATAGTTATAGGGGTCAAAGTAATGAATAATAGTTAAAGTACAGAATTTCTTGACCCTTACGTAATTATCGTGTATAAAAATAGTGTAAAACACATGACATTGTTCATCTTAAGTTTTCCTTATCAATTTCAATGGGATTGCCTTGCCAATGATGTTTTAAGAGCATTTTAAGAAAGAACATCCAAAATAATGTACAGTTATCAAAAAGCATAGTTTCACGACATTTTACGCTAGGATGACAGTAGACTGGCCAAAAGAAAGAACATTCTTCAAAAGTCCAGAAGTTTCTTTAACCCTCTAATGCAAACTCTTGCCATTTGGTAACAAGTAACATAATCCACTTTATTCTATTAAAGTAGCCTTCTCGACAAATCTGTGGGTTTTTTCATCTATAACATTCCAATTTGAAGTTTTAGTTACTAATAAACCCTCATAGATGACAGAAGTAAAAGTGTAATCAAAATTAAAGAGTGAGGTTATTTACTGTTGGGAAATTACGTCTTTGGCAGTATTCAAAGTATAATAATATTTGTACATTAAAGTACAAATAAATTGCTTTGAAAAAGTAATTATAGTTCCAGAGGGTTATTTAAAAATATATTTAGTAGTTTTCTAAGCATTCTTATCAAAATTGGAATTTTATTGTTGGTTTTTGCCATGTGACAAATTTTTAAAAAATTTAAAATTTTTAAATTCCAATGCAGTTAATTTTTTTTCCCAAAATGTATGAGTATTAAAGATACAAATATATATTTTTTCGGGACGAAAAAAAAATTCATGCATTACAGGGTTTAAAAAACCCGCAAAATTGTCCACTTGTAATTGTGGCCCGCTTCCATGGCAAATCAATGTGGTGATGGGAGGCATACACTCTAAAAATGAATGCTCAAAAACTACGAAATTTTCCTTAATTTTGACGATTCTATTACTGGCAAATGCTCCGAGTTTTCGTTTCCTCAAAGTGAGGAAATTTGAATCGTCATTTTTATGAGGATTTGAATGTCGTCTAATCTAAAGAAATATTTCGTTATTTTTGAGCATGCGAGTACAACAATGAGATTCAGTTTCCTCAAAATTAAGATACAGAATCGTCAAATCACGATCGTAAAAGGAAGGATTCGCGTTTACTCAAAAGTCACGCGATAGTTTGACGAAACAATCCTCAAAATCAACGAAATGAGACTAGAGGATTCATGAAGCGTCAAAAATGAAAGTGTTATTTCTGAGAGTGTACACTCTTAAAACAAAAAAGTGAAATCCACTCCAGTTGGAGAAGTGCATTTTCGACACCGTAAAGGCATGCATATTTTCTCAGACTGAGTTAAAATCACTCGTTTGGAGTGATCCTGTCGGAGGTTTAACACACAAAGGATCCACTCCAAAAGGAGAAGTGCATTTTCCAGTCTGGAGGAGTGAAATCCACTCAGACTGAGTTAAATTCGGAGTGTTTGTTTTAAGAGTGTATACAGCCAACCAGCCAAGTATGAAGGAAGGGATGCCAGTCTCTAAACAAATAAAGATTGGAAGACTCTATATGAGCTAAGTATAAAAACGCTAAATTACTACCTTTCCCACATTCCAGAACCCGTTTGCAACAGTGGCTAGCCGCAGGGAAGGAACGGCTGCATCTCCAGAAGACGGCCAAGAGAAAACATGCCTATTATTGATATACCGGCATTTGTTTCAGCTAGGCCAGGGTGTTGGGCATTTGTATTCATATTTGTAAACACCATTTAATGTAGTCACAATATCAACATTGTCAGGGATTTTTGTTTCAGCTAGCCAGGGTGTTGGGCATTTGTATTCATATTTGTAACCACCGTTTAATGTAGTCACAATATCAACATTGCCAGGGATTTTTGGTACTTATAGAATTATTGTTTTTATTGGGTTTGACGGGAAACGTAGATTCTAGGGTTGATAGGGGTTGGGTATTTGGTATTCGTATTTGTAAACACCATTTAATGTGTTCACAATATAAACATTGTCAGGGATTGATATTTATAAAATTAATGTTTCGATTGGAGTTTGACGGAAAACATGGATTCTCAGTTTGTTAGGAGGTTAGGTTAGGTTTTTTTGGCTTGAATTATCGTCGCACTAGAGCTACACGAGGGCTATTGGTGTATTTTAGAACCACAGTCAAGTGACGAGCCGACACCTGAATAGGCACCCAACACAACCGTTAAGGGCGACATCGTACGCAGCGTTAGGACTTTGAAGGATATTTAACGTGAACTCCCTTTCGCCGGACATTTCTGGCTGCACGGGCCGTTTATAGGTCGGCAGTTATTTTGGCGATGCCCGGACCCGAACCTGGGACCTTTTGCGTGCTAGACGAGTGCCTAAACTGAATGGGCTCCCCAACTAGTATGAACTGCACTGTAAAAATGTATTGCGAAACGTTACTCAATGAAACAGGTGGCTTAGGTTTTTACCACCTAGCTATACGCAACGTTCTACCAAACTTATGGAGTAACATTCCAAAATTAAGAAGTTTACTCCTATTTTGCGGCGTAACGTTACTCCATAAAGCTAAGTAACTTAACCGTTTATTTCTATTATATGTAATATGGAAAAGAATAATATCACGGTCAATAATAATATTTTTTTGTAACAAAATTGTAAATTTCACCGATAAATGTGAAAAATATTGGAGTCAGATAGTGGTAAATTATAGCTACCTTGCATTGAAATTAAAGCTAATTATTATTACGTTATTTATTATATAAATAAAAAAATATTTTAGTAATCTAAATAAAAAAACCTCTTATTTTAAAGTCAGTTCAAAGCCTCTTCAAAGAGCGAAACTATGCTATGCTATGAAACTTAACTATGCAAAAAAGCACCCCCCCCCCCCCCAAACTAAAATTGTCCGAAACTGTAGAAATATTAAGACATGTAAAAACCTAACGAAAACTGTTTCCGACAAACCAACATAAGTGATAGAAAATCTTGGGAGCAAGCAAAAAAACTAAGATTTAAATTCCAAGTTGGTGGCCCTAACCATGTGCTTTAAAATAGCTAAGTTTTAAAATTATTGAAATAACTTTACAAGGAACATATATACATCTTTAAATGTGTGTATTGCTCTATCAATCAGTAATTGAAGGTCGTGTAGTGTTACAAACATCTAGTTTAAACAAGGTATCATCGTGGATGAATTTGTGGTTGTAGCAAATTCGAACGATCTAGTATAATGAACTATTTTTACCAAAGTGAACAGTTCTGATCTTTAATTCTGATATGTCATATCTCGTATGCTAACTTTTTGTAATATGTTAATTCTGATTTTTGATTCTCTATATAAGCGTGTACTGCTTATGTACCGGCAGTCTCACTCAGTTTCGTTCTTAACAAAGTCCAAGCTTAGCACAGTTTAGATTTTTTCTTTTATTTATTTGTTTCTTTTAATAAATTATACATTTGTTCTTGTTCGTAACTGGCCTTATTTCAACGTTCAACACTTTAAGGTAAATTAACCTTCTGATCAAGAGTCATGTAGAAAGAACTGATTAATAGCCCCATCAGTTAATCTACAAATTCTTAATTTTTATTTTGGCTTAAAATGGTAAAAAAAAACATTATATAATACGACAAAAAATTAATTACATTTATTAGGAAAAATTCCAATCACAACTCATAACATTTATGCATACGAACCTTAACAACTATCTTTATAAGTGACCCTCTGACTGATACCTCGAAATGTCAGAGCGTGAAGTCAATTTTTGTGTTAGTTGGAACAATATTGACTTTAACTCCACTTTAATTATTGATATCAATTGCAATGAAAGTAAGAAGTTTGGAATGTCAGTGTTTTCTCTGACCATTCATTTATAGAAAAAAAAATAGCTTCCTTCATTTAGCCCTCCCACCTCTCTGCTTCATATAGAATCTTGAATTTTTGATATTCCAAATTTTCAGACAACATAGATAAAATGCTAGTCCAAAAAGCTTGTTTAAATGTTGGTTTGAAAAAGTTCTTGAGACTCATTTTGGGATATAAAATTTCCAATTTAAAATGCAGTGCAACCCAAGTTCAAATATTTAAACAAGCCACATCTTATGACGAACAAAAAAAAAATAAACACAACAATAAACAATTTTTCCATCCATGTTCATTCGGAAAACGCAATGAAAATGAAAATCTAATGTTCTTGAAAAGAAAACTGTGTGTAATAATAGGAATTACACAATTTCATTTTAGCTCCGGTTCTTCCACTCGCAATCGTAATTGTTTCGACGATGACAAAAAAGAAAATGATAACCTCGCTTTTCGCAACAGTTCATCACTTTCCAGAGCTTTTCCACTTCATTTTTTTCGGGCCTTTTTTTGACACCAGTTTCTTTTTTGGCCATTGTGCTACCAACTGTAAGTGGGCAAAGATCTGTCCAACCGCGTGCACTCGTCAGAACTGAATAGCGTGATATCTTCAAATCATAATAAGTAAACAGAAGAACAAACGGCCGAAACAAAAAAAGCCAACCACAGAAATAAACAAAAAATTATTAAAAAACCACCAGCACAGAAACAAAAAAAATCCTGGCATTCGAAAAAATGGCGAAGAGGGACTAAGGATTGTTGTTTTCTTGTTGCTTTCTTCGGTATGTTCCATCCTTTGTGTGTCGTGCTATTCGTGGAAAAATAAGAGAAGTAAATTGTCTTAATTGACACTGAAATAAGAGTGGAAAAGAGTGTAGAGCAGAATTGGAGTAAGGAGTAATGGTACAATCACAATCAACCAACTGCTGAAAATTAAATTCAACTATAATAATAATCCAGTATTAATTTATCATTTAGCGATTATGGCGTAAAACAAGTTTACTTTGCACCAAGGGCCGCCATCAGAGGTGTATGGAAGTCGCTTCAGCCCAGGAAAAAAAAAACTTGTGCTAAGTCAGAAAATATAAATAATTATACATAATTTAATAATAATGCAATTCCATCGACAGAAATTTAGAATTTCAAGTTATTCTTCCTTTCAATTTGGTTATCGAATAAATGCAAAATAAAAATTTATACAAATATGAGCATAGATAACTTGAGATATAATATTAGTAATAAGATTGATGTTAATGTTGGTAAATTGGTGACTAGCAATAGTTTAACTAAATCAAAAATCCTCTTATTATGAAAGTTGTACCATGATAACTGAACATTATTGAAATAACACAAAACTTCAAAAAAAGAATAAAATGAAGCAAAGGGGGAAAAACGATGCAGTCAAAACACTCTCTAGTTAGCTACTAGCTACTCTAGTTAGTTTTGCATGTGTATTTATAGATAAGTTTTGAAATCATCAACTGAATTGCAATGCACAACAAATACCAGCACACCATTCCGGTAAATTATATGTTTATTTTAAAAAATAGAATTTTCTTAACTAGACACGATTAAGTACAATTTGTTTTATTTTAGCTTTTGTCTTTAGTTTTATTATTTGAGCTGAAAATTAACTTTAGCAATCATATCGCATTGATTAATAAGTTTGGATAACTTTATCAAATTACCTCTTGACTTTCTCTTCTTTCTTTAATGACAAAATGTTTAGATTTTGAATCTATTTCCATATTAGGGTTCTCTAGTACGATTTTACGCAGAGTCAGATTTCTGGCATGGCTAACGGGGCACGCGAAGACCCCCCCCCCCCCCTCCAAATGGGCTTGAAATTAATATTGGAAAAAAGGCCGAAATTAGCCGAGACAAAAATTATTAATAAATATTATACACAAATTGAAACAAATTCCCTCAATTTTTCAAAAGATTCATTTTCATTATAATTATTAGATCCCTTGTTATTTTTATAAATTCTGCCTTCGCCATGTGAATACAATTTATGCATGTATTTAAAATATTGTGTGATATATGACATGATATGACTATTTTTGATAGGTCTCTAATGTCATATCTTATGCATGTATTAAAATTTTAGAAAAAATTAGTAGAATATGCAATGCTTACACATGTATTTATAATTGTTAAATCTTATTTATTTGTACAAATTTGAAATAAAAAAAAAACGCAAAAACACGTTCGTGTACATATTAATGTGTGTTGTGGGAGGCCCACAAATTTTGCCGGGGCCTGGACCCCAAAAGTTGTAAGTCGGGCCCAGATTTTGTGCCAAAACCGACTTGAGCGTATAATTTGGTAAGCAAGTTGCGTAACCTTGACACTGAATTGGTAAAAGACGATGGAGTGTACGGTGTAATTGAATTTCGTGAAGAGGAATTTCGACATATGTGAAAAGGCATTCACTGTTGTTAAACGCAGCATCGTTGATTGTGTGAGAGTTATATGGTGATTTATTAGAAGAAATCCAATGAATCATAAATGACAAGGTATATGAACGGAATTTCTAATACCTTACAGTGGTTTGTGGGGCAAAGTCACGGTTTATGGTAAACACCAGCAATCTTAGAAAGGTTTACAGCAATGCTGAGAAAGTAATTTTGAGTATGTTTTTGTTGGCACAAGCTTATAAATATGTATTGAAAAGGATGCATTTAAAATTAGCAATTATTTTAACGAATACTAGCAAGATAAATTTACGTGGCAACAGTTGTTAAAAATTCATAAATATACACGGATAAAATTGTTGTTTTCAATTTCTAAGCTGGCAAAGAAATAATAAACTTTTAATAATCATTGTGAGTCTGTAAAATGAGTTCAACGTTCATTTATCTACTTAAGAAAATTGGAACAAGAGCTTGCGTGAGAGCTTTAATCTTCAAAACATCGAAACATCTTAATTGTATTCTTAGTATTTTTCAGTTTGTGTAAATAAGTAACAAAGGTGAAGTAAGGAAACTTTTTTTGTTTAAGAATAAAACAAAATCTTTTTACTTGCTGAGGTAAAGAATGTTATATTTGATTTTATATTTCTAAGCTAATTTAATAAAACAAAGTAATTCGCATACTTCATAAAAAACCAGGCTTCTAACATATCATGAATGAATTTCTTAGACAATTCATTTGTGCAATACATCAAAGTGCTTTGTTCGTCGCCCAAAAGAAGTCATTCCTGCCACATGCAAAACAAAAAAAACAACATCAAATGAGGAAACGTTTGTCCAATTTGCAACTCTCCTCACGATACCGAAGAGACCATCTTGCTTCTTCTGACATAACTGATGTTCCAGTCTAAGGTAACAGGGCGGTTGGTGAGTCAATCCTTACTCCATGCGAAGCTTCTACAGCGCTGGCAGGTAAATTAAACCGATAGAAACACCTACGCAGGCCAGGAGAAAAATTGAAGCTTTGTAAAAGGGGAATTTAGAAACCACAGGAGGCGAATTCTGGTTACATTGGTAACCGCCTCAATGGGAATTAACTCAATTTGTCTTACCTTAAAGGCCGGGGAATTTGTCATTTCCATAGCGTTAACACGCGCGATCTTGCGAGTCAGGCGTTAAAGGGAAAAACTGTCAATCGGCTGTGTAGCTTGAACTGTCAGAAAAGACTCGTAACAAGTGAAGAATCCAATTAAGGACACGGGAGTTTAATAAGAAGGATAACTAAATTGAAATGTTTGGAAGATATTAAATGTATGTGTACTTTTTGGGCGTAGCGTCAAATTGTTCTTTGCTCTAACGCTTATGCATTTATAAGTTTTATTTTTGCTCCTTAGTCAATTCATTTAGAATATTATTGAATAAACTGTAAAAAAAAAAGTGAGTGACACGTGCGAAAAATCAAATTTTGTTGAACTTTTCTTACTTTTATTTATAGCTGTAAAATTGTGTTCTTTGGTAAAACGACACAGCATTTCTATTTAGCATTGGTTCAACAAATTCCTAAAACAAATGTTTGAATCAATAAAGTTTATCCGGATAGGCATGTTTCAGGTCTTGAGCATAACAAGAGAAATTCTAAATTCTTTTTCGAGCCCTGATTGGTGAATCCATTTCAAGCGGAGGACCAATCGGAGTACCGATCGCAAGAAATTCAGGAATGAAAGCTGGGAGAAATTTCGTTACCTCAAACAACCCAAATACCGGAGATTCTTTCATTTAGACACAAACATATAACTATGCTAAAATAACCCTGACTGACATTTTTTTTGCAATAACATAAATTATATTCCTTTAATAAAACCAAAAAATATATAAACACATTTTCAAGTGGTAAAATTGTGAGAAAAAAAACAAAGGAATTTTATAAGAATTTCTTTAAGTATAAGCTGTGACTACTTTCACATGAAAATAAGTAGTTGTATATTACATTCGCTACAATCCCAACCTTTTTCTTTTAAGAAAATCACAAGTTAATAATATAAATCCTTGCACTCTTTCTGAAATGAGAAGGTATTCATCAACAAAGAACGTGCCTCAAGAACCAAAGAGGACGAACCACTGGTTATTATTTTTTTTATTCCAAGCCAATATTTTTTTCCTTTAGCAAACCTCTGCTACACATCGCAATGAGAAATAGCCTCGTAACATTAGGAGCCACGTCTGTTAAATTCAATTAAGGGCTTACTTACGTTACAGCTCTGGGGGGAAAGAGCTGATATTACTTTTACATTCTTTAACTCATTTTTTAAGGGATTCGTTCAACAATAATTGGAACCGCCTTCGATGTATCGTTATAGTTCAAGAATGTGCACGATTTTTGCCCCATCTGAACATCAAATAATATTCAAAGTGGTATTGTTCATTTCAAAAAAAAAAAAAAAAAAAACCCTACCCAGATACCAAATATATTATGATGACTGATAATTGATGCGCAAAAATGCACATCAGGAAAGTATTAACCCTTTGCACTCCATTGTCGCCGCATTTGCGACATTTTGTATGTTAGGTACAATCCGTTGTTGCCTCATTTGCGACATGCTTGATTATCTCAATATAGCTGTGGAACTACTGGTCCCTACTATTGCTCGTTAGGATGGAGCGCAAAGGGTTAACTTTGGGGTAGAAAATGAATTTCAGTTCTTTCAATTTGTCTTTCAAGTCCATAAAAGAACGATGCCCTAAATTTCTTATTGTTATATTTATATGCATAAAAAAAGAGGCAAATTTGTATTTTTTATTCAGCTTTAACAAAGAAATGTTTGAAACAGTATAACGAAAAAAGAACCTACAATCAATTAAAGTTAATATCAATTGCCAAGCATCAAGTGTTACAAATTTACAAAAAAAAAAAAATTATACCAATTGCGTTTCATTCAAAACGAAAATGAAATATCATCAAAACTATCTTAATCTTATTAGGAACTCAAATACAATTACAATGTGTATATTAATGTGTTTCATTCCTGGTCAATGTGTTTCAAAGGTGTGGTGGGGAGTGGAGGATTAAAATTTCATGCAATGCAGTGATGGAAAATTGTTTAGAGCCATTTAAAAAAAAAATGCGACAAATTTAAGGGAAGTTGAACAGAGTTTATCTTTCTTAGAAAACAGAAAAGTCCGGTTTAAGAAGCAAGTTTTTATGATTTTGAAATTAAAAAAAAATACAGCTGAAATAGCCATCACCAATAATCAACACTCTAAGCTTGCATAAAACATTTCCTAACATGAGATTTTAGGAGAACAAGTTAATTAAAATATGATAATATAAAGCTATTTCATCTGGAGGTATTTACAATATTAAAAACAAAGCTGAACTATCAATCATTAATTAAATAACCAAGATCGAGCGCGCAGTTTTAAAGATTAACTGTTCCGTTATATATCCTTGACAAAGTAGTGATTTATGAAAGAAACAATTGCAACGCTACAATGGACTAATTTCTGACGAAGGTGGACGAGTCACTGTTGTTGTTCAAAGTTGAAAATTTAGATTTTTTGCTCAATTTATATTTAAAATAATGCATACTTCATCACAATACGTCCACCCATGTAAAAACAGCACCCATGTGTCTTGCTACCAAAGGCCAGTTCTGCCTAATGTTTTATTCATTTTATCATAATAAAAAAAACCTGCACCTTCAGAGTTTCCTAGTTCTTGTTGAGAAATCCGAATTCATTCAGGGTTGTGATCAGATCATTTAATTAGCTTAGATCAACCGCAAGATAAGGGTCAATTAACACTTCGTAGTATGATGAGTTAAAAGGTTATTTGAATATGCTAATTTGAGAAAAGATATTAAATACTATTGACTGAATCGGATCATTGATTATTGAACTGGGTTAGCCACCAACGCGAGTGTAAGGTTGTTTTCTTGCACGTGGTTTTGAATTGGTCTGCATAATTCGAACAAAACTTAAAGAAAATACTTGGAAACGCTTATTTAAAAAATATATTGGCAATAAACATTATTAAATGTTGGGAAAAAATAAGTTACTATAGTTTAAAACTTTTGAGTATTTTTCAAACATTAAAACTTCAAACGTTTGTTCTTTTTTTTAGAGAAGCACATATTTTAAATGATATTGAGTAAAGCAAGCTACAAAATTCATAAATTGTAAGCGTGCGAAGACATTTGGTGCATTTTACAAAGAAAAATAACACGCAAAAAAATTATCTCGAGCTGTATTACCATAAAGAATTCCCATATTGACAGGTTCCGATTTCCTTTGCTACATTTCACAAAAGAGAATTAATTTCAAAAGCATGCAAAAAGACTTTTCTCGTTCTGTCATTAAAAAGAATACAAACCCTAGTACTTAATGATTTCATGGTTCTTAAGATACTATTTGGCCGAAAAAGGAAAGCCATTACTGTTCAAATGCGATATGGCTCAAGCCGTTAAAAATAATTAATAACTTGGGACCACTAAATTTTGGTATTTTTATGTACCGCGCAATAAATTCAACAACTATCATAAAAAAAATCCTTTACTTTCTAAAGACTTTAGAGCAAGAGGACACGCAACCATTTTGTTGGAGCTATGAAATAAAGTATGATAAGGTCGGTCTGGTCTTTCCGCATCGAAGCAAAATAAAAGCCACAAAGGAATTTTAACGAAATCCGACTGTTGGTGTTATTATGGCTTATTGTGGGATGCACTTGAGGTTCTTAAATTAATTCAATTGGTTTTTCAGAACATACATCAGAAGACGCGTAAATGGTTCTTGGGCTTGGAAACAAATGCTAGAAAATTCATGAGATTGACTAACTTATGCATAAAGGGCCGTTTAATTCCGATTGTGTTTTTGTTCATTTTCCTTTCTTTAAATGTTCGAAGGAATATTTATTTTTTTAGATAAATCCATTCCATTGCAGATATTTAATATCTTTGTATTATTATTTCGTAATCTCTGTTATGGTTAAGTGTATTATTTATTTAATACAGAATTCTTACATTATTAAGAATTTTAAAAGAAAATCCGATGCTTAACATTTTATAATTACATTTTTTTAATGATACTAACTAAATTTGGTTGCAGAACATTTTATTGATTTATCCCAAGATGTTTTTTGTTGCAAGAAATGACTGACTTTATTTTTAATCATTATAGAATCAAAATAATTTTTAGCAAATAATAAACAATTTAATTTAATAATCTCCATGGATGGAGCAGTGAAAGAGCTATGTGGTATATATTATTCATAATTTTTTTTGAGTTAGTTACTCAGATGCTAACAAACATATTTTGAATTGAAACACACGATGAAAAACTTTCTATTGTTCTTGTAAAAGTTTGTTCTTCTTAAGTTTGAGCACAAAAATACAAATATAATTTTCACAAATATAATGCAATTTTACCACCATAAACAACAAATCTTTAATGCACACCGAAAACAAGCTATTCACAGCCTTTAAAGGCTTGAAATTGTTTTAGAGTTCGATTTAATTTTTGCCAAATGTAGTATATTCAACTTCAGAAACAAACGCCATCAATATAGTTTATCCCATAAGTGTGTAAAATGCCAAGGTTGATTGTTAGCATATGTATCAGAAGGGCAAAGTCGACGTTTGAAAGTTTTGAAATCTTATGGAACTCTCGAGCACACACAAAAAATCAGATGGTTAAGAGAGACTGTCAGTCCCATAGGGGCATTAGTTTTGAAATCACATAATTTCACATATAATTTCGACAAATAAAACACTGCGAAGAATGAAAAAAATATACAATGCAACTTGAAATCTGTTGGAGTGCATTTTCATGAGTTTAGAGACAACTAAATTGTAGAATAATATACAGCGCCCCAAATATATTTTCACTTAGCAAGTAAACCCCTAAAATGTTAACCAAAAACAACCAAATGAAGTCAATAGTTTATGACAGAGTAGAAAATAATAGTCGATCACAAAGGATTATATAACAAGACTTTTGAAAACACAATTAACCCTTTCAGTCCCAATGACAATTTGGCATCATCATTTTAGAAAAAAATTCTCATCGTCTATTGCCATTTATGATACCAAAAAGCACATCATTTGATTTTTCAAAAAATGTCCATTAGAAAATATTTTTTTATTAATCCCAATAGATGCCAGTCTTATTATTTTTTTTAAAATTATGATCAGAAACATGATGATGCCAAATGGCACCACTGGGACTGAAAGGGTTAAAACGAGGATTTTTTTTATACATTGGTAACAAGCCTAACAATGAACTGCAGTTTTATAATGGGGAGACATCCGAAGACGAAAGAAATTTTTCTTCTTACATAACATACTAATCACGAAAGAATGTTAAATTTAGTGCAATATACAAAATTCGCTTCAATATTTCAAGGTACTGAGTAGGTGGATTGTCTGGCAATTAAAGAAGGATTAAAATGATCTTTCAAGCACGTTTGCAGGTTCATTTACCTTTTTATATAAAGGAAACATAAAGAAAGTGCCAATAAATCTGTACTTTAGTAAAAGAAAGAGATTTTCAATGCGACAACATGTGTAAACAGCTCTTTTGCATTGTGAGGGATGTCTTTGGGTGGGAGGGATGATTTGCTTGGGTAATTTTGAGAAGATTAAGAGTAAAAAAATTATTTGAAAAACCTTGATTTGAACAGCTTTGATATAGATGCAGTTACTTGTGAATGTGAAAAGTTTTATAGATTTTTTTTTATCGGATGGGTCATTTATATCGTAATTTTAGTTATTCAATCAAACTGAAATTTGCATATTGAAACTGAAATTTTGCTTTCAAACTGAAAATTACAATATCGCAAGAAATTTTAAAGCTCTTATGTCATTGAATATAAGGCTTTTCTTGAATTTTTTTTGTGGGATTTCATAAAAAAAGTTATCAATAATGATAAGTCAAAATTGTCTACTATACCGCGCATACTATAAAAAAAAACGGGTCGTTCCCAGTTAATGCAAAAATTTTTATCAATATGATAAAAAAAAAATTAGCATTAGCCTTAAGTTTGTTTTTAATAACCAAATCTATGAATCAAAATTTATGAATGAAATCATAGAATTAGCAATATACGTATATTAAGTTCGTTTTCATACGATAAATATCTGCAGAATTTTTTCTAAAAAATTTAAGAAAAATGTAGTGGTCAGTTTGTTAATTGAAAACAAGCTGTTTTACTGATTTATAGCATGGACATTGGCTTTTTTCTACTAAGTGATGATATAAATAAAATTTAGCAATTACATTCTCTAAAATTTGTATGTGATCTTATTAAATAAACGCTCTACATTTTAAAATATATAATTAATGATAATAAGCTTTTAAGATTATTTTTGATGATAATAAGAAAAAGATTTTTAGCCAATTAATTTATTGCAAAATTAGAAAGTTAGTTTTTACATTTGATGTTGAAAAAGAATGTAAAAATTGTACTTAAAGCATTGGAAAAGGATTAAATTTAGTTTTCTTCCTGTTTGACTTCATTAGTCTTTACACTCTAAAAAATGAATGCTCAAAAACGACGAAATTTTCCTTAATTTTGACGATCCGTTTACTGGCACATGCTCCGAGTTTTCGTTTCCTCAAAGCGAGGAAATTTGAATCGTCATTTTTATGAGGATTTGAATGTCGTCTAATCTAAAGAAATATTTCGTTATTTTTGAGCATGTGAGTACAACAATGAGATTCAGTTTCCTCAAAATCAAGATACAGAATCGTCAAATCACAATCGTAAAAGTGAGGATTCGCGTTTACTCGAAAGTGACGTGATAGTTTGACGAAACAATCCTCAAAATTAACGAAATGAGGCTTGAGGATTCATGAATCGTCAAAAATGAAAGTGTTATTTCTGAGAGTGCAGTATTTGCAATCGTAATCGGTAAACATTTACCCTGTATAATTGCCTTAAAAATATACAAGTTTATCGTATCCAAGCACACGAACTTCCGAATTAAAAATGTAATGACATGACATTCTTCAGTTTACGAGGAATACAAATATTTTAAATTATTTTTTCTTGAATGAATAAGGTTTTAAGGAAATTGATTGAAAATCGATAGCCAAAGGCAACCAAAAAATGACGCGCGTTTGGGAAATGTCGACAGAAGAAACTCCGTAAATTTGTAGGTACACACAGGCCCTTTTTTTTGCAGGGCAATTTCTCACAAAATGGGCAAAAGTGTCGCAAAGGCTGTAATTAATCAATAAGTGGAAGTAAAGGTGAGGGCTACCTGGATACATTATGAATTGAAAAACTTAGTGGAAGAAAGTGCTAAGTGACATTTTTGAAAAAATTGAGATTTGTATCAATGAACGTGTTATTCGATCGTTTAAAGATAACAAGTTTCCCCTTTTTCATAAACTTAAAGTCAAATATATTTTTTAACTTATGTAAGTGACGTTTTCAACGTATCTAAAGTGCAAATGAAAAACAGTAAAGCTCATTTTTGCGTTTTCACCTTTTTGTCACTTAGCACGTTCTTTTACTAAGCTCTGCAATTACTTGTCAATGTCGGTTGGGCATTAAACGCCTGGGGTGGATTTGCTGGGTCCTTTTCTTGACATTTTGGGACAAATATTTTGGTAATATTATTCTGGAACAGTGTTAGAAATTGGATGAAAAAATAAGGAGCAATCTGTGTTATAAACTTAAAGAATCTAGGAGCAAATTAATATTATCTGGAAGCCTTTTCGAGAAACATTTTTAACCCTGTAATGCATGAATTTTTTTTTCTATCCCGAAAAAATATATTTGAATCTTTAATACTCATACATTATGGGAAATATACTGAAAAAAAATTAACTCGATAGGAATTCAAATAATTTCAATTATTATTTTTTTTAATTAAAAAAACCAACTACAAAATTTTAATTTTGATAAGAATGACAAGAAAAATACTAAATATATTTCAAAATAACCCTCTTGAACTATAATTACTTTTTCAAAACAATTTATTTGTATTTAGTACTAGTATTATTATACTTTGAATACTGCCAAAGACGTAATTTCACAATCAGTTAATAACTTCACTCTTTAATTTTGAATACACTTTTACTACTGTCATCTATGAGGGTTATTAGTAACTAAAACTTCAAAATAGAATGAATTAGATGGAAAAAACCCACAGATTTGTAGAAAGGGAGCACTACTTTAATAGAATAAAGTGAATTATGTTACTTGTTACCTATGGCAACAGTATGCATTAGAGGGTTAAAAAATATGCTATTTTTATGTAATTTATCTACAAACTTGGTAAGTCTGCATTGATACTCTATTAAATTTAAGTACCGCACGTTCAGAATCAATGGAGTTTCTCAATTTCTTGGGAGCTTTAGTTCCAAAATTTTAGGAATCACAATTCACGATCACAGGAGTTTCTTGATTTTACGATCGCCGGAGTATCGCGATTTGAAGAGGATTATTTTTGGCACGATCTGTCTAAAAAATCAATCTGACCTAAAAAAAAAATAGTCGCGATAGCTGAGACTAAATTTATTTTGAAGATGTTGCATTATGCGACTAACGAACGTTTAATTTCAAAATCTGTAATCTGGCATTTTGTAGCGGAAATAATATTTTTTTGTATATTGTGCTACAATTTAATTTAGATTTATTTAGGTTGATTGACGAAAATTTGCTCAAAGAGCATGCTTTACGTAACTATGACGCCAACTTAGCATATTTAAACACCAAAAACAGCAAGTCAAGTGTATTGAGGGTTACTTACACAATGTCTTCATATTTTTTTAAAAGAAGAATATTCACCAGATTTGAGTTTCTTAAATCAAAAGAAAATAATTTGCATCTTACCTGAAAAAGAAGAAAAAAATTAGAAATTTACAATACAAAATTTATAACGAAAAAAGAATATCACAATATAAGAAATTGAATTTCTTATAAATTAAATCAAATAATATTGTATTATACCTAAACCATCTACTATTCCTTCCAAACAAATAAACAGTATTATTGCCATTTTATAAACAATTATCAAAAACCTTTTAGGTGAAGCTTTAATATCAAGGATTTCAAATTATTTCGAGAGAGAGAGAGCAAAATTTCCTGCAAATGGTAAGACGAAATGCAAGAAATAGATATCAGATGTGATTGATAATGTGTATAGACTTTAAGCAATAAATGAAAAAAGCGTCCGGAATAACAATGTAAGGGTTTACTTAACAACATGAAAACAGAGTACGGAACATTTGGATGGGCCAAATGCTCCTAAAATTTTATCAAGGTCCGGAGATATGTTACGAGTAAAAAAAAATGCTCAGAATTTCCAAATATCTGTTACTAAAAACCATGTATTATATTTATGATGCATTTGTTGCTGGAGCTTCTAAAGGTACTATCAAATATGCCACTTATTTATTATGTATTATATTATACCATTCTGTAATATACGACACTTTATAATGCATTGGTTTGGCAAAAAGTTTTTTTTTAGCTATTTCGGCTTTGAATTTTAAGGTGCTTTAAGAAAAAAGTAAGAAACAAATTATCAATTTGATATCGTCATTATAGTTTGGGGAAAATTTAGAGGATTAATACACTGTTGAATATTGTGTTCTTGGTTTCACCATAACAAAGGTTCCGAGTAGCTTCAACGGCGCTGTGTGGCGAAATGTTTCACCAAATTTTCGGTATTCGGTCGAACCAGTTTTCAGGTTTTATACTAAAACCTGAGAAAGGAAATACTGAGATATGGAACCGAAAATATGGTGACACATCTCGCAACACAGCCGTTGCAGCTACTAAGAAGCATATTTTGGGTGAAATCAAGAGCCAAATTTTTAACAGTGCAGATTCATTTCTGAAGTATAACAAACTAAAGCTGAAATCGTATATAAAAATAAGCAAAAGCCGAAAATATAGACAAAATAAGCAACATCGGCGGTTTTTGTTAAACTGAATTTAAGTATTCATCAAGTTTCCAAGATGTGGTTTTTAAAATTATAGTAACCTATTAAAAAAAATGAATTGTGATAAATTATGAAAAGTGGAACCCAACGTGCCTTGACCGTGATCACACAAATGATAAATCGTAAAATAATATCAGATATGGAATGTTGCTGTCCCAGAGGCGGAACAGAATATCTCGACCAGGGGGAAAGCCCACTACATTTTGAAATTCATAATCACACTCAATAACATATGCAGCAAGTCAAAACATTTACCCACTGACCTATCCCAACAACAACAATACAAGACAACTCAAAGCCCAAACTAGAACAGAATGATGAGAAAGTTTAACACCTGTTAACCGCGTAGAAGCAAGTAAAAGTGAGTAGGAAGGGCTACTGTCCTCAATCTATCAATAAAACGGCCTCATTTAAGCAAAAATGCAAAATTTGCTGGTTACCTTTTCCGAAATTCAAGTGGAGTAATTAAAGCTAAAAAAAACACGTATTCTTGTAGTTAAAATCAATAAATCATTATCCGTTTACCTCATAGTCAATATATTTGGGAAAGGTGTTTTGCTAGTTTACTAGTTTTAAAATATTGTAATTGGAAAATGGTTATTCATAAAAAAATAACTTGTTGATAAATTGATTTGCCTTCAGTGCGCATGCTAAGTAGGAAATTAGTATAAGATTGAGCCATAAGCTACTTAACTAAATTAAATTAATAAAAACTGATAGTTTTTATTAATACAACGTAATTTAAAAATCAGCGCAAGAGTTAGGTTTCAATGAAATGATTGATGAAAGGCGACTCAAAATACCTTGACACAGTTAAAAATTTAATTAAAATCAGCCAGCTTTTCTAAAGGTGCAGTTTTCCTTAAAAAAAAAACTCCTTATTTTTTTAATTTGAAGCTAAAATAATGAAATATTTAACATAGACCTCGCATTAAATTATTTATCCTTTACTTTAATAATTAGGTGCAGTTTTCCTTTAAAAAAAAGTACTCATTTTTTTTATTTGAAGCTAAAATAATGAAAGATTTAACTTACATCGTATATAAAATTATTTATCATTTACTTTAGTAATTAAAAGCTGAAGCAGCTAAAAACAAAATCGGTAAAGTTATCATATAAAATTACTTGTCCTTATAAATTTTTATTTGAAGTTTAAAAATAAAGATTTAAAGTACATTGTGCATTAAATTACCTTTCCTTTGCATAATTAATTTAAGAAATTATCTTTTTAATGTTAATTAAAAAATTATCTTTTTAATTTCATTATAAAAAAATATCTTTTACTTTTTAAACAATTTTTTATCGTTTGCCCTTTTAATTAAAAAAATTGTGGCGAAATGCGAATACCTAATCGTGGTAGTTTATTCATATAGGGGTTAAGGTCATAGAGTTGGTTAAGGCATTGATAAGATTGTAGTCCTTAGAATGATTAAAATGCACTTGCTTGCAACAAAGTAATGTAAAATTTATATAATGTATCAGAATTTATATCTTGTTATTGAAAGGAGGGAATGTCTAATCTTATAACATAAAACATCAACCCGTTGAGCACTAAGGTTTATATTTACCGCTTAAGTGCTAGCTGAATGCAAGAGGAATTATAATGTTGATAAGGCAAGAACATTTCCATTTCTATCTACAATTTAAAATACATTCTCTATAAACTACAGGGGTTAACCATACAATTGATAGTTTATCATGAAGTTCAAAACTAGCTTTTTTTGTTTAGTCAAGAGTATTTATCGGCTGGTATACGGAGGTATTTTGACCCGTGGTATATAAACTAAAGGAACGAGGACTAGTCCCACATCTTTACAGATAAGCAGACTTATTTACGACCCCCAGTATCAACAGTTTCGAATATTTACATAAAATATCACGATATTCCCGGGGCTTTGCTAAGTCAATTCTTATCAAATTTATAACGGAAAATCGTATCTTTCTAATAAAGAAAAAAAATGAAGTTGCTAAAGACTTGGGCTTATCTGAGTCTCCGAGAAGGAAATGGGAATAGTTCGCAATCCAAGAACTAAAATGGCCATAGTCCTAAGTTATAACATTGACATCTGTCTTTTTTCTAAAGAATTGCCAAATTCCACTTAAATGTACCTCGGCCTTATCAAGCGAGAAGTTTCTATGATACAAAAAGCTCCAAATGTATTGCAATATGTATATAATGTATCTATTTTGACCAGTTTCGAATACGTGTGTTACTTTTTAATTTCAGCATGCGCCGAATACTTACACTTAGAATTCGTTGAGATTCCTTTTAAACCATTGATACATACCTAAAGATAATACTCAGTGGGCAATAATTTTTGGTTAATTACAATAAAGTAGATTGATTATAAAAGTTTTGAGTTCTTATGAAACAATAAACGTAATAAAAAACGAATCTAGTTCTAAATGCCTATTTCGAGTTCTTTTAAAAGTTAGTCTTTCGTAATCTTAATATGCCGAAATATTGTAGATTAGAGCATTTTTTATAGTACCATTACGATCTCGAATAGCTTAATACTATTCTCAAACGAGTAGAATAGATAATATTTAGGTAAAATTTTCGGACAATTTCTTTTGAGATAATCTAATTGTTAGACCATCCCTCAGATAATATATATCCAGACTTCAACAACTTTTCTAATGTACCAGTATTTAGATAAAAAGCCTCTTTATTTTCATCATTAAGAAAACGTTTACGTTATTATACTCATAGATTGGAAAAACTTAATATACCTAGATTACTTTTTTTGGAATAATTCTATGCTTTTTTTTAGGGGCTCCTAAAGAAAATAGGTCTAAAATAGAAACGATCCTATTCGAGGAATATTTTATTTCTTGAATTCAAAATGGAAACATAATGTATACCAAATATAAACATTCAACAAAAATGTTATGTTTTTGTTAACTTTTTGGCGTAAGTCATATGACCATAAATTTATGCTCAAATAAATTGAAATATTTCGTATTTACATAGATAACAAATAACACAAATACTTATATTGCATTTGTTATTCTCAAATACGTAAATAACGAAATAAATTTTTTGAAATAAAATCAGCATTGAATTTAACTTTTAGTAGTATGAATGTATAAATGTACTGGAATGAATTATATAAATGTCCTCGAATTGAATTAAATTAAATGAAGTTCTGAATCCTGGTAGAACTTACAAATTTTGCTTAATAATTTCCCTAACGAACTTTATATGTATGAAAGGCATATTTTAATAGTATTACAAATCAACTGGCATTTATTTCCTAACATAGAGCCTTAAAGGCAAATGAGTCCGATCAACCGCGTGTCTCCAACCCAAAGAGCCTCTGTGTTAAACCAATGAGAAAAAATACTTTCTAAGCCACATTTCTTCTGCTCATTGAATATTCATACAAACGGATTTTTACATGGTAAATGTAGCTGACTTACAGGAACTACATTTATTGAAAATTATTTTTTAAAAAAATATTCAAACCAATTTTAAAAAGTGGTTTTATAGAGAGCTGCATGTCCACTACTTTTATCCTATTAAAAAAACGTCTGTAGAGATATTTAATATAGCCGGGAAAATGTGGCATAGAATCCATATTTTTTTAATTGGATTAACACAGAGGCACTTTGGAATTGAGACCCACTGTCGATCGTGCTTATTCGCTCTTAAATTTTGAGTGCCTTAGATATTAAAGCGGATCTTTTGTAGTGTTGATGACAATAAAAGCAATGAAAGACAATCAAGGCAATGAAAGGTTCTATTATTTGTCTAAAAGATTAAAATAGCCAATACATTTTTATAAAAGGAAAATAAATAAGTTTCATTCAACAAAAGAGAAATTAAACTACCGTAATTAGTAGTCTTCAAATATTGGAGTTAAAACACATTTAAAACAAGTCAGTTAAATATCGGCCAAAAATTTACAATTAAAATAAAATTGATGCTATAAAACTCGAAGTTTACTTGTTACTTAAGTTATAAATGTTATTGTATTCTTCTTATGCAACATTAAGTATTAAGCTAAATGTATACCAACTTAAGCACCAAAATATCTATAGAGTAATATACAAGAATTTAAAGTATATTATGTCGAGAGTCGTCAGAACTTAGATAACTGTTTGAATTCAGGATTCATTACTAGACAGATATCACAAATGGTACATAGTTTTAGTCTCATTATTATCTTTGCCATTGATTTGAACTGTAAGCAAAAGCCATGCTAAATTCTATTTACATAATGCAAGTTTGTTGTAGACTGATAAAGAGAGTATGTTGGATTCTCTATGTATTCTCTCTCTCTTCAAAAAGGAAGATAAAAAACATGAAAGAAATGAAAACAATAATCGATGTAAAAAGAAGTTAAAAACCTCTCCAAAACAAAACGAGCAACAAAAAAAAAGTGTGTTTAGGTGAACTCGAAAAACAGGTAACCGAACTTCAATGTTGTCTACTACATTTTGCAACATTACTTATTACTTTCACTAACTGACCATAGATGACATAGAAGGGATGACAGAACATTGCTGATTGGAAACATAGTTTGACAAATGTAATTAAATGTATTTTTGTTGGCTAATTGGGAATAAAGTTGACAATTTTAATTATTAATTGTTAAAAAATCTGTTTATTTTAGTTAATGCAGCAATTATTTGCAGAAAATTTATTCAAATTTTTCGGTTCTTCATTTAATTGTAATACATTTGTGGTCACATTACTTTGATGATATAAGATACGTAAATAATAAGATATGAAGAAAATAATTACATTCTGACGAGACTTATATTGAAATATAAATTAAATCCCTACAATGCATGCCAATTGAAAGCAAGTTCCAATTGCTCAAGTTCCTAAAATGCAACTCATTCGGATTGGAAAAAAATGCTAAAAATAAGCTTTCTGGTTAAGTTTATCTAAATAGACAAAGTATAAGTCAAATGAAGATCATAGTCCTTAACAATTCATATGGGATAAATTAAATACACGAAAAAAAAAACGAATTTACTAAACTTAAAGTTTTGATTTGGAAATGAATGTGTTAATGATATTCACAAATTTGCAGTTAATGGGTCACAACAATTTATCATTGATTGAAAAGAAATAAAAGTCTTTAATTTTTATGTGGATTTAACAACACGAGTGTTAATTTGTACAAAAAGTTCCTGCTACAAAATTTATGACTCAGAGTTCAAAAATTTTATTTAAAAAACCAGGAACTGTAACTTGTGTAATGTATATTTAGTATTTACGTTGGTGAAATGGGAACTATATGTCAATAACTTTAATTAATAGTTTAAATTGTTCCTTGTAAATGTTTCCGTATTGCTTTAATTTTATTTTGAAAATCCTGAAAATAAACATGCAAATTATTATAATTAAGATGTAATAAGCGAAAAATATCCTTTTATTCTTTTCCCATTGCAGTGTCGTTGATAAGTATTAAAAAAAAGAAATTGCGAGAATATAAGTTTGAAATGACTGACAATAATAAAGTCTTTATAAAAAAAGTATATAAGATTTAAATTAAAACTATTTTATTCTGTCGGTATAAAAACTCGGATCGCAAAGTAAAGGAATATTAGACATTCTAACTGCACCCCCCCCCCCCATCAATAATGTGTACTCCAAAATTTCTTATCAGTTGTGAAATGGATACGGGCGCCAAATGTCTTCGGCAATCGAACTGCACTTAATGCACGTAATTTTAGCATCATTATATCATTTGGTGTTGATTCTTCCAAAGCTAATTCCAAAACAGCGCTAGGTTATTATTTTTTCGATACTATCTTCACGACTTAGGCAAAAAGAGCAAAATTAATCAACGGTAGTTAGGAGGACTAACTAATTCCTTTATCCCAAAATCCAGTGTGTAGGTATTTTGCATAGACGCACACGCATAAGCCATTACGCATACATTAAACCTCGCTAATCATCACATTAGTATTCGAGGGTCCAGAAAAAAAATCCCATACAAGAAGCTGCATTCAGTTATATATACTTAAATATAAATCGCGAATGTGCTCTGAGAGGTAGCTATAAATAATAATGGGCAGAGCTAGTTTCTTTTTCTTTTAAAAATTGTGCCCCTTAGTCATAAAAGGGTCTATGTTTCAACGAGTAACATCGAACATCGGCTATTTTTCTAGTGGAGTTAAGAATTAGAATCAAAGGATACGACTCCTAATTGCCTATAATGGAATAAATTCTTCGTTCGAGAATCCTGCGGAAGGTATCATTAGGGTGGAAAGCTTGGGGCGCCAGTGTACGGGCGGAATGCGTATTTCCATTACAAGCGAAATGTGAACGCTAATTAAACTCAGCTTCCCTATTTCTTAAGAAGATTGCTTCAAAAGCATTGTTCAGCTAAAATTAGCCAGAGGAGACAGAGAAGATCAAATAATGCAAATATCCATTGCTGTTGTGTCATCTGTTATAACTCGAAATACAGCGTGAGAGTTTGGTGGTGGTTTCAATTTTTACCCCTCTTAATAGTAGTTCGTAAATTATAATTTAAATTTCCTATATTAAGAAATTCCAAAAGATAGATACATAAGAATTATAAAAAAGAGAGAAGGAGAGCAGATTGAAACAATAAAATAAGAAGCAGCAAAACAGCATCAAGGTCCTAATTTAACAATTGAAAGTTAGATGTTGTTATTTGCCATTTAACAAATATTTATAAAAAGACACAGTGGTAAAATATTTTAGTACATCATAATTATATAGTGCAATTTTTCGGGTGATAAAATATATTATGAAAAAAAGATAAAATATAATCAAATAATAGTAAAAAAAATTAAAGAAAATAATTAGATTTGAAATTAAAATTTATTTTACAAAACGCATATAGAAGTTTATAAGACATCATATCACTTCATGACACAGCAGCCATTCACTATAATTTTTTGCTATTGCAAGATGATTTGTCAGAAATACTACACTCCTTGCCAGCCTAAGTTGGGTAAATAGAAATATGCTATGGAGAAGATAATTCCGCGGATGTAAAGAGTTCCATAAATAATTTGTGAATCCATCTAGAAAACATATTTAAAACATTAATTTCGTTTAAGGTCTAACAGATTTGAATATTATTTGAGAAAATTTGGAAATTTTATCGAAATGAAAAGTGTATTATGGTTAAATTGTATTCAGACCATTTTGTATGTAAATATTACCCTACAAGAGTTTTCAACTAACAGACCATCCGCGCTTTTCCCTCTGCTTTCTTACTCTTTGTTTTTACCCAAGCTAGGTTGGCACGGATTGTAGTGATCGATAAACTTTTTTTTTTAACTAGGTGCTTTTAATTAACCTAATTGATCACTCATAGAGGCAAAATAGAGATTTTTCATCTTACAATAAAAAAACGGTTTAAAATTAAAGGTCATTGTAAAACATCGGTAAGATAGGATCTTAGTGTTTTAAAACATAGATTATATATATTGTGCATATGTCTACATCTTTAGAAGCTATTGTGTCTTTACGCAACAATATGACACGCACCATAAAATAATATTTATTACCGGGCATTAATGAGGACGCAAAACCTGGTTTTTATACTTGGCATACATTTTTATGAATAATTCATAAAGTATTTATTTAAAAGAAAACTGACCATCTTTCTCTGTCGCTCAACCTAAATACAAACAATTACAAGTTGTATTCTAAACTAGTTTTTCGCTCTAGTTAAAGAACTTAACAAGACAAGTGATACTGTTCAATGACACTGAATTAATTAACTACAAATCAGATTCCTACTGTTTTATATTCGTACTGGTTTCTTTAGGGCGGCTAAAAATAATCTCTAACCGCCCCCGTAGAGTGTTTGTTGTATAGGGTAGACTGACCAGTGAGTGAACAGGCCCCAGTTAAGGGGTCATAGGACTCTTAAAAATGTGCAAAGAAGGAACTACACAGTTTAGTTTGATCTTTCATGTAATTTTTTAACTACTCTATATATAAGTATAATTTTTTATATGTAATTCTACAAGATTTATTTAATATAAAACAAATTTTAAAATTTATGAAACTTTAGCCAAAGCTAAAATAAATGATATTAAACATAATGCTATTTGAACACATTGTGATTAGGCTTGCGCGGCAAATTGGGAGGTCAAAATTGAAGACATGACCAAGAAAATGACTTTTTATTGTACAAATATGTACAAACAAAGACTTATACCTAAATTCTCAGCTCATTTTTTATTAGAAATTATTTTAAGAACTTTTTTCTAAAAAAATTAATAAAAATTTCAAAATTTTGATTTAAATTTTTTTAAAAAATAATTTCTAATTGAAATGGAGCTGAGAATTTAGGTATAAGTCTTTGTTTGTACATATTTGTACAATATAAAGTCATTTTCCTGGTCATGTCTTCAATTTTGACCTCAAAATTTGCCGCGCAAGCCTAATCACAATGTGTTCAAATAGCATTATGTTTAATATAATTTATTTTAGCTTTGGTTTAAAATTTGTTTTATATTAAATAAATCTTGTAGAATTACATATAAAAAATTATACTTATATATAGAGTAGTTAAAAAATTACATGAAAGATTAAACTAAACTTTATAGTTCCTTCTTTGCACATTTTTAAGAGTCCTATGACCCCTTAATGAACAGTTGGTAAATACATTTAAAAATAAGGATTAAAAATCATTCCACTGGATGAATTGGCAAGACCGATTTTTTCCCATCTCGTAGGAAGCTATCTGACATCTGATTGGTTGTAATTAGTCATTAATTAAAATCCAACATGTGTTTATTGACTGGACATTTTTGTGTTCATTCACTGGTAAAAGAACTGTTCATTCACTTGGCTTTGGTACCACTTTTTATTCGGACCCCCAAAAGACCCAAAGCAATGCAATATAAAGTCACCTTTTTTTTTGCAGAATTTACATGTAATGACAGATGTGTTCACATTGTCATAAACCAGAAACTATATTTTCTTAAAATGCATGAATTTTCTTAAAAGAAATTGTGCTTAAGCGTTCATTCACTGGTTAGTCTACCCTACCTTTAATATTAAGTTATTACCGTTCGTGTATGTTCCTTTTTTATATATCGTGACATTATTTCTTTTAAAAAAATAATTTTTAAAACTCTATATGATTCTACAATCGTTGAGTTGTTAATGTCTCAGTTGTGTGTGTGGCTTTAAAATAACCAAAAACAAATACTTTACATTTTCACATACAATTTTAATATTTATTTAGTGTCTTAAATTCAAAATTTAGGAAATAAGAAAATAGTCATAACGACCTGCTCCTTATATCTGAGTTTTAAAAAAGCAAATAGAAGAGTACAATGCACCAAATTTAAAAAAAAAATTAAAAACAAAAGTTAGACTCGAAACATATTGATTGACAAGTTGTAGAAAACCAAAAGCTGTAATAGTAAGAATGTCCGAAACATTGTATTTACTATTCCAATTAGTAGTTAGATAAAAAAAATATAAGCAATCACATATTAATTGAAATGTATAATTTTTTGCTTGTGAAAACCTTTAAAAACAAATTGTATTATTATTTAGAAATAATTAATGCACGTCAAACTTAAATTATTATGCATTCTTACTAATTGAATTTGTTTGAAGATATAAACACAGTGACCCTTTTTTAAAAACCAACGAAAGAGGTTTTTTTTTTTTTTTAACAATTAAACAAAGAAAGAATGTACCGTGCATGTCAACCGTGAAAAATTATGATGAACTCAATTTAAATTTGTTTGGAAGCATAAACAAACGTATGGTAGATTTTATTTCTTATGTATATTTTTAAAAAATTCTGTGAATTCGATCATTTATAAATTTTTCCATACAATTATTTACTTTATTGAATTGTTACTCTTTGCCCATTATTATATAAAATAGTATTCGGTGACATTGTCAAACTTATTCACGGTAGAGAAAGTATATAAAAGTAAGAAATTGAGCTCTGTAATAGGTTGAAAAATTATAGCTTTAAAATTTATGCAACAGTTTGTTCAGTAGCCCATTGACATCATCGAAAACCCACCTTAAATCATCGTGGAAGCATCAAAATGGGTTGTATTCAAACAGTAAAAAATTCTTCGATAAAAACATCTTCTATAAATATATATTTTATTTTGCAAATTTAAATTTATGCCCCTTTAAAGTTATTCGAATGCAGACATATAGAGATTCATATAGTAGCATCTTCAATTTCAAGCAATTTCTAGTCTACCATCCTCACCCACGAAATATTTTAACCCGTTATTGGACACCGGATAATATTTCAAACCATTTACTTCGCTGGACAATAGGCCATTGACATGAAATGGCTACAAAAAAGCACCCAAAGACATTAGGAAATGGTGCCGCCTTTCACCTGGAACTTTTAAACAATCACTCTCAGCGGGCAGCGTGATAATAAGAATCGCCAATAACATTCCTATAATGAATACAGTTCCTCTGCTACAGTAAATCACTGATAGAACATATCCTGCTAGTTTCTGCTTTCACCGGCCCTTGCACAACCGCGGATTGCTTAGCATGGGGTCCTCAGTATCATGAGGAGTGCTTAGAATTAAGAGAGCTATAGATAAATTTACAAACACGGGGATAACTTTTCTTCTTGATCTAGTGATATTTACAGTGGGTGGTCATTGGAGACAGCAAACAGTTAGGTGAATTTAGAGCTGGAAATAGCCAGGTTGCGACAATAAGATGAATTATAGAGGGATGCCTGTCTTGTGGGACACACCTTTCAGTTTTCGGTAGAAACAAAATCTAAAACAAATGGACCTTCTATTGTTGTTATCAGTTTATAACATATCGATTGAATTTAAACAGATTTTCTAATCAGCTAAGCCAAAAATGGTGTCGACTTGAATATCAGTCGATTAATCTGGTTCTATTTTCTGAACGCTACCTGCCTATGAATCGGATTTGAAAGGCTCTGTACTTTTGTGTGTTGATATCCTTGATTAACAAAGTGGGAAGCCCAATTACAGAGTTAAATTCAAGAAACTTAATAAATACCGGCGAATTTTACTTTATTGTTAATTATGAAATTTCTTCCACGTAAACAACTTTACAATATGCATTCCGCCGTGGCGGTAAGAGAGCTGCATAAAGGGTTGAGGTTTTTTTTTTTAATTTTGAATCTAGGTTTATTATTTAGTTTGGTGGGTGAGGTACCGCTTAGTATTTGCAATAAATATGTAGAATAATACATATTATGGGAAAAAATCTTTCACCGTCTGCAGAGAAGTTTTTCGCGTACTTTCTGACAGTGAGTAGATAAGTTTTTTAGAAGAAATATCTATAATCTAAATCTAATCTTTTCTCCAACCACTTAGTACGAAAGAGAAAATATTTTCAAATAAAAATTACCATTTTAGATTTGACAAAGACCTACCTTGAAGATTAAATATATTTTTAAAGAAATTTAAGCAGGATATGTATTTACCTTACTATTGGATTTTTAACAAGCAACTTCAAACAAAATAAGTGGGCGAAGCCGGATTAAGCATTTTAAAGGATATTTTCAGCTACCCTGTATGTAGATTTACTAAATGTTTGTTCAACTAGGAATTCAAAGCCAAATATTTTTCTCCAACCATATCAATCGTGAATTTTCACAAACAAATTTAGATTATGGAGTATTATATATCGTTTATAAATTTAATTTTTAGCCTTTAGTGTATAATTGGCTGGTTGGGAATATTATTGCCAGAAAATTTTTCCTGATATTGAAGACATCAAGCCGGTGCTTTATAATCGGCTTCAAATCAAACGTTGACATTAAATATTAAGGCTTCTTTTATTTATTAAAAGTTTTATATTTAGTGAGGAATGCGTGGGATCGCAACAAGACTTGTTTTTTAGTGAAAACTCCATCGTGCTTTTTTCATGTGGGGAAAAACGTCGAGAAGAGATAAAAAAAAAGAACATTCAAAAAAATTTTAATAATGGAAAAGAACCCAAAATTTCATGCACTTCATCAACGAAATCCTGGATACAAAATTTATTAGATTTCGAAAAAAATTGCGATTTTGGTTTAAAATGAGATTCGTTGTAAAACAGCAAAAAGGAAAAAAATGTAAAATCTGTGTCTCGCTGCATTTCAATATGAGTTTATAATTTCCCCCACTATGATTTAAACGATGCTAACATTTGAAGTTAATTAATAGCTAGGCAGAAAATTTCAGTGATAAAAAATCCAAATCTTTAATTCTTAGTGATAGAAATAAGCCAGTAAACCAAAACGCTTGCGGTTAGAATTTCGGATCTCAATTTACTATGGAAAATACTCACAAGAGTTAACAATCCATAAACAATGACTCTTAAATAAGAAACGAAAGATATGGAACACTCTAACAAAGTCGAAGTAAAAAAACATACATAATAAGAAGCAGTTTGAAACTTAATATTTACATCAATCTACTATTTTTTTGCAATTAATTCTACTAATAAAAATGAATAAGATCAAGATATTTAAGCAATTACGCTGCTCTCTTGTTTATATGCAATTTTTCGAAGTTTAGGTAACAAGAGACAATAGACTTTCAAAGAACAAATAATCCAAGAGTATTTTTGCTTTTGTTTAATTATAGTTGAAAAAAATATTCAAAATCAATCAAGAAGGTTTTTTATGTTTAAAAATCATTTAAAAAAATCATTACGAGTGTTTTTCAAATATTTGTTCAAATGTTGACAAATTTGGCATCAAATCTAAAGATTTTTTTTTTTTTTGTCTCACAATGACAAAAGGCAGTAAAATTCCTATTACAATTATGATTTTTTAAGATAGACCCGTACCTTGAAAGGATTATTTTTTTTTTATTATTTCTTAATATTTTCACTTAAAATTTTCAGCATAGTTGAAAAATATGAATATTAGAATAAATACGTTAAAAAATTTATTATTATTGTGTTTTAGTTCATGGACAAAAAGCTGACATTTTACCCCGATTTTTTCAAATAATTTAAGCCGCCCCACTTCTCCCTTACTTTTATAGATTCAAGTCTATTTTTTTTACATCCTTATACAAGTGTGTAGAGCAAAACAATGTTGAGACATTTCAAAAATAAATTAATTTTTTTTTGTAAAAATTAATTGTAATGGACTCTTCGAAGAATGGACTCTTGGAAGAAAAATTAACTCAATAGGATGATTTTCATCTCAGCCTTTACGGTTCGAAGAAGGTGAAAAGTTCAGAAATATGTTTCCGAGAAAAACACGGTTAAAGATTTTAGTTGTTATTGTAAGTATATTTATATGTCATCTAAATTGTAAGAAAAACACATGAACAAAACTGCTAACGACTATCAAATTTGGACAACATATTCTTCAATATATAAGGTATCATTTCTGATAATAAAATTGTTTTCGACAATTTTTCAAATTATTTTTCGCTTTTCAATGTACGGGTCTACCATAACTTCATCAGTAATACCTCTTAAACTTAATTCATTTGAAATTTACGGCTCGTAACAGCATTTAAGATATATTTTAAACTTTTATGACATACGAAGTGGTTATCTTGATATCTAGGGAAATTTTCTGCATTAAAATGACTTTAAAAAAATGAACAGAATGTATGCATAATTACATTGCGAATAATATGAAGGTATTATTTAATTACCAATAATTAGACCAAAATATAACTTTAGCCTATATTAAGGAATGAACTTCACTATTTCCTGCAATTATATAATAATATGGCTAAAACACGTTTAGACATATTAACTAATGTAGTTACAAGTATACTACCATCCACCACAAAAAAAAAACCTAATTAATAATGAAGTTAGCGATCCCACAAAGTGATTGATAAATTCTAAAGAAAAAATACAAAGCTAATGAATATATTTGAACAACGCTAATACCTCATATTTCAAGACATCGGATACAATTATTTCCGCTGTAAGGTCGGTTGGTACTTTATTGCATAACAGGCCGGCTAAAAAAATTGGTTAAGGGGGGTAGCTAAGATTTTTTCATTATGTGCTTTCTTAACATCCCTTTGAGGATGACTCGACCTACCCGCCTAAGCCGCCTAAGGCCATCTTAGAAGAGGTGTGGCCACGGAAAGCTACCGCGGCCACACCCTATACCTAAGCTGAGGGTCAAGTGAAAGCACAACAAATAAAAGGAATATGCCATTTCCACGTGGTGCTAGTTACGCTTTTTGTCACTTGTCCTCAAAATAATCAATGATCCCTTTAACCCTTTCAGTCCCAAAAATTTACTACACTACAGAATCTTCTGATATTCACAAAATAAGCTTATTTTAGGTCAAATATACGAGTTCCATAAGAAAAAAGTTCATTTTAATTTTTTATATGGTTTTTGAAATAATGCCAAAAATTTTTAACTGTGGAAAACAACAAAATAAAAAATATACATATTACCTAAAAACACTTCGAGTTATATATTTTGAGGTATCTGACCATATTATTAAAAAAATTAGTCATTATTTTAACCGAAATAGTTTAAATTGCGTTTTAAATATGTGGGACTGAAGTGAACTTATCAAAAATCAGGTGAAACGCTTGTTGGCTATTTTCTGAATATAAAAAATAGTAGTTCGGACTTCTATTGAGATTAATGTAAAATATTGTCAAAAAGAACAAAGTATGAAGAATCGAATGATGTGTGTTTGGATGTCATAACGGGACATAAACATTTTGAAAAAAATATTGAAAGTGATGATGCCAAATGGCATCACTGGGACTGAAAGGGTTAAACATAACCATATGAAACCTCCTTAAAAATAAAACAGTTGTAATACAGTAACCCCTCGCAATATCGCGACTCGTTACATCGCGCATTCCGATATTTAGCGCCTTGTCTCATGTCTCCCAATCCCCCCCCCCCCCGTTTTTTTATCAATATATTATATTTCTAATATTGATGGATAAATTCATCTAATATTGGTGAGATGCAGCTAATAAACTTTCGTTCGTTGATACTTGCCTTGGAGCAGGTTTTACAAGAAAAATTAAAGCAGCTAACTTTAGATGATTTTTTACTCGAAAATATGTGAAATACTATATGATATATACCTGTGCAATAGTGTGTAATGATTAAAGTCATTAATAATAAGTCCTTTCTAAATTTTTGCTTATATTTTTAGAGATTCCGTTTTATCTTTCCAATAGATACTGTGCTTTAGTTTAAAAACTTTGCTTTGAGCATAAATACATCAAAAGTATAATATTATCAAGTCGCTCGTTATATCGCGGTATTTCGCTTGTCTTGGGAAAAGCGATATAACGAGGGGTTGCAGTATCTCCTTTCGTCCGTCTCCCACCATCAAAGAACCTCTAAATGCCCATCAGGAAAAGGGTGGGCAGGAAAGGCAGGAACCTACTGTTGCTCATTTTTACTAGATTGATCTGTACTTGATTACACTTTTTAGACTAAGATTCAAAAGAAAAGGAATAGGCCTTCTCTCTACTTGTAGTTCTAGTTACGTCTTTTGGCGAACGTTGCCAAAATAATCAATCAACCTTTAATCAAAATGAACCATATGAGACCTCCTCTTTTAAATAATACATTTGTCATAAATCCATTCGCTTGTCTGACCTCATCAGAGGATCTCTGCCCATTAGGTCAAGATGGGCAGGAATCGTTTCTCACATTTTACTAGATTGATATGTACTTGTGATTGCACATTTTATGCAAAACATCAATAGCACAGTTATGATATCTAAATTCACCTTCAGTCTACCATCGTCAAAAGAACTCTAATGCCCATTAGGTTAGGGTGGGTATTCTATTATTTGTTTGTCTTCATTTTTATTTATACTTCAAAAGTGAAAAAATGAATCAGTCTTTTCTGCTTGGCTTTGAAATTTTTCTAACGTGTATCCTAAACAAGGGTCCATCTTGACCAACCTTGCTGGGTCTTTAGCCTGTTGTTGGTCGACAATTTTTGCATTTGTAACTGTCCATCAGGTTAGAAACATAATTTGAAGGTCAGAAACCTACCGTTGCTCACAACATTTATGTTTGTATTATAACAAATTTGCAATAACTAAGTGAAGGTTAAGTGGTGGTTGTTACGCCTCTTTCAAAATGTATAAACACTTGAATAGATTTATATATCAAATCATTCTTTTCCTACCATCTTGAAATACACATTATACAAAAACTGGAACCTATTCTATTCCTAACAATTTCCTAAGTTTACGAATGGTAAATATTTTTTAAAAAATGCTTAAAATATGCATACTATATTGAATGGGATGAGTTTCCGGAATCAATAGCTTGGTGTATATACAAGCATTTAATTTTTAGGGTGGGTTATTTCACAATTTTAAAGCAAAATTATAGTGAATGGTCACGTTTTAAAATTAATAATCAAATCATTCTCGTATTACTAAAGCTTTATATAATGAAAGCTGAAAATAGTTAATTCGACAAGTATAAAACAAGCATGTTGGTAGTAAAATCAAACAAAAAAAATAATTGTTCGTGGAGTTTAAATTTTCATCACCTATACAAACTCTAATTGCAAAAAGATTAAACATGAATACAATATTTTCCACACATTCATTTTCGGGCGAAAACATCATTATTCAATATTATCGGCAGCTCTTTCCAACTTACCAACTTAAAATAAAACCCGTTCTTTAAATTACATATGTTTAGTTAGTTCTTGCGAAAACAGTTCTCTTTTGTGTAAACAACATCAAGAAGGCTTATATGAAATCAAAAAAAAAAAAAAAGGAAAGAAAACGAACGATTATTTTTCTCTGAATTCTTCTCCATCTAACCAAAACAAGCTTGATTCGATTTCTGTTTTAAAAAGCAATATTTAAAAATAAGTGTGAAAACAATCGTAAATATCTATCGGGTATTATTTTAAATCCTTATCCCAAACGAGACCGGATTTCTGTAAATAAATAGTATTCTAATCTCAAGAAAGGAATCGAAACATTTAAACTCGATCCGCAAACATGGCGGTTAACTTGCGCAGATAAAATGCGAATTTAATAAAGCAATCAACACAAAAAAAATCTGTATTCGCGATTAAAAATCTTGAGAACCACCACCAAGTTTTTATTTTTAACTTGCTAGATGATTATGTTTTTACGAAGTGATGCTGCATAAATATATAAGTATTAAATGTATAAACTTTACAGTACTCAAAGTACGAAGGATGGCAATTGAATTACCGCTTACTACAGATATCTATCAATGAGTAATATTTCAATTTTAGAAGGCATTCATTGATGGACTCATCGAGTATAGTAAATACAGGCTTGAGAGCCGTAATTATCAATGGTGACATTTTAAAAAGTAAAACTAACATGCGCATCAAAGATAACCACACTACACTGTAAAAAACTCGTGACGTTACTCTTATATATTGTAAACGTTATTGTTTTTTCAAGTTTAGAATTTTAATTTTTTTTTTGGGGGGGGGGATTTCCAGGTTTTTCTCAGAAACATAAGAGAAATTATTTAAGACATATACAATCATCTTAAACAATCATTAAACATGTACAGTCATCATATACAATCATTTTGAACAGTTCAATATATTATTGTAAACATTATTATTGACAATGCATTATTGTCAACAAGCAACCATGGGCCGTGGCGTGCAGTTATATGAAGCGGTTTAGCAAACGGACCTCAAGTTCGGTAGATCGAATCCAAAGAGATACCAATCCAAGCAGCAGCACGTAGAGAAAGGAGTAAAAGGAAAGTGGCATCATCCCGTGCATCAGAATGGAATTTTTTTTGACATTTCCACGAAAGTTACAGGCTTTATGTGGGACTCTAAATTTTTAGTGAATTAAGTTATGGAAACATTCCTGATAAAAAAAATTAGGCAGTTCATCTCTCCAAAATGTTATAGTAAAGTTGCTGTATTTTTTTTATAATGTATTAATTTCTAATCGATTACATTTATGTTTTACAAGGTAATATTTAAAAATTAGTGTATAAACTATAAAGTAATCTAAGGACAAAGCTTGCTAATTGTGGTCAATTACTCCGGATTCAATGCTTGTATTGTAAATAAGTGGAAAGATACACATTAGATGTTGAAACCAAGTCTAGTATCGCTGCTGACTACACTGTTAAAACTGAAGGTGACACTTGGCACCCCCAGGGGTGAATGGCGGTGTGCTGCCAGTGTCCTAGGGATGCCAGGCGATTCATAAGCTCAATATTAATCGACCAAAGGTGATTCAAAGCCTTCTGCCAAATGGGACCGCCTTTTCACCACGGGGTGAAATATGGGCCCCATTTGCCACCTTCAGTTTTAACCAGGGCCTGTTCTTCCATAAAGCCTGTTATGCTCCGGTTTAGGGTCCCCAAATTTTAGAGGCCCCTAAATTTCAGTTTCTATTAGGCTAAACAGCACCATCATTACTGGAAATCAACACAACATTTTCCCTAAAGGGGCGCCCAAAATAGGTTGTGTCTTAGTCTGATATTTCCTATAGAACAGGGCCTGGTTTTAACAGTGCATTGAGTGAGCCGCACCACAAACTGAGGTATACCACCATATTTGTATTGTAAATAAGTGAAAACATACTAACTAGATGCTGAAACCTTGTCTAGTAACCCTGCTGACTATTGAGACTCTGAGGACCACCACCAGGCTAGTTGTTATTTCTAACCGAATTCAATCATAGCCCGCACTGTCAGACAAGCAAAATCATTTTGATCACATATCCCGATTTGCTCAGATGGTTGACACTCATGCTTCACCGGAGCGGAACAATGCGCCTTGCACACAAGTCATTAAATTCTACTGTTTTCGACTTTTACTTATTTTTTCTTGTTGTTCTTATTGTTTGCAGCTGCTATATCTAAATCATTACGATCATATCTGACAAAACGCTCGATACGCCATGTAGAAACCTCATTCGATGGAGTGCATTTGTCAAGTTCTCCTTTACTCAAGCTCTTCTTCATTTACGAGTTTTTATTTAACTTTTTATTTGGCGGGGAATTTTTTTCCAAGTGCTTTTCTGCGGATCTGGTAATTAATTTTTTTAAGAACGTGTATAGGATGTTTGTAATTTTTGACCATTAGGAAGGACATGTTTCCCTTTTTTCATTCCGCTGTTTCGAAGCGAAGGGAGTCAATTTCGGAGAAATGGCTTCACAGGATTTTGTAATCACATACAACGCGTGAGAGTAAAACCCCATCTAGTTGTACGATGGCCCCAAAGGGCACCGGTAGCCACGCCAATTCACCTTTGCAATAACATAGGTAGTTCTCGGAACTAGAAGATTGAATTCGATACTGTTTAAATGAATTCTGTGTATGAACTTTAATAACTAGCCTGAAACAAATCTTCCTGATCGAAAAATCAGCATCCTGTACATCAACACGGAACTTTTTTTCTCTTCTAATTGAAGACTGTTTGACTTCTTTCACAGAAATACTTCATGTTTTCGTTTAATAGCATACTATACGTTTCGTGTAATATGTAGTGTGAGGCGAATAATGGTATAATTTAATTGCGTGTAATTTCAATTTGTAATATGCATGATGTAAATTCTCAAAAGCAGTTTGTTTAAAGTTCAAAAAGATAAATTTTTGAGGCTGACCAAAACCAAAATGATAGTATATTATAATCTTACTATGTACTTGTTTATTTTGAGATTTAATTGAACAATTTTTTACCGAGTTCGTGGAGTTTGTTATGACTTGTGAGTAAAAAGATCCACTTCAAATAAGAAAACATTCAAAGCAGTTTTATATTTTTTGTAGGGCTATTAAAACTTACGCTATCGAAAACGAAAATATTTTGCTACTTTTTTAGAGTTTTTTTGTAACTCTTAACACCTTTTACAAGAAAAGATTTCAAAAATAAGGTTCTCAATTTATTCATTCTACAATGCGCTAAGAAGGATGTTCCGGCGTTGGTCTGACCCATAGAGCTATAAAGAATTAGTTTTGAAACCACAACCTAACCTCTGGGTAAAGTATAGCTTTGCCATGTAATTTTTTTTATCAGGTTTAAAAACAGGTATAAAACGGTAAACTTAAACAAATTTGAAGGAAACTATCATCCGGTTATGTAATAATAAATTGATAAGATTCAAAAGTAGTATCGCCGTCAGCAGAATAATTTAGAATTTAGAGTAATTAAAATTTAAAAATTATAAGTAAATAACCAAATGAGATTTATCTGTCAAATTTGTTTTACTTTGCTGTTATGAGTGTTATGACGAATTCCATGTACCTGGTGAAAAAATACTTACAAGGCAAAACAATACATTTTTAGAGGTTGAGATTTCAAAACTAATTTATTAGCTATAGGTTGAGTTTAAGTATTTACCCCCCCCCCCCCTCCCCCCTCCACTTAAGAATTACTTTAAAAAATTTCAATGGAACTTATTGTCAAGTTTAGACAAGAGTTTGTTAAACGAAAATAAAGCCCCAACTTGGGTAAAAGTTAAGTAGAAACTTGGGTAAAAGTTTGTTACGAAATAACGTTAAAAAAATGGTTCACTAAAAAACATGTAAAATAACAGTTTTTTAAAATATCATGTAAAGGAACGGTTCATTAAAAAAAATTATAAAAGAACGGTTTGTTAAATAACGTACAAAAATAATACAAAAATATTTTCTAAAAGCCTATAACAGGTAGCATAAAATAACAAAAGGAATAACTATTTAAATTTGAAAGCATTCATTGTGGTTAGTTAGTTTGAATTACCATCGAACTAGAGCTACATGAGAGCTATTAACGATGGGCGGCGTATTTTAGAACTACAGTTAAGTGAAGAGCCGACACATGATTAGGCACAACTTTCAAGGGCGACAACGAATGCTGCTTTAAGCATATTTAACGTTCACTCACTTGTAACAGTTACTTTTCTTACGTAACGCTGAATAATGCCGTTAGATTTTTCAGAATGTAACTGTAACTTAGTTAATTTTATCGGTAATGAAGTAACGAAAATTTTCGTTACTTTCGGCAGTCAAACGTTCGGCTTAAAGTATTTTTTACAAATGTAACTTTTATCAACTTTGAATTTATATTTTTAAATTTTATTTCGATGGTAGCCATTTTGTTTTTCCTTAGCCTTGGTTGTCTTTGAAAAAAGGTAAAATGGTTAAATTTTCAATTTTCTTACAACTAGAAATTTATAAAAGTACCTGTAATTCTTTTTTTTTTGCACTAAGTAACTGTAACTAGTTACTTTTCATATTAAGTAACATAGTTACTTTTTAAAAGTAACTTTCTGGAACAATTTTTTTTAACGAACCGTTCCTTTACATGATATTTAAAAAAAAAACCGTTCTTTTACATGTTTTTTAGCGAACCATTCTTTAACATTATTTTTTAACAAACCGTACTTTTACCCGAGCTGGTGCTTTTTCTTTTAACAAACTCTTGTCTAAGCTTGACCATAAGGTCCATTGAAATTTTTAAAAGCAATTCGTAAGTGGAATAAACACTTAACCCTTTCAGTCCCAAAAATTTACTACACAACAGAAACATCTGATATTCACAAAATAAGCTTATTTTAGGTCAAATATACGAATTCCATAAGAAAAAAAACCCATTTTAATTTTTTAAATGGTTTTTGAAACGATGCCAAAATTCTTTAACTGTGGAAAACAACAAAATAAAAAAATGTATATTACCAAAAAATACTTCGAGTTATATATTTTAAGGTATCTGACCACATTATTAAAAAAAAATTAGTAATTATTTTAACCGAAATAGTTTAAATTGTGTTTTAAATATGTGGAACTGAAGTGAACTTATCAAAAATCAGGAGAAACGCTTGTTGACTATTTTCTAAATAAAAAAAATAGTTCTGACTTCTATTGAGATTAAAGTAAAATTTTGTCTGATAGAACAAAGTGTGAAGAATCGAATGATGTGTGTTTGGATGTCATTAGCGGGACATAAACATTTTGAAAAAAATATTGAAAGTGATGATGCCAAATGGCATCACTGGGACTGAAAGGGTTAAACACACAATATAGATAATAAATTAATTTTGAAGTCGCAGAGAGACACTAACAGCTAACAACTACTTCCCAAAAAGGACCCAGGCACAAGCTCATCTCCATATTGACACCCGCACTTATCGCCATTCCTGAAAAAATGCGACTCTCCAGGCCGTCTCTGGTATTGACAAGAAGAGACGATGTATTTGACAAATATGTCACGTCTTCGTTGGCCAACCTGTGGAGTCACGGCCCCAGGCATTGGGTCTGTCTACCGCAAGAGGGACAAAGATATGACGATCTATTTGGAAGAATTTGTCCGGGCCCTGTCCTCATTTGACTTGTCTTTGTTTGATTTTTTGGGATTAGTATGTAGAAAAAGGGACGGACTGTTGGTCATGTTGTGGAGGAGAGGGTGCTGATGTGAAAAGACAGTTTGGTTTTAGATTGTAAAAATTAAGGTATTTTTACCTGGATTTTTTTTAAACAGTTTATGTAATTGATAAATAGGGGACTGTTAGTCAAATGTCAGTAAACTAGGTATTTAATTAAAAGAAAAAAAGTGGGAAATTACTGATTTCTATCATCAAATATGTTTCGGATATATCATGCAAACATCAAATGCACAATGTTTATAAATTATAGTAATTAAAAAATAAGAGCCTGAAGTAAATTAAATGCAACCCTTTTAATCATGCGCGCCAAATTCAATATCAATTTACTGATTTATTATGTAACAATAAAAGTTGGAATTTACTTAACTTTTTTATATGTATAATAAAACACACGTGGGAAAAATTTTAAGATATTTAATTAAAAAAAAGTAAGAGCGTAAACATCAATAAATGTGACCCGCCTACGAACATATCTAAACCAAAATTTAATAATTATAAAGCTAAATAGTAATAAACTAAGGAAATTACTTATGTGCCCAATTGAGATCATGAAAAGCATATGAGCGAGATATATCCAAGATGTTTTAATTTATAAATATAATTAAGAGTGTAAACTAAATTAAATGCTACCAGTTAAGCATTTAAATAATTTAAAATAGTAACAAGAGGTAATAAATGAAAGAAACTACTTATGTTTCAGATTTCTATTACCAAATTACATAAATCAAAGAAGTGGTAAGAAGTTAACCTTTCAGTTAACTAAGATTTATAGTTTTCAGAAGTAGTAATGGTTCTAAGAAAACGCTAATACGAAGTATTACCGCATCACAAGCTTCGCGTTTTCTAGATCTTTTAAATAATTTCTATTCAAAAGGTTTAGTAGTCGGCAAAAAATATTAATCTTTCTTTTCAAAAGCTTCTGATCCCACGTGTTTGATTAAAAGCATATAGAAATAGAAATTCAATTGCGTTTGTAAGGTTCAAAAGGTATTCTTTTTAAATAAATTATATGTACCTTTAAGAGATTGAAATTAAACCACGATGAATGTTCCACGAAAGAAGCATCTCAACGCCATAGTGGGAATGAATACTTAGAGAAATTAGGTTCGGTGTTTAATAATGCAAAGGAAAATCTTGTTTAATTATAAGATTGGCGGATCCTTTAGCCTCAGAATAGAAATTACATCATCACTTTTCATGATACTTATTTTAATTAAAAAGCATAGGTCAGAAACATTTTTTAAAGGTGAATATGAAATTTAACTAGATATATTTTTTAAAAAATTTATTTAGAATTCCAGCTCCAAAATGGAACTTCCCTTCTGCCTATTCCTTCCTAGCTTTCGTCAAATTTGTTTTTTAAATTATATTTACATTTATTTTGCTCCGGCTTTACGAATTTTATTAATTGCAATACTTGAAAAAAAGAACAGTTTCTTTGCAGTGGAGAAATTTTCTACGAGAAAAACAAGCAAATAACTGACTTAAAAAAACCCTACTTTATTCGTTATTTCAACACACATTATTATTATTATCATCATTACTAATTCGGGTGAAAAATGCATTAATTTTGCCTTTCACATCAGCAATGTAAACAATATTTTTTTGCACGAGATTATAAATAGATATCCAAATCACGTGCGTTGTATTAAACTATTTAAATTTCGAGAAGTTACTAAACTATCCTCGTTCCTGGAAAACATTCCAAATATGAAGATGCCGTGGAAAACTTTCGAAATGTGAAGATGGCGTGGAAAACGTTCGAAATGTGAAGATGTCATGGAAAACGTTCCAAATACGAAGATGGCGTGGAAAACGTTCCGAATATGAAGATGTCCTGGAAAACGTTCTAAATACGAAGATGGTGTGGAAAACTTTCCAAATACGAAGATGGCGTGGAAAACGTTCCAAATGTGAAGATGTCTTGGAAAACGCCACCAATAGCAAGGCATTCTGAAGATGCCTTCGAAGAAATCGTAAACGAGCACCACCCAACAACACTTATTGTAGCTCGGACTGCCTTTCAAAACGATTTCAGGCACACTATCATCAAAATATGAGCAAAAAAAAATATTAATAAAAATACTTTCTAAACATAAGCGGCGTTTATAATTTCGTCCCTAGTTGGCTGTGCTCGTTTAGATTTCGGGTTTTAGCGAATGGCCTTCTTATCTGATGCGATGGGCGAAATTTGCAGCTAATAGAGCTATTTAAAATGCTGCCTCTTTGCAGGCAAGGGGATAATAGCGGTCTTTCAAGCAATGATGACGGGCGACCCAAAGCGACAGGCGCCGTCATGAAAAAGGCTCTGATCACCACAGCGATAACGTACTCAGGGGATAAAGATAACAAAAGGGCTACTGTCTTACGAGCGCCATTCAAAGAGATGGGACTTTTCATTAATCAAGTGTGTTTAACTCTACACGCCATGTGTTGCCGTGTAGTACATAGCTACTGATTGAACAACCTTTGCAGCGTATGTGGGAGACCAGTTCCGTTTCGCAGCATAGAATAAATCTTTGAGCGAATTTTTTATGTAAACAAATAAAATTTAATATTAGGATCGGTAGGGAGTTATTATGACCTGTGGCTTTTAACCATTTAATGCATAATTTTTTTTTGCCGAGAAAAAATATATTGGTATCTTTAATACTCATACATTATGGGGAAAATACTGAAAAAAATTAACTGCATTGGAATTTAAAAATTTTAAATTTTTGCCATGGCAAAAACCAACTACAAAATTCCAATTTTGATAAGAATGATTAGAGAAAACTAATAAATATATTTTAAAATAACCCTCTTGAACTATAATTACTTTTTCAAAACAATTTATTTGTATTTAGTACTAATATTATTATACTTTGTATACTGCAACGTAATTTCACAACAGTTAATAACTTCACTTTTTAAATTACAATAAATTTTTTCATGTATGAGGGTTATTAGTAACTAAAACTTCAAAATACAATGTAATAAATGAAAAAAAACACAGATTTGTCGAGAGGGAGAATAAAGTAGATTATGTTACTTTTTGCCATATGGCAAAAGCATGGATTAGAGGGTTAAAAAGCCTCTCCTTTTAAAATAGTTGGATGCAAAGTTTTTTTTTTTAAGATAGCATTGGTAACAATTACACCGTATGGCGATACAAACTCCCAAATAACCCTATCATTTCATACTTTGCGGTTTTATTTATTTTCACGGTATTAGGGGAATATTTGATTAATATTTATTTGTTCTTGTTGCATTGTTATTTATTAATACTTTTAAATTTGAACATTTATATTTGAAAATAAAACACTCGACTTTTCCCGCAAACCGAAGGAAACACATTTTTAAAAAGTCATAGAATTAAAAGATTAATAAAATGTTATGAATTCTCTAAAACATGCATTAAAAAAAGCATCAAACCTTTAATGGAAACAGCAATAGGTTATGTTAACCCTTTATAAGGCCATTTTTTTCTAGTAATGTTATGTTAAAGTATTTCTGGGATTGAGATTGATTTATAAAAAGAAATTCATTTAGCTCATTATCTAAAATTAATTTTGATTATTAAGACTTTATTTCGGTGGGAAGTATGTTTCCCATCGCCCGCTGGGGATCTATTCAAACGTATCGTCCATATGAATTGTGCATTAGTAATTTTTTTGTGTGTGTTTTCTGAAGTTATCAGGAGATGGCAGCACTAATCAAAATTGATGAAGTTGCTGGGAAGTATACTTCCCACTGCTTTATAAAGGGTTAAATGTTGTTTTGAAAAAAAAATGTTACCACCAAGTTACTAGTGTTGGTTACAAATAAAAATTAAATATGAACAAACTTTTTTCTTGAAAATTTTGAGGCCTAAAATACTAGCAACAAGTATTCTTCAGACTTAAAAACTTAACTTGCGCTAGTCTCCCTCTATAAGCTGTCGTATATTAGGCGAGGCGAAATCCAACGCTGTATAAACACTACAATATCGGCCCCTAGGCATAAATAAAGTCGTGCATAGACAACCACTTTTAGCTTGTTTTGCTGTTCCAGCACTAAACGTAATTTATGTAAAAATCAAACTCATGAAATTTACGATTGATGAGTAAATAATAGAACTTAACTAGGGTGAATGCACGAATTGCAGACCAATTAATATCAATTGTCTCTCAAAATAAGTTATTGAGAAAAAATCATTCGTCATTGATTAAGTACCAGAAATTCTTTTCATATTGTTGATATTTGCATTTTCAATATACAACTTATAAAAAGTATAGTAAATTAAAATTTATATTTACCAAATGTTTTTTTTCTTAGAATAACAGAAAAGATATGCATCTTACCTAAAAGTGAGAAAAAATATTATTAGATATGGTTATAAAATTTTATATCGTGATAAAACACTAAATAAAATGTATACTAATGCAGTCGAGATATAATTTAATGATGCGACTATATATTTATCTTTGTATTAATATACATTCTGTACGAATTATACTTTATATGCATCATAATACAGTTCAAATAGTTTTAGTTGTAATTTAAAAACACTAAAAATATTTTGAAATCTATCTCAAATTGTAATATAAATAAAATTAAATCATAAAACCAAACTACTAGGCAATGCCATTACACCGTTTTTTTTTCATTCTTTCAATTATTTTTTATTATGTAAATATAGTAAAACCAATTTTCGACTATCAAATGTATTTAGGATACTCAAATAACAATTGGAATACAAAATTAGTATTGAATTTGGATAAATTCATTTTTTTTTCAAAACAAAAGTGTTCAAATACAGATTTTGTATTCTTTGCATTGTCATGTCTTAAAAATTAACATATTTTGCATGTTGCACCTATTTTAAAAATTATGCTGCCTAAACAGATTGCCCCTTGTTCATTAACTATTGAACAAAAAAGTTAGTCGTTAACTCGTTAAAAAGAACGATAGAAAACACACCATTCATTTATAATTTATCGAATCATTAAACAACTAAAGAATTTCCCAAAGGAAACACCAAGGGTAAGGCTTTTTGCTTTCTTCTAATTAGAAAGAATCTAAAATAAAGCATTAGCAAAGTCATAAAATCATTAGTGAGACCACCCGTCGAACTAATTCAAGAACCCCTGTGAATACGTAAAACCACCTATGGGGAGTTACTGATTGTAATGAAATAAAGATTTTAATTGTAGACTTCTGGTTTTTTTTTAAATTCTTCAAAAACTTATAAAAAATTATATCAATACAAAAGTTGCAATAACATTGTTTTGTTTTTTCCTTTACCTAAATAAATGCATTAGTTGGATTTTTTGTGTGTTTCTGGCGTCTGGCTATAAGGCATATTCTTATAAGCAGTTGCCTATCCATGTTTTTAAAACTTAAGACTACAGAAACCGATTTTTTTTAGTTTGTTAGCTTCTCCTTTAACTCATTTTACAAGAAGATGTCACGAAATTTACCATGTATGCATTTTTTTTAATGTGAGAGTCGTTACAATAGTAAAATTAAAGAAATTTGGAATTTAAATTACATCCGGTTATTTAATAAATTTTTAAAATGCTGTCGTTCTCTTAGAATATTTTTTTATTTAATTAAAATTTTAAATAATAAAATAACCAGATGATAGTTTCCATCAAATATCTATTTTGCTCTTATACTAATTCTCATACTCAGCGAAAAAATGCTTACAGAGACAAAGCAATACCTTTCCAGATTGCAATTTCAAAACTAATGCGTTACAAACTAACCATTCCTCTATGGCGATAATAAAGGTATGCATAAGGTTGGCAATAGTTTAAATTTTTGTTATTTAATACGAGTATAAAATTGCAACGCTTTGCAAACGTTAGTCAACTTTATTCAAATATTCCAATGCCTTGACTTTCTCAAAATAAACTTTAGATAAATTTAGGCAGAAAGCTTATTTTCGCATAGCAAATTTTCTTTCCAACTGTTTTTAACACTTTCACTACTGAAACGGCCCACGACGGCCGTACGATTAAGGATTGGATAATGATATTCCTATCACATATTACGAGGAAACAAAAATACTTCGTAGCTAAAGGGTTGAAGAGTCAAATATCAAATTGTCTCATGTCCTCCACAAAGGCTGGTGGTGTTGTCTTTCCACCTGTTTCACTTGCACACATATGAAACGACTGAAAAGCGTGGTTTTTGCGTACCACTGTTGGTTAACCCCTCTAATCGTCACCACACAACCCAAAGGCTACCACATCAATTTAGTTAGCCAATTCAATTCCTCTAATGCCTGCCTTGCCTTACTCAAAACAGAACTTCATGTGTTATGAAAAAGTCGAAATGCTGACAATATAAACAATCAATTGATGAAGCAATTGATGAAGATCAATTGATGAATTAAGCAGTAATTGCTGCTAAATAGTTGTAACATAGCCAAATCAGTTCAGTTAGTCAATTCTATTCAAATCCTCCAATGTGTGTCTTGCCTTCCTCAAAACAAACCACATTGTTATGACAGGTGCTGTTATTTCTATAAACAATCAATTAAACATTAAGCAGTAAATTCAGCTTAAAAGTTATAACTTAGCCAATTCAACCCAGTTAGCCAATTTTTCGAGCCAAATCCCCAATGTCATCCACAAAACAATCAAATCTGGCGCTATATATACCAGGTGCAAAGTGTTGATATGGGGGGGAGGGGGGTCCTGGCCTTCGGCAGTTGTTTATAGCCTCTTACGCTTTGTTTCCCCATTGGAAACCAGGGGGCCATTTTGGGTAATTCTCAGTGGGGAAGGCTGAGACCACCCTTAGCCAAGGGCTTTCGAGATTTACGTAAGTGAACCCTGGGTCACCGTCTGGAGTTGGGTAGGTATGGTATATTTGTGGGAAAAGGAATATTTTTTTAAATAATGTCTCCGGGTGTTACCCTTTTCCTTGCCAAGTGTGTAGCTTAAACTGGAACAATATGTTTGAAAATGTAAGGTTAAATATACATTAGTAGGTTAAACATATTCGTACTTTAAAATTATGGCAACTGAAAATAGTCGTACGGAATCGCAAAACAAATTTAAAGTAAAAAAATTATAAGCTTAAAGAAAGTTAGATAAATTATGTATGCCTTGTAATTGATAATTTAAAGAAATTCCTTATAAAACGTTAATTCAAATTCGATGATTTCTGGTTTTCGCCTTACATTGAATCAATTTGAGAGATTTTTCAAAACATATCCTAACAGTTCACAGAGAAATAAATATCAGAACAATTTATGATGGGGGGTGGGGGGGGAGGGGCAGCATATTTCTAGACTTCTCAAATATGTCCATATCCCTAATCTACCCCACTTCTTTCCCAAACACCTTACAACGAACATAGGACGCTGTGCTCCGCATAACATCTCATATGTCTCCCCCCCACCCCACATGCCAATTTCCCCACTTGACGCAGCACATGCCATGCCGTTTCAATGGCCGCTTTTCCCTGGCCTTTCTTTGCGAACTGGAATTGAAAAGCCCCAACTATTGAAGAGCGAGACATTCAATAGAAACTTATCTTCGACGGAAAGTACAAAAGGATGACCTTCCGACACACTGCATTTTTGTGACCCCCTCCTCCATTTTTTCTTTACCTTTCTCCCATAGAAAGAAAAAAATATATAAAATTAAAAGCAGTAAAGAAAATCTGCTTAGCGTTTAGAGCTGCTTTTGGTGTCGAATCCGTGTAGAAAATTCGTTGTTCGCAGTTCTTTGTTTAGATCGTACAGCTGCATCATTAGACGAAATTACTGTGACCTCGGTCCTCTAGTGTTACTGTTATTATTGCCGCGTTTTTTGTTCTTTTTCTGCGGCAAAAACCGCCATTTCAAACATGCGTGTAGAAAAGAATTCCCCAGCAATGACCAAATGGGTCTTGATGAAAACATCAGGAATAAATGTAAATCTAGAGATGTGAATCTCGAAACTCGAGTAGCCAATTATAACTTTTTATAAAGAACGGTCCATTTCGAGATTGACAATGCCACTACAAAACTTTTTTGCCGCACTTCATTTTAACAAAAGACAAATTCCACAGTAATTATCACACCGGCTCTTCATGAAAACATCAAAAATTGATGTAAATTTAGCACTTTAAATCAAGAAACCCAAGTAGCCAATTATTTTGTTAAAGAAAGGTACATGTCCTTAGCGTTGTATTGAAAATTGTCGAAAACGTCGCACCATTTATCAGCTGTACTTTGTAAATTATGGGATACTTCGCTTGAAATGAGAAGGAGCAAGTTTAGCCTTAGTTTTCTAGAAAAAAAGTAGAGTTGTTACTAATTGATAGAAGGTAAGTCAGTTTTCGTAATTTTAAATGTGCAATTCACTACGCATTATTACAGAATTTTTGACAAATGAAAAGACTCCTCATAGCAACTAAGCAATTTTAAAAATATATAATTTGCTTAGCATTGTTTTATTTCGCACTGAAGAAAATGCATAATAATGTTTAGATAATATAATAATAATGTTCAAATTTTTGGCAGAACATTTCTAGTTGAAATGTGTTTACATGTTAGAAAAAAATATTAACGATGAAACGAAATTATTGTTTTTTTGGAGCCAAACATGAGCTGGATATGCGAAACTGTTTTTATAGCCATTGAATAATTATTTTAATTTTTTGTGGCATAGTTTTTTCAAACATAATTAATGACAATAAACATAGCCGAGCACACGATGACTATTAACCAAGTGAGTTCTTTTTATATTTTAAAATTGACAAAAGATTTATTTCCCCAAAAGTATTTGGAATTGATGCTTTTTCCACTGTCAAACCAAAAATGGATGATAGTTCATGATTGGTTTCGCAAATATGTTCGTCACCGCAGAGCTATTGAACCGGATGTTTTCTCTGCCGAAAAATCGTGAATGGAGGAAGATAATAAAAATAAATGTTCAACATGACTTTCAGATCAGTGACTCAAAGAGGCTGCAGCGATGATGAGTTCGAACTCCAGAGATATTGTTCCACGGACGATACATATGTCGAGGCAGATCTAAACTGATAATGATAATACTTATTTGAGGTCGCGGTAGCAAGCGAAGAAACGCCTACTAAAAGCAGACATATTTGCTCCCCGGTTCAGAAATTACAAAGCAGGCATCCTGAACAATTCCAGCCTTTAGACAAGATGGCCGAGCATTGTTGAAGCCGCTGGGAAGGAAAGACCTAATGACCAATGATCTTGTCACGGAGTCACGACTTGCTGGGCTAAATGTGTTTCTGATGATCAGACAAAGTTTGGCTGCTGGAGGAACCAGTAATTAGTATCAACAGCTAGGTAGAGTCTGCAAAGAAGCGCTATGGGTCGACATCAAAATGAAAGGAACGAGATGTTCCTATCTGGATGCTACGCGTGACGTTAAATATCTACGGTAGACGGAATTAATGATAGCTTGTTAATAATTGGCTTCGGTGGTAGATATCGCAGAGGTCTCCACACGTAATTGCCCGCTTCAATTCAACAATGTCTACCAACTTTCGCAACATCGAGAACTGTCGATTTCAGTAAGAGATTTACAGTCAAGATCAAACATGAATACTAATATCAAGACCTTGACAGCGATTCTTTTGAGAGCTCTCCCTTTCCTCAAGAAGAATTACATTTTTGGAACCCTTTCAATTTGGATACACAATGGCTTGAACAAAAAAAGTTTCATCTTGGGATGTATATTTCTTTTTAGTTAAACTAATTTTACATTAATTCTCTTGGAATTCAAGCAATGCAGACATGGCATTTTTTTCATAATTTATTGTTAAATATACTTCATTTTACATGGAATAAATCTATTAAAACTTTCAATACAATTCATTTTAATTAAATCTTTAAAATTTCTCTATGCATAAAAAGTATTTTTTTTTAATCTGTAAAGCACATATCTTAAATAATGAGACATCCACTTCTTTACTGAATATAGCAAATGGTCTAAACTTTAAGTCCACAAAATATTTCAAAACAATTCAATTAGGTTTTTAATTAAAAATAAAATAAGCAAAAAAATGTGCATTTAGGCCAAAAATCCATCTGTACATCAATTTTCAAACACAATACATAGATTTGAACTACAATTTTCAGCTAGAATGTAGAAAATTGGTTTCTCAAAAGTACCTTTTTAATTTTCAAAACAGTTTTACGAGGGAATTTATTAATTTAAAAATTAAACTAAGCCGAATATCGGCATAATTGGCGAAAATTTACATATACCTCAAGTTTTCTGACAATATTTAGATTTTAACTGCAATTTTTTTGCTGGAATGAAGGAAATTGGTTTTTGAAAAAGTAAAATTTTTATTTTAAATTAGAATAAGTTTTTTAATTAAACAATAAAAAGAGCCGAAAATTTACATATTTGCACTATTTTTAAAAAGGAAACCCTACTTATTTTACAATTTCCATTAAAAAATGCAAATTTCTTACTTGTTAAACGTTGAAAATTTCTTAACAAATGGCATTTACAATTCTTTAACATTTCGTAAATTTCCATGTTATAGGCTATTTAAAAATTGTCAAAAATCTAAAGAGATCAATGGAAGTCTGTAGAGTTTGGCAATCTGTGAGAAAGCAAGCCTAGGAGCGAAGCCCCTAGTTATTAAAATACAAAAGTAATGAGTGACAATATTGAACATTACGTGCTGCAAGAAAAACCGAACACACTGTATTAGTCGTTTGAACGCAACGCGAGCTGTCAATTAAATAGTAATTCATTGGTGAGAAAAGTTTTGTAACTTCACTATTTAAACACAATAGTTAGCAACTTTCAATCTGACAGTAAGCATACAAGGAACAGGCGTGATTATGCGAACTATCGGCTTGCATAAAGAAATCAGACTGGCCATTTTCCACAAAGCGAAATACAATTTAAGAAGACATACGTATCGGGCACATTTATCTTCTAAACTGACAATGAGCGTGTCGCATGCAAATCTTGTAAACACAAGATCTCGATAGTGGACGTGCCAAGTGTAAGAAACTGGCGAAGCGCAGGACATACGCCTGAAGCGAGCTTCTGAAGCAAGGATTCCTTTTCTTGTTAGTTGTCTATTGGTATGTCTAAACGGAAAGAAAGGGCCATCTTTTTGTTACGGACCGGAGACATAATTACAAAAGCGTACGGAATAAATAAGAAAATTGGCAATTTGACGTTTGTTAGAGCGGAATAGTTCATTGGAGACAGTGGATAGTTTAATTAACTAATAAGCATGACAACGCGTGACTGACTAAATATTTCAGATTGGTTGGCAACCACAATAGATTTGTTATAGAACAGAACTTGATATTTTCTTTGGAAACCCGTTGAATATTCATCGATGTTAAATTTAATTTTATTCAGGAATGTCTGTATATCCAGTGTGAACGGCGGCCAAGTCGGTATAGCAAGCAAAAAAACCTACCTATCTTCAATTGATTATTGGAACCATTTATATGAATAGGAAAATTTAAGACAGATTTTGCGCTAAGTTATAAACATTGCAAATAAAAAAAATTATAATAATCAGATACTATGGGATCTTATAACTACGAGTCGAGAGTTAAAAATTATAGTTATTTATTATGTGTCGGTTTATTACTAGCTTCACAAAATTAAGAAAATAAATATTATAAATAAAACAAGGATAAAAATTGATTGCAAGTAGTAAGTGCGCTGAATGTGACGTCATTACAATTTCCAATGTTGCTAATGAGTACAATAATGTACTAAAATTGGCAATGCCGACTAAGTTTTTCAACTGTTCAACAAAGAAACCTTACTCAGACAAAGAGAAGATCATCAAATGTTAAATAAAAATTCCCCAAAATTACCGGATAAATAGAGTAAAAAAATTCCATTATTACCAAATTTAAAAAAAATTATGGAAAAAATAGTAACAGTCTAACTAATAAAGGACAAAAATATCAACAAAAATGGTTATTCTAGTTGACAAATAACCGTCCGCATTGTAATTTTAATAAAAACCCTCCCGGATATAGTTCCCATAAATTTTATAAACAAGGCCACATTCAAATGCCGGGAAAAATGTTTTATATCACCTCGAAAATAAGATTAAAAAGGATAGTGTCTGGATGATTATAGGTCTACAACGAGTCCTCCCACAGAACAGCACGTAGTTATCAAATACCTAAAACTTTCCTTTTAAAGGTTTCTTCGAAAACTGGGTTCTCGTTAATGATAAATATAGGAATTAAATAGAAATGGAAGACATATTTCACGTTAAGTATAAAACATTCCAAACATAGAATATAAGGTATAATCAAACACTAACGGTCAGAATTTTTTTTTTATTAAAATTAAATAAATATTAATGACTTCGAAAAGCATTACAGCACATCTTGTCGCTTAAGTTTCTTTAAATTACGACCGTTATAAGTGAAAAATTAAAATATATATATAATTCAAAACAAGTTTATTTTGAAAAGAAATTAGTTGAAAAACAATTTTTACTCCGATTCTGGCTCAATTTACTTGCATTAAGTAGATAAAATTGGTTTCAACTTTTGAGTTAAGTAAGAATTTCTTTGCTTTTAATATCCGCTGTGTGTTTAAGTAGAAGTTGTCTCCGGTTCTGAGATTTATGTTTGAGATTATTTTGATATATGCTGGTTTAAAATCGTACAAAATATATTTATGTATTTAAAATAAATTAAATTTATGTTGGATTGTTTGTCAATGGTCACGAAAGTACATGCTTAGTTTGCTTATATTGTTTTCAGCAATAATACAAAAGATGGTGGAAAATAATAACTCAATGGTCAGCTTTTTTGCCCATTGATCGGCAATTAACAATTAGTCGCCTGACGTTTTGAAAGTTTGAATTATTCAGATATTTATCAATTTTCACGCATATATTATGTAATGGATACCTTACGAGTGTTAAACGTTTATTATTATTTAAATTCACTCGAAATTGACAATGCACCGCTATCTATTCAGATAACAGCAACTAATTTATCTGTGTGTTGAAGAACATCAAAAACGAAAGTTCAAATTCTGATTAGGTCAACTACAGGTATGAAACTCTTAATTGATTAAAACGCATAGCAAAATAAGAAAATTAAAGATTACCACGTAACAAACATTAGTTGGACGGAACAAGTCAGTAAAAGACTTAGATCTTTGTTGCTTTGATACATCCATTATGTTATAAAACCCCAAGAAAATCATTTTATCACAACGTGAATCAGCAGCAGATACGACTTTAACCATGCTACACAGTAACAACCCGCTGCCCAACGCCTTACATTAGTGAATCACAACAACACTCATACACACCATTTCGCTTCCCATTCACAAGAGAGTAGACAATATCAAAAAAGTCCTTCTGCAATGTGTATGTGAACTTGGGCAGTCCAGACAACTTGCCCAAGGCTTCCGAGCCATCGACCGCTCTACCAACTTGCTAAGCATTCCTAGTTAATAGCAACTGGGAGTAGCAGTTTTCCCCAGTAGCTCTTCTTGACCCACCCACCCCACCACACTATATTCTCCCCCCCCCCCTTTTTCTGGCGGTGCTACAACATAATTACCCTTGGGCTTTTTTATTCCTTTCTTTTCTCATATTAGCTACTGCGCACGTCGATTTTTTACTTGGCTTTCTTTTCCTCCTGGTGATTTTTTTTTCTTCTCCAGAAAGATAAGTTAAACAATTTAGCCATCTTCTTCAATCGATATTTTTTTGCTTTCCTCCCCTCCCCATGTAGTACGCATAAGTATGCAAAATGGCCAGCAAGATGCAAAGGAGTTCAAAAGTATGAAGAATCTCTTGCGCGTTGCGTTCGTGAACTTGAAATTACAGCCAAAGAATTTCCTAATATGTAGTTCTAAACTCTTTGCCATCCCCCTTTAAGCTATCTCAATATCTATCTTTAAGCTAATGAATGCTTTATGTCCTAAAGATAACTTTAAGAATTTACTTTGATGATAAATATAAAATTGGAGCACAGAAGATTCTAAAGAGTTCAGGTGGAAAAGGAATGCGAACTTGAAAAACGGCGGTTGGAACTACCAATACTTTTGAACATATTTTAATATTTAAAGTAATTATGATTTTTTTTCCTCCAAAAGTTCGCTCGTTCGGTTACTTTATTGAAAAGGCATGCTTCATTTCGATGTAGCACGCCTAAATGCGAAAAACAGACAGGAAGATGAGTTCAAGATTATAAGGAATCCATTATGCTATTTATTGAGAGTTAATAGCATTGAAATATATTCACAATGCTTCTAAACTTCCTTGCATTTTATATTTATTATTTTTTTTCTTATAAAAACTAGTATAACAATTTCAGTATAACTTTGTTTATACCGAAATACATATTTCACCACGTTCTTCTGTGTTAAACAAGATAATGCTAGGATTTTGAAGTTCCTTTTTATATCTATTACACATTGCTGTTTAGTTAAAATTTCTGGAAATGTCATATTTTTAAGTAAAAATCCGAATTAATGAACACTTTCTTAAGTTCTTAAGCTAGAGGGAAAATGCAAATCAATTGCAAATTTCATCATTGAGTTTGGGAGTGTCTGGTTAGAATTTTTCTTCCGAAAGATGAGTTACAAAATTTTATTATTTAGTTACAAAAGAGACGTTAATCAAAAAGTACTTTTTTAAGTTAAAATGAATTAAAAAATGAATTATTTATATACAAAAGTTATTATAAATAATTCAGATTTAATTAATAAATGAGTTTAATATTTCAAAAGGTAACACAGCGTACTAGATATTTTCACTCAAAATGGGCGAAATAAGTAAAACGATTTTTAACATGTTTTAAAAACGCATTGTGTAAATTTTTTTAATTAGAAATTAAAAGATACAATATTGAATACTAGGCACAAAGAATACATCACAACTAACAAAATTTCACATTTTTGATACAATCTAATACCTTAACTGTTTACAATTAAGTATCCAGTAAGCTACGAAGCAAGTTTATTTAATAACTTATTTCCGTGAATAATAAAAAATAAAATCTATCGAAAAAAAAAACAACTTCTTAAGTTCCTATTTGATGTAAATTGTTTCACATGCATTGCATTACCTTTTAACAAGAACCTTTCCAACTTCGCAAAGTTTGTCATCAATCAAGTCTAACAATGGCAGTTTTTTCTGAATATTTTACGGAGAACGGTGGCTGTGTGAGTTTCATTAATTATATCTACAACCAATATGTTACAACAGACATTGTAGGAAGCAGATGATAAATTATTTCTTAAACTAGTTTCGTTTTAGTAGACTTGTGTTTTTTTTTTTTTTTTTTTTTTGTATGTCAACGCGGTAACGTAACTTGATTATACAGGATAGCTATAATTGAATTTGCGTTTCAAAATGGCGGTGAAGTGACAACCACTTTTCAGAAATGATGGTAAATTTGACAGTACAACTCGTAGAGGATTGGGATATTGTTTGGATAAGATGAATGAAGCAATGGAACAATGATATCAAATTTTTTAAAAATAAAATCTGCAAATAGATTTTGAACTAATTGTGACAGTGCTGTCATCCAATGTAAGATAATACATTTATCGTAGGACTGCCCGGTAAAACGTAGTAAAAACTTCGATAGTAGATATTGACGTAATTAATTGCTCCTTCGCTACGTTATTTCATTGCTTTACGAATAATTAAAATAACATAAGTTATTTTTTAAATAAATATTTTTTATGCACAATCACTCTGACGATATTTTTCATTGAAGACTAATGTCTTCAGCTTGTAAATAAACTGACTGGTACAATGTAAGTAGATACGTACACAGTCAAATCACGGGGGGGGGAGGGGGGGGGAACCGAGTACACTGAGACAGATGTGCTCTTTAAATTAGTCCAAACTCATTACGGAAGGCGTTAGCGTAAGATGTCGCTTGAAGTTAATTGGGATGCTAGCTCAGATGTCGAAATCATCACTTGACCACGGTTCTAAATTGTTAGAAATATTTGACTGAGTTAAAGGTCCTTTCGGAGGGCACAAATAGACGACCGAAAAACGTTTAAACCAAATTAAATTATGCATACGATCACGCACTCAAGGAATCATAAAGATAAATTAACAATCATAACAATCAAGGAAGGAGAATGTGCATATGGACGCCAATACACAATAACATATAAAAAACGTTCTAGATTATAGCTTGGAGTTGAAGCTCTCAGTTCTGAAGTTGTCCCCAAAACTTCAGTACAATGTCAATCCAACAAATCCAGAACCGCGACTGAAGTAACCAAACCAAAAATCAGTCATAAGTCTAGCTCTAATGATATTCTTGAGTTGAAGCATTCAATTTTTAAATTGTTTCCGTTACTCTAGAACAATCTTAATCCAACAAATCTAAAACCGCGACTGAACTAACCAAACCAAAAATCAAACTTTAGTAATGTGAAGACTTTCCTCCATTTTTTTTCTGAATGCGAATTCCTTTGGAGAGTGCGTGCCATTACTCCATCCCATTCGGGGTTCCACAAATGCTTTCTATTTCCATCAGTGCATAACCCGCAATTTGATTCTCCTCGCCGGTCGTCCATTTGGGCCCAATGTTTTGGACGTCTTTAGCACGTCTACCAAGCTTGGCTGAACAGCGATCTTTTGAGATTTTAAAGCGAAAAGGTTGGGATGAAAATATCGAGAATTTCTAAAATGTGTACGGTTGTTGATGCGAAGGCTTAATCAATCTGTCTTTAATTTGAATAAGCAAATAATCGTGAAAGCCCACGGTGTGCGGATAATGACTTAACTCATAAGCGACTGACTAAGGGGGAAAATATTTTCCTAACGGAGACCATTACAGATTTTACAGCATAAAAGTTAGGTTGAAAATATGTCTAAAATATGGACGTTGAGAATGTCGAAAATATCCGGTTGTTGATGCGAACACTTAATCAATGTGTCTCTAATTTGAATAACCAAACAATACCAGTGTTCGAATAATCACTTAACTGACAACTTGGACTTTTTTGAGTAAATATTGCCAAAATAAACAGAACTTAAAGACAACTTTTGAAGCGATGGATACAAACGTTGAGCTACCAATTAGCAAATTTGTTATTTTCCCACAAATTAAATTCTAAGAAAAGGCAAAGCTTTCAATGGTTCTACTGAAGATTTCTTTTATAGTATATACGCCATTTTTACTTTGTATCGTTCAATTTTTTTTGTATGGTAAAGGTGATGTGGTTTTGGTTATTTTGATTTATTTTCATTTTCTTTTTTTTTTTTTTTGTAATCGGTAGCAAGGGGTCGCGGGCGTTAGTGGTAAAAAGAGGACGAAAGAAAAGAAAGACGTTTGCTTATCTCGCTTCACTGCTTTCGCGGTTTTTTTACGGAAGGGGAAAAGGGGGAAGGGGGTAAAAATAGAGTAATATATTTTTATTTCAACACCTGACATTGAAAAAAGTTAAAAATGAAATTTTTTAACTCCTCATTCATTTTTATTCTTTATTCCCGTTACTTATGTTCGAATATGAAATCAATATCTGCGTGCACTTCTTATTATTCCACCCAACTGACATTTACCAGCCACTTTTGACATTTCTCGCCAATTTGGCCTCATCGCGTGGTGCAAGTGGGGCCCCCAAGTTAGTGTGAAAGAGAGCAATTGTAGAAAACGCGGCCTTCGAGAGCTCTCAAGCAGAACCGGTTTTCTATTAGCTTAAAAAAGGGAATTTCTCAGCTTGCAACTAACTGAATAGGCAGTTTTGCTGCTTTGCTTCATCCTTAGATGTACGATTTTTTTTCTTTGCAAATTCTATATTTGGTCTTCGGGATATTAAAATTGGCCTAAAAGAAAGCAGTTACGTTTGGTTTCCATTGACTAACTGGTGTATGTAGGAATTAATAAAGGTTCAATAATTACAACCAAAATAAGTTTTTGAGGTTTTGGATCCGGGATTATTTTCTTTTGGTTAAAATACAGATTTTTTTTATCTGATAATTTTAGGTTTTTTAACTTGACAATTTGTCTTTTGTAAAAAAAAAAAAACAAGTGGGATGATGGAAACTCATTATCACAAAATAACTAAGAATTATTTTAAAGAAGAACGAATTATTGCGTAATAAAGTCAGAAATTGGTAATCAAATATATAGTTCATATTCTACTTCATTACAAATAAATATACATATTTTATATAGTAATACCAAAAGTTGTTGGTATTACTAAAAATATCCCGTCATTTGAAAGCCGGATGACCAAATAATCCATCCAAAGATATTTATATCATCTCAAATCCTAGTGGATTCATTTTATGAAACAGGGCTGCCCAACCCCACCCAGCCATTTAACATTAGCTCGTGGCAAAAAACTACACACAACTTCATTACAAAAATTCGAAAGCACATTTTGTGGATCTATTGATATATATCCTGTAAGTATTGGGGAAAGATCACCGGGGATAGATAAACAAAAGCACGATGTTAAAGGCGGGAACAAATTGTTATATGAAATCTTTGTAAAGCTCTCCAGACTAGCAAACGTTTATAATATTTTTGGACTTTTTGAAAGCATTTCCATTTGAAGTGAAACTTTAAATAAATTAAGGAATGCACATCAAAAATGTTTCTATCGCGATATTAAATGTGTAGAAAAGGACTTTCCACAAAATTCATTGTGTTGAAAAGGTCCTCTAACAAAATACAATGACTAAAAATAGACCCTTAATAAAATATAAGCTGTGGCGGCTCTTCGTGAATTGTCTCTGATAAGAAAACTTTCTTACAGTTACACAATAAAAAAAATCACAACACCGAACGTTCAAAATTGATCACAAAATGGTTACAAAACTCTCTAAGTTGACATAATTAAGAATATTCTTAAAACCATCGCATGATTTTAGCGAAATCCCGAAACCACATAACATATCTAAAATTGTTCGTAAAAAGACTATAATAATATGAACATATAATGAAATATAATATAAACACATAATGAAATGTAATATAAACATACAATGCAACTTTCTAAAAACTGTTACAAAGCTTTAAAATTTCACTAAAAATTACGCAAAAAAATTGTTCACAAAACGGTCATAAAACTAAACTTTTGCATAGTTAAGGATTTTCTCAAAATCGTAGAATGATTTTTTGCATGAAATCGAGGAAGGTCGATCATTGGTCAAAACCACAAAATCTGTCCACTAATATGATGTATTAGTTCCCTGGGCTTCTTATCAAGGATGGTATAAGGCACACTAAACAAGATCTTCGAAAACCAATTCTCTCCAAAGAACCTAAGCCAACGTAGTCCGATAGGTATTTTTCCTAACTCCGGTGCACCAGTTTCATAATTTTCACAAAATCTCAAAATCGTAATCTTGTCTATAAGGCAAGCTTCGAAAGCACTTAATTCCCCCATCCCTTCGCTTGGTTTTCTAGGAAACGTGGAGAGCGTCGTTTCTCTAAACCACGCGTTTGAAGTTCTGCTGTGAGGTTTACAGTTCAAACTTAAGTACGGAGGCTTTCGACGCTTACATTCAGGATATACCGGGTATAGACCCCGATAAAGCACACTACAGTCAACCCCAGATTAAGTATGCAGTAGCGCGCAGGAAACGTCGTGAGTAAATAAACCTCACTATCCAATCAGAGCAGGCGATGAAATTTCGCCTGCTCTGATTGGCTGAAAAAACTAATAAAACTAATACAAATATGTCTTGAAATAACGAATAAAGTGGTTTATTGAGTGTGAAATACCTTTTTTTTATTCGATTCTCGCACTCGGAAATGAGAACTACTTACTCCTTTTTCCGTAGAACATTTAAATGCTGCAAACTTAATGTGAGTTTTACTGTAAACAAGCCCTTCCTAAACCAATTCTCTCTAAAGAACCTGAACCAACGTAGTCCGAGGACCGAGAGGTCTTCGAAATGCGTCTAAACTCCGGCACCAGTTTTGCGCGAAAGCTAGCGCCCAGAGGAGGGTGCATCCTCTCCATCAGCCATTCTTCACACGTCGAGCCTGGAGATCAGCAGATGAAAGCTGATACGATCTTCCTCATTTATTCTAATGAAGGGAGCAGATGATTTAATTTATCGCTTCATATCCACCCTCGATTTAGTTGGGCTAATTATTAGCCGTGGCCTACTCCCGAGTCGGTGGTACGGGTCGCTTTAACACTCTCAGAAATAACACCTTCATTTTTGACGATTCATGAATCCTCAAGACTCATTTCGTTAATTTTGAGGATTGTTTCGTCAAGCTATCACTTGAGTAAACGCGAATCCTCACTTTTACGATCGTGATTTGACGATTCTGTATCTTGATTTTGAGGAAACTGAATCTCATTGTTGTACTCGCATGCTCAAAAATGACAAAACATTTCTTTAGATTAGACAACATTCAAATCCTCATAAAAATGACGATTCAAATTTCCTCACTTTGAGGAAAAAACTAGGAGCATTTGCCAGTAACGGAATCGTCAAAATTAAGGAAAATTTCGTCGATTTTGAGCATTCATTTTTTAAAGTGAAGAGGGATTGTCAGTCCTATAGAGCTAATACATTAGTTTTGGAATCACAACTTAAACGGAGGTAATGTTTTGCCATGTTAGCCCTCTTTCCTCAGGTATAGGAATTAACATAGCATCGAAATGAAACAAATTTTGAAACGAAAATGTTGGTTGGTTGATTTTCCAGGCTTGTGTGCTTGGTCAGATACCCTCTTATAAACCTTCGTCAAGTAAGACAGACACAACACACACATGCTGCCATCTATCGCGCGCCACCTCCACAGTTTAGACATGTCCCTGAAGGGGAGGGAAATAGTCTAAAGGGACCAATACCCTAGGGAAACTGCGCAATGACCGCCCACAGGACTTTCGGACCCAACAGATTTAACGAGCACATACCCCGCATATATACTCGACAAACACGAACATTCATGCCTTATCGGGATTCGAGCCCCAGAAGCTCCAAAGGCTAACACCTTAACCATTGCGCCACCGGGTCGGCACGAAAATGTTGTGTAGCTATTGAATTATATATACTTAAAGTTTTAAAATGGAAAACAACATATATTTTAAAATGGAAAAAAATATACAGCAGATGGTGACACTATTTTAAAGCTTTATCAATGAATAATTAAATAACCGGATGTTATATTTTTCAATTTTGTTTTAAATTGATGTTATGATGATTCCCATACCTGGTGAAAATGGGATAACATGGCAAAGCTTGCACCAAAACTTTTAACAGAGTACGGAGCCCGCTCTGAGTGCGTGGTAACGCATTGGGGATTTGAAACGAACTATCAATTATTATACCTATCTAATAGAAGCCACGATGCGCTGCGTTTATAATTTAAAACTTCTTATAAATGATTGTACATACCTATCGAGTGGAAGCAACGGTAGGGCTGAAATAATTAGAAACTATCTGCAAATGATATTATTGCATTTATCGAAATGAAAGAAACACGTACGTTGTTTTAGTTTGTTCATTTTGTCGGTTTTATTGGAAAACACGAGGTCATTTTTTGAGAATTTATATTTAAAATTTATATTCTTCATTTATTTTACCTTTCAGTGTTCCAACTTTTTTTTATTTTGTATATTTGGTTTACTTCTCTAAAATAACTCAAATAATTTCATCATCACTAACAATCATAACCCACTTAAGTGGACAGAATATTTTCGACTTGTGAAATTGTTAAATAATCCAAATTGAGGAGCAAACTAGTTACTACGATCACTGTTTTCTTGTCAGAATTTTTTTCAATAATTTTTCATTATTTTGAATGTTTTATTTATTACATTAAAATGAGTTCTAATTTATGTATTTATTTTGCAAATAAGTTCTAAGCTAACGTAAAAGCCTGGTGTTTTTTGTTTAAAATGCCGAACCATGCACCACAAAAAAATTAGAGTTGCATTTTACTAGTAAATATCTTCCTTTAACCAGGTATTATTTTATAATTATTGAATATGAAAACTGGTTATTGAAATATGAAAAAATATATTAATTAAATTTTAATTTTATAGTAGATATATTTATGGTACCAAAAACTAAAAACATCAGGCTTTTAGCAATACAACCAACCAACCGATTTATGTATAAGTTAACTAGTGACCGTTTAAAGAAAATTTATGTTAATTTGCGAGTCACTTCAAAGTTATACAGCTTTTATTCATTTATTTTATTTTTTTGTGTTAATATTTTAATCAAGTCGTTGGTTGTTGCGCATTTTATTTACTCATCCTTTTTTTGGTAGATTCAATTTTATTTCTGAAACTTAGAAGTTACATAATTAGAGAGCAAAGCCCTCTATCAGAAAGATAATTGACATCTACGCCATAAAGATATGCTTAAAATAATAAACTCAGTAAAAATATTTTAAACTTAACTTTAACTTAGTCCGTTTCCTTCGACAAGAACTCATCGAACATACTTATTTACTTTAAAAAACTCATTTTTAAGATACTAAAACTATTTTTCATTTAACATTTATAAAGATTAGTAAAGAATATGCTATTTAGTGCTTAAAGAAGAGAATGTTATACAAAAAAATGCACGAAATTTAAATGACATAATAAAATAATTATAAAAATCTTCATTTAAAAAATTATTTTTTTATATATTTCTAAATACTTTATATGAGAAGTTGATTTAAATAAAATTTTAAATGCACTCGTTAATAATTACTGAACTTCAGTTCAAAAAGTCAAATTCCATGACAAATTGTTTCTTATTTTAACATGCTGTCTCGCTCTTTATTTAAAATGCGTGTGCATTCATTCTTAATTACTTTCAATTTTCCCGTAAATACCTTCACCTTACATATTTAAGGTTAACGTGGCATTTTCCTGTCAAATATCTTATCACCTGCCATTTTATAAAACAGGATGTGCCCCTACAAAGAAACAAAAAATAAAAGATACAACTTACGATAATAAACATTCTAACAATATTTTTTCATCGAAATTCTCCAGGAAGCTCAAAAGCGCACGCATTATAAAAGAATGTTTGAAAACACACACACAAAAAACAAAATCGAGCACGGCTACAAAAAAAATGAAAACTATGGTAGCGGCAAAGGGTTATCCATAATTAAAGTTTACAGTGTAAATCAAAAGAATTTAAGCTCAACTTGTAGTCATTAGCAGATGCAAGAGTTCTGAGCTTCCAAAAGAAAGAAAAAAGAAAGACGATAATAATAATAATATCGCTCTTCTGAGCTGATCATTAGTAGGAGAAAGGGTTACTGACGTCTGCTTCTGAACCCAATGATTAAGTTTAAAAGCGATGGTGGCATCTAATTGAACCAATTATCGAACTATCTGCTGATCATCGAGAACCAGGGTGCCACGATGGCAAGATGCTTTCTTCCACGAGGAAAGCAGACATGGTTGTGGTCATGATTGCCCTTTAATAATCGTTCGTGAGTTCGCATACATTATCTCTACAGCCACTGATACATAAATAGTAGCCGAACTGCTGAAGATGGACAAGCTGGCACGATAACGTGGACAGAGGAAGGGTCGATGGACTTGACTATTGTCCACACGTCTACAAGCTACTGGGGATGCCTGTTACGCGTATGATTCAATCAACCGCCTTCGCAACATTCCGCAGCGGAAAACCGATTATTAAGTGTAAAAGAGGGTAGGGGGAACGATTTATAACTTGGGCATGACTTTGCAATGGCTCTAATTATTTTTAATGCGCATTTTTAATCTTTTTTACATACATTATCTCTTCAGTACATAAACAGTAGTTAAAGTTCTGAAGATGGACAAACAGGCACGATAACGTGGACAGCCGGAGGTCGATGGACTTGGTTGCTGTCCACACTTCACACGTCTGCAGAGCTACTGGGGATGCCAGTTACGCGTATATTTACACCAAACATAATGTGACCAGACGTCCCGCTTTGGGCGAGACAGTCCCGTTTTTTGTCTCACTGTCCCGCGACTCGAATGTCCCGCCAAAACGTCCCGCTTTTTTTTGAAAAGTCCCACAACGTCCCGAAAAACGAAGAAATCGTAAATAAATTGAATATACCTCGTTTTTCCCACCATGGGCAAACGAAAATGCGTTTTCAACGATTGTTGAAAACTTTTACAAAATATCATGCATACCTTTCTCAAAAAATATAATGATGAATTAAAAACTAGTAAGTTTTTTAATTATGTGTTTGAATAATTAATATGACATCTATTAGTAATGTTTTTAGTTGTTTATAGTTATCTTTTTCTTTTTCATATTAAGTGTGTAATTGTGTGAAGGAACTATATGTACATACAAACAAAAAAGTGAAAATTTCACCTTGGTGGGGGGGGGGGTAGCGATGGAGTGTCCTGCTTTTTGGTTTTGAAAATCTGGTCACATTAACCAAACACCTTAGCTGAACTAAAAAATGTTAGTTTAAAATCTGGTTCATTATAGTTTCGAAAATTAGTAGTGATAAAAACATTTATAATTTTTCACATAGCCATAAGCCAATACCCTACGTAGCAGGATTTATAGCTTAGAAATAAAAATTATTTATCGTGCCCTTCTCCTAACTCATGTGCTATGCAAACTAATAGAGTACGAGGAAATTGGGTTTTATGTCTTCAGAAAATTACGTTTATAAACAGATAATGAAAGTTGTTTTAGAACATAAACAAAAATCTTTAACTATTAAAATCATTATTTTACTTATATTAAAGACAACAAAAATTAAGTTTTACAAATTATGCACTTTCATTATTTGAATGACGGAAATAATTATTCACATAAAAAGTTTATTATCTCGTTTTGTACTACTTACTAAAGCGGTTAAAAATTTATGTTTCACATTAAACTACATTTTGGGGGTTTGAAAAGTGTGCTCTTATCTGCATGTTGATTGAAATCCATATGTTAAAGAAACGTCTAACTTTCATACATCAAAAGAAACAATACCGGGTATTCATGACTATTGATATATAATGACCGTGTGTTCATATATTAACTTTAGATACGTTACTGAATAGTGAAGTGTTTGTTTTTTTAGATCGTGGATTAACTTTATATGGCTAATGTAGCTATGTTTGCTAATTTATAGGAGGCTATAGAAATTGAAGCTAGGTTTTTGAACGCTTTATGTATAATATTAGACTTTGTCTTCACCGTCAGCAATTAAACTGAAATGAAGACAGTCAGTATAATAGCATAAATGTGGAGGGATTTGAAATCGAAACCTTTCATAGAGGAAAAATGCATCTTTTTAATTAGCTCGAAGTTTTGGTAAAAAGGTTCCTACATTGTGTTTGATTTGTATTTAAAATCAATAAAAAGTTGGCGAAACCACAATTTCGCGGATTTTAGGGAACTGAGTACCCTTACTTGCTACAAAATGTTCAAGTTACAATAATATTTTTTTTGTCAATTCATATTATTAATATAAAAAATAATTTAATGAATAAAGGTTTTATGAACAAATTAAACATATATCGTTAACTTTACTTTGCTTGAAAAAAAAAGATTTTTCATCAAAACTGAGTCGACCCTAATATCAATTGTATTGAATTTTTTAGATGCCCATGTAATTACGAGAACTTAATAAAAGAAAATAAGCTTTTCATAGTAATTAAAACATCTTAGGTAAATAGTCCTTGTTGCTATACTGTTCTAAAATTCCTATTTTTCGCGACCCAATATTGTATTAAACGCACTTTGTATGCCTAACAGTAATAATGACTTTGAACTATTTAGACGTATATTTACCTATTTACCTAATTTTGTAATATATCTTACTTTTATTAGCGCATACGGTTCGATATATTTGTTGACCGTATTGCATATTTATCGAGTCTTAATCTCCCATAATAAGTTATTTAATTGTAATAAGGGGTACGAAGCAATTGACATTGACATATTAGCAATTCCAGTATTAAATAATAATGAAAACATGCCAGAGTTCAGTGTCAAGCCCAAGAACAAAAAGCCAGCATGATAGATACACAGCCCCACCCAGTACTAGCGACACTTGGAAAAATAAGGCACAGGAATGAGGATGTCAAAGACGTAGATACTCCGTATTCAACCTGTTGTTTTAATTGAATAAGAAAAGACTTTTAATTTTGGACGTTAACGTAAAAGACATTCCCAGTCTCATGTTTTTGAACTAGAGCTTAAACAAAAAAAAAATAAGAAGAAATAAAACAAGAGAAAAATAGGGAAAAATAATTTGTTGTCGACAAAAACGTGTATAAGTATACTACACTAAATAGGTAACATATTTGTTATTTTATAAATATTTTTGAATTGTTTTAATAAACTGTTTCGATTTTTCTTTACGGATAGAAATAAAAAGGGAACACAAAATAAGAAATAAATTTGGGAACACAAAATCATAATTTAATTTTTTTTGTGTTTTTTTTATAGCTAAACTTCCAACAATATAGTTTTACTAACTCAAAAGCGGTTTATCTGGCAGAAATTTTTTGCAATACTTTAAAAATTCACTTATCCTTAAAAAAAACATTTTGTCATTTAATAAAAACGTGATAAAGTCTAGTTAATAAAGAACAAAAACATACGGCATGTGTTTTCACAAAAGAACATCCCACGTCTTCATTCCAAAAACAACAGATATCAAGCGGGAGCATATGCTTTTAAATGTGAATAAGCTAGTTAAAAAGCCACTCCTCTCAAGTCTTTTATAGCGGAAATAAAAGCATCACGAAGAACCAGGCCTGAGGGGACCTCAACCATACTTTATTATATTAAAAGATTCTAAAGGTGAACTGATCTTTGAAAAATTCCTCGTGTTTTTTTCTTTCCTGAGCAAGGCCCTTTGGAAAAGGGTGTGCCCTGGAATCATGGTCAGTGTTACTAACATCGGATCACACTTGAGCTTGATTCTTCTTCAGGGTTGCTAAAGCGAAGTTTAGGTTCTTTCACTGTCATTCACCGGTATTGGGTTAACTTCCTGGTGGGCTGACCCTCGCTATTAAAGTCTGTGGGGTTCGACTCTTTCTGGAGGATGGGGTGTTTGCAGTGGGTTTCAGAAAGTAGGTTCAGGTCTAATGAGTCGAACTCTCAAATAAATCCAATGAAACTTCATAGACATGTCGCTCGAAGTTCCGTTGGAACGTTCCTTCGTCACTTGAATATGGTTCAGACATAAGTGGCTTTGAAAGCAAATCAAACTTAACTCTTAGCGATGTCACTCGAAGTTTCGTTGGGTGCCCCCGCTCAGGTGTCGATCTCGTCACTACACTAGGTTTCTACATTACGAGGCGTAATTTGGCTGTACTAAAGCTCCTAAAGGAGGCTATAAATAGGCTGTCGAAAACGATTACATTACTTTTCCTCTTAGCAATATATGCCGAGTGACAAATGGACCAGAGTTTGTTTAAAAGTATCGAGTACTGAAATACGAAGTTTTTTTTTAAAGAGTTCTGTACAACATAAAAGATAAAGCATTATAGGTTATCCATCCTTTTTTTTTCTTTTTGATGCATAACTACAAATAATAAAATTTCCACGTAACTGGAAATTTTCCATGAAGTAAAAATATATCATGTAACCAATTACTTTTTCAGTAATTAAACCGTAAATGAACTGTTAAAATTAACTGCATAAATGAACAGCAAAATACAATTTTAAAAAATCAGTTGTATAAGATTTCCCAAAACTTTAAACTCATCAAATAAACGTTTTTAGCTCGTTCTTTTTGTCTAACGCATTACGTTTAAGGAAAGATAAAACAATGTTTATGATCATGTCGTAAACAAAAAAATCATGCCGTAAATAATAAACGTATCCACTCAATGAAATTAAGAAAGATTTATACCATGTTTATGATGATACGCCATTACACAGAAGAAACAACTAATTTGGTATTTATGAAGCAACAAAAACGATTAGGAACGATCTGTATATTGAAACAAGTGGAATTCCTATTGTTAAATGCTTCGTGAACAAGTGTTTAAATAATACTTTTGTCTATATATTTATGAATTCAGTTTATATTTCCTGTTGTTTTGTAAAATAACTGTCTGTCAATTTGGTATTAAAACAATAACTTATAATTAAAATTGGTTATAGTTACTTTTTTAAAAATATAAAAAGGAAAGTATGTCGTGGGAAGCTTCGAAATAATTTATGTAGGAATCCAGAAAATTCTATTTAGTCACCCAAAAACTGATTGAAGTATCGGAATCGTGACAGTTCTCCAGATAAAAAAAATAGTTCAAAAGCTTTTAGAGAAAAATACGTTTGAAGATACAAGAAAGCACGAGCTACATTTCTTCACAAAAATGATTAGAATTTTCGAAAAAGAAAATGCATTTTTTTAAAAAATATTCTTTAAGAAATTCAGAAATCTTCTTTAAAAAAAAACGAGCTCTAATTCTTGTGAAAGAGATTATTAACCCTATTAGACTATTTAAAATTTCGATGAAAACAATTTTGAAGGGGGAGTCTATTACATTCCATTTTGAAGTTTTAGTTACAAATAACACTCATAGATTACAGTAGTAAAAGTGTATTCAAAATTAAAGAGTGAAGTTATTAACTGTTATGAAATTAAGTATTTGGCAGTATTCAATGTATAATAATATTAGTACACTAAATACAAATAAATTGTTTTGAAAAAATAATTATAATTCAAGAGGGTTATTTTAAAATGTTTAGTAGTATTCTAATCATTCTTATCAGAATTGGAATTTTGTAGTTGATTTTTTTCATATGGCAAAAATCTTAAAAATTGAAATTATTTAAATTCCAATGTAGTTAATTTTTTTTTCAGTATTATTCCCATACTGTATGTGAGCATGAAAGATACAAATATATTTTTTCGGGATGAAAATAAATTTCATGCATTGCAGGGTTAAGTTTTTGGATGCTTTCCCGCTATTTATTACAATCCTGACAGTACAACATAACTTCAGTGTAGTACTTTCTGTCGACTTTATTTTTATTACTTTGTAGACAATTTTTAATCGAGAACAAAAAATTTTACGTTTAGAACTTATTATATGGTTATAGTACTTGGTCATACATTAAAAAATATTTGTTTAGAATATTATAAAGGTTGGAGCATGTTTATCTGCAAGGCTTTGTAGGAATTCTTGCCCCGCAAAATTTAGAAAACCTTGAACCGTCGCCATATTTTAACTGTAATAGTGCCTTTTGACGTTTATTTAGAGGTTTAAGTTACTATTTTGAAAACAAATACATATTTACGTAGACAGAGGAACCACCTTTTATTATACGCAGTGATAAAACGGTAAGTTTACTGAAAGTAAGTTTTATTTTGGTTTGAAAATAATCATAAAATTTTACTCAATGTTGAAAAAATCACAACACAGCTCTTATGATTACAACACGAACAGAACAAATATTCTTGTGGATGACTTAGGATATATTGCTTCATAAGCTTTTCCAAAATTCCTCATTTCTCCTGGGCAAAAACTTACCCCATAAGAAAACTAGCCTATTAAAAGTAACTTTAATTTGATCAAGGTAATGAAACATAAATTTAACAACAGAACCTGCCGCCTTAAAGCTCCATCTTTCGAGTACCTTTTCTTTAAAAAAATCTGGGGTATTTTTTTTAAAACTTGCATAGCTGTTAACAATGTCTCAAGTCACACCTTAATAAAGGCATGGCCACACTTGCTACGTCACATAACTAAAGAAGGAGCAGTCACCAAGGTTGGATGAGGTCGTCTCTGGTGGAATTCAGTAAAAAAAATCGGGTGGACGGATGTACGGAGGGTTAAAGGTGAGACAAGAGACGGACTGAATAGATTTTTTTTTCACAGAAACAATAATTGTTTCTTTTAGCAACATGCTAAAAGCATTAGTGATTGTGCTAAAAGACTGGATGGTAAAAATTTGGTATTTGAAGGGACTGAATTTTTTAGAGGATCTTTTGAGGAGAAATTCTCGTTTCATTTAATAATACAGTTGAAGTTGACAATGAGTCTCTGTCCTTATTTAAACATTTCAAGCACACATTTTTGCTCATTAATTAGTATGTTTTAGGTCTCGAGTGGTAACAGAAATGTTATTAAAAATTTATTTTTTTATTTCGGGTTTCTATTGGTGAATCCATGTCACATGGAAACAGTGGACCGATCGCAAGAGTAAAGAGAAATCCAAACGAAATTTCGTCACCTGAAACAACCTAATTGCCATTGTTAGCCCATTTCGAGTAGTAAAAAATAATTAAAATGATTTTATATAAAATTATTTTTTCAAGTGAGCCCATTTAAGTACAAACCATAGATATCATAGTTAAAGTATTAGAACTGCAGATCACGTGACCTCCAATGCTAACGACGGGATGCGCATGGAGACTTAAGTTGGAAGGGTATGGGGCCAGTGTTGCAGCCACTTTAAGGAGAAAAGTGCTAGGAAAAATAAAACTTAATTTTAAAATTTCAAAAAATACCATAAAAATACTAGCTGCAATTTGGAATATCTTTAGTGACTTTAAAAAAAACGTGAAACGCTCTTATAGTATTTTTAGTGGTGGCCCATACCATTCCAATTTCCATACCACAGTATTTCTAGTGCTGGCCCCATACCATTTCAATTTTAGTCTCCTGCGCGTCCCGTTGTTAGCATTGGAGGTCACGTGATCTGCCGATCTAATACTTTAACTATGATATCTATGGTACAAACACACTTAACAATTGCAAATTAAATTATTTACAAAAGTTCAAAGTAAATTTCGACGATCGTGTACTCAATGACTCATAGGCTTGGTTCTGTTTCGATAACGACGAACTCAGCTCAGTTTACCCTTAAAAACTAGCGAAATATACAAGTGCCGTTTTAATTACAACGAAAACCTCTTTAAGACATTTTTTTTAAATTCTGATAATTAACACTTTGGCTTTTACAAACACAATGAAATTTTTAAACAAACTTCTATATATAAACATCGAAAAACAAAACTAAATTAAAACAACAACAAGAAGCCAATACTGCGCATTTTTTTTAGCTTCGAAACACATTAAAAAAAACTTCTTAAGAAAGAAAAGCGTTGAACAAAACCGAGCCGTTTTCTTTTTATGAGTTAATTAACATAGCTAATGAAGTAGGGAAATTGCGGTCTTTGATTGGTCGAAATTCCCCGAGAGTGCATTACGCCTGACTTTCAACCAATTGGCATTGACACTATACAACCGGGAGGAGAAATAACAGAAAGAGCAAATATAGTTGTCGTGATGCCTATTTCATGATTTTTTACTTTTTAGGCCCCAGGCGCCTCAAAATATGTAGTTAACAGAGGAGTTCTTTTTTCCCCCCTTTATCTTACATGACTTTCTTGAAATTGCAAGCGAGGTTTTCACGGATCTGCTTTTTGTTAATCTTTTTTTAAAAAAAAGATTTAGATGCGATTGTAAGGGTGATAATCGTTTTAAAAGTTCTTATACTTTGAAACGATTGTTTTTCTTTTTAAATAATTATTATGATTTTTTTTCTGGTGTGGCAACCGTTTACGAACTGTTCAAAGAAAGCGGAACTATATTATCTTTTTTTAAAAAAATATTTAAAATATCAATGGGGTTGTTTCACGGAGGATCTGGCAATAGCTATACGGTATTGTTTTCCTTACTCTCTAAAAACTCTCTAAATGTCTCTGCCCTCTAATTACTTTTGTTTAGGTTAGTTGGTTGGTAAAGATAATCAGGTTTGTGTGCCGACTTAGCACACTAGCTTGACTATAGGTCAACCAACCAACTTAACCAAAACGAAAGTAAGGAAAACAACACCATGTAACTATTGCCAGATCCTCCGTGAAACAACCCCATTGGATGGGCTTGTTTCAGGTCTTGCGTGGCAACAGATATGTTGAATGAAAACAAATTCTTTCTTGAGGTGAATTAATGTCACGAGGGAACACAGCACCAATCGGAGCAACGACCGAAGGAAGTTCATGAAAGAAAGCTTGAAAGAGCTAGGGTATTCCAAAACAAGAACCTATTGCTGAATGTAAAATAGTGGTCAAGTTCACACAGAAATATTTCTGTACAAACTCTTTCTTAGAAAAATCACGAGTCCAAACTACACTGCTCCAAATTTCGTGCTCACCAAAAATTGGTTCCTACACTCCTTGCCAACCTAAGTTCGGTAAATAGTAATATGCTATGGAGAAGATCCTTCCGCGCATGTAAAGAGTTCCATACATTATTTGTGAATCCATCCAGAAAACATGTTTAAAACATTAATTCCATTTAAGATCTAACAAATTTCAATATTAGTTGAGAAAATTTCGCAATTTTATCAGAATGAAAAGTGTATTTTGGTTAAATTGTATCCAGATCATTTTGTATGCAAATATTACCTTATAACAGTTTTCAACTAACGGACCAACCGCGCTTTTCCTCCTGCCTTTTTACTCTTTGCTTTTACCCAAGTTAGGTTGGCACGGAGTGTGGTACGGTAAAACTCCAAGTATCCGAAGCAATACTGATTATCCGAATTTCAGAGAGAAAAAAAAATTCCATCCGACCATCTGTAACTGTTTGTATTTGTTGGATGTCTTGCTTAAAACATTATTTGGACTAACTGAAAGAAATTGCTGGGCACGACATCAACATTTCTTTTAGCTGGGTAAATTTTCTTACAAAAAAAGTTCTTAAATCCTAATTTCATTGATATCTCATTTATTTGTTCCCTGTGTTTGTTACGGATTCTATTAAGAAAATTTAAAAAAAATTTGAGTGGATTATAGACATTTTAGGTACAAATGATGCCATATGCTTTTCTTTCTATTTATTGCTCATAATTTTTTTTACAAAATTATCTGCCTAAATGCACAAAGAATTGACATCGACGATAAATTAAGACATGAAGCAATGCTAAACTAGTCAAAGAACACATTGTACCGTACAAGGAAAAGAGGCGTTTCTCCTATTGAGTTGGCATAGAAGAAGCGCCACTTTACCACGTACCGTACAGTGCGACATGACACTTCCTATTAACTTGTCATTTTAACCTTTTCCATTCATCAAGTAGTTAGTTGCGTTAAATTTTAAGCAAAGTATATCGTAACGTACAATAAGAGAAAAAAATAAAAGTTCTTTTTTTTAATACAGAATAAATAGAATTGCTAGCCTAGTGAAGTTGGTGGTAGATTTCAGGAAGATAATTTGACACCATTGACACAAGTACAAAATAGCAGTCATCAGTGACGGTAAATAACTAATTTATCGCCATACTCATGTTAGATTTCCCGAAAGACAACGTTGAAGTACTTTTTAAAATGAATATTTATTCTTATACAAATAGTTGAATTAATACAGTGAATTTTCATTTGTTTTTCCGAAATAATTTTCACGATTTCTAACTAGAGCGAAAAACGCATGATTAATGTTAGTTAAAGGGTTAAAAGGTAAAAGGGTCTTTCTTTTAGAGTACAAACATAAACACAATGTCTGCACAAAAAAGATTAAGCGAAAAACTAATCGAAATATTTATTGACAACTTTCGTCATAATGAACAAGACATTGTTTGTACAAATACTGTGTACATTTTCACATTTAAATTCAATTTGAAAATATACAAAAAGTTATATTTATTTAATAAGTTCTGTGAGTATAAAAAAGCTTAGTGCGAACACCATGCCATTTTTCTGAAAATTAAAAAATAACTAAATGATCGAAAGTAAAGTTTAAATGATAGAAAACTTCAACAAAAAAAATTCTTTAACAGAAACTTTAAAGGACATGAACTTATTAAGTCAGTCATTATTAGTGCAAGGTAAAAATCTCTCTATCTAATATTTTTATCACTACTCTACAGATCATAGAATGAGCTTTAATAATTGAGACAATGGAGTATAAAAAAATGGAGTTAAAATGCCGAAAGGAAAATCCGTATATATGACAGAAAAAGTGATATTTAAAGAAAAATAAATTTATCTGTTTTCCCCAATACTTAAATGGACAGAAGTTGATTTTCTCTCCATTTTTTGTTTTGTTTTTTCAAATGGGCTAGATTGTTTTAATGATGTCAATAAAAGAGCCACGTAAATTGGTTACTGTCACAATACACATTTTCTATAACTGAAGGGCCTATTGCAAAACACACATTCTTCAAAGTATAACTACACTCCTTGCCAACCTAAGTTGGGTAAATAGAAATATGGCTATGGAGAAGATCCTTCCGCGCATGTAAAGAGTTCCATAAATTATTTGTGAATCCATAGGTTTGTTTCAGTGGTTAAATTTAAAATTTTCGACTGTGAAATCATCATTAAATTTTCATAATTCGTATTTCTATTAAGCTGTTTTTGTGTGAAAAACTATAAAAAATTAAAACGGAGACCATTTGCGAATTTTTATGGCTAAATAGTTGAATAACAAACTGAACTGTACTGCGAAATGCAGTCGCCTTAACCCTTTCAGTCCCAATGACAATTTGGCATCATCATTTAAATTTTTTTCTGATCGTCTATAGCCATTCAGGATATCAAAAAGCACATCATTCGATTCTTCAAACTTTTTTTCTATTAGAAAATATTTATTAATTCCAGCAGATGTCATCCCTATCCTTTTTTTTTAAATTATGATCAAAAACATGATGATGCCAAATGGCATCACTGGGCTAAGAAATCCAAAAGAATTTCGCAACAAAACACTCAGATTGAAGCATTGGTTTCTAAATTCATTGAGGAATTCTTTCGATCGCAATCAATTTCCCGCTCGCATACTTGATCCAATTCCTTTCGATGTCTTTTCCGCAGGTAGAGTTAGTAGTATTTGATGAGTTCTTGACAAGTCAAATATGCGGCACAGGTGCTGAAGACGCGAAAACCCGTTTAGTGACTCGAATCTTGATAACCTTTCCCTAACTCCACCCAACCAACATTAACTCTCCGCGGCAAAGATACATATTTAAGTTCTGGATCTTGCTCCTCCCCTCCCAAGTCGAGAAGTGCTATACTGGACCTTAGCTTTTTGATGGCGGTGTGGGAGGATACGGGTAAAAATAATATTAATAAAAATAGACGTAAATTCAGATTTTTTTTTCTAGTTATTTGTTGAAAACTGAATGGCCTCCTGGAGGTATTCAGCTAATCAATCGATTTGAATGACAAATGTTGTGCGATTTTTGGAAAAATGATACCTTTGTTATGTGATAAGGAAATTTATTTATGTATTTCTTTTATTTGAAATGTAGAGGATTAATAAAATGCACGTAAATTCTGCTTTTTTTTCTAGTTATTTGTTGAAAACTGAATGGCCTCCTGGAGGTATTCAGCTAATCAATCGATTTGAATGACAAATGTTGTGCGATATTTGGAAAAATGATGCCTTTGTTATGTGATAAGGAAATTTATTTATGTATTTCTTTTAATTGAAATGTAGAGGATTAATAAAATGCACGTAAATTCTGCTTTTTTTTTCTAGTTATTTGTTGAAAACTGAGTGGCCTCCTGGAGGTATTCAGCTAATCAATCGATTTGAATGACAAACGTTGTGAGATATTTGGAAAAATGATGCTTTTGTGTTATGTGATAAGGAAATTCATTTATTTAGTTCTTTCAATAGAAATGTAGAGGATTAATAAAATGCAGGTAGTTTCTGTTATTTTTTTAAAGCTTGTTGAAAGCTCTTGGGGGTATTCAGCGAATCAATCGACTTGAATGAAAGATAGCCAAATGTTGTGTGATATTTTGTGTAAAGTTGTGATCCACAGCAGGGGTATCACAGATATTTAGTAATGATACATTTGGGAAAAGTGGTATTTTTTCGTGTGATGAGAAGGAATGTATTAAGCTAGTCCAACAAGAGCGTAATTTTGAGTAATTTAGAGTTTTATAATTAAAAAAAATGGTATCATTTAGCATTCTTTTATAACTAAAAAAACAAACAAAAAATGTTAAATGAAAATAACAGGATTTTTTTGTATATACATGTTTTTTTTCTGTGAACTTAATATATTTGTTTACAATATATAACGAATGAGGATAAATAAAAATATATGAATTTCATTTGCAAGATCGGTATTTAGATTGCAAAAGTTCAAACACTTTTCCCCCATGATGCATTTGAAAAAATGTCACGAAAAACAAGGATTTATCTGGAAATCTACAAATATCTAATATTTATAGTGTAATTTGCTCTGTTTGCATTGAGATAAATCATACTTAACTCATTTTAAAGTCAAAACTCAATAGATAAGTGTCCATTAAACTCTAGATTTCACCACCGATTCAAAACTATTTACTATTTGAACTTTAAATAAATACATTAGCTGATCGCGTGAAGTCCTGGTCCGATGATAACTCGAAAACAATATTTTGACTCCACCTTTGGTCGTTTAAGATTTAGACCGTATAAATATAGATTAACTTTTAATTAAAAATATGGATACAGGTTTATAAGAAAAAAGAGGCATCCGCGTACAAAAAGGGTATATCTATCTACTTTATATGTATTTATTTTACCTTAAAACTATCATTATGTCAAGGGGTGCGACATTATTTTTTTTGTCAAAGAAAAAAATAATAAACTTAAAAAAAATCTTAAACTTTTTTTTGCAATACGAAACTACTTTGTGTATAAAAAAGAATGGGTTCCAAAAACATAATAGAAAAAAATATACGAATCTTTTTTTTATTTAAAAAAATTATTAGTTTATTTTTTATTATTTTTGCAATTCTTGTCTTGGTGGGGATTTTACACACATTTAGTTTTTTTTTCTAAGACTAAGTTTTAACACTTCGTTAAAGCTTTGCTTGTTTCTACATATGTTCATTTTCACAATTGTTCTTCTATAACAACCAAAAATTATAATGGATGCAGAAAGAGAAATACCACATACCCTAAATGAATGGCATTTTTATCTTCATCCTAACATTTTTTAAAACTATTATTTTAGATTTTGTAAAAAAAAAAAAAATGCTGGACTTGTTGGAAAAATAGCTACATTTTTATGCCTTATATTTTTCTTAAGTTATTTTTTATTTTAATATTTAACGATGGGGAACAAAACGCGAGAATGTTTTGTATGGGTGACAGGCGATTTTTAAAAGAACTTTTTATAAATTTCGTTATTAAGAGATAGTTAATATACATGCAAAAATTGACGATGAACAACAAGAAAGTTGCCCAAAGAGGTCGTGCCAAAAAGAAAATTTACAGCATTTTAAAATCTAGCTAATTCTATGTATAACTGTATTGTAAGTAAAAATTTAAGAGCTTACAAGCTTTTGAAATTTGAAAAATAAAAAAATAAAGCAGAACATCTTTCATAGTTTGGAGAACCTCCCATAAAGTCTAATGTCTAATCCATGGTCTAAGTACCTTCCCTTCAATTCCTTAGCAGACGCCACAGACGACCGAACATGGCGTCTGAGCGGCGCAAGTAGATACGCAGTCTTCTCAAATTTCGTCTGCTCGAAGCATCCTCCCCCCGTCGCTGTAGAACAGTATTTATTTACAGGGCCGAAGCTGAACCTTTTGACCCCGGGCCATCCCCCTTCCAGTACCGAAACCACTGCAAAAGACATTGCCGCTCCCTCATTTGCCTGGCAATTGTATGTCACAAGGCCCCCCGGCGAGCCAGTAACATAAGATCCAGAAATTGGTTCCGCGGTTTCCCCTCTGGAACTAAATCTACTGCTTCCCCTCCCCCTTTGGAACTGTGACGTTGCCCCCTTACCAGAACTAGAACTTACCATTGCAGGGGGTTTGGTGTTGCTGGTAATATAAAATGATGGTGTAAGGAGATGAATTAGTTCGAGGACTGAAATGCATACATTATTTTTGTACTACACGGTAACGCTCCAGAAACGGAGAATTTTTTTTGTGTAGTTTTGTTAAAATATGACATTTACAAAAATTACTTTTTTCAAGTTAGAATACACATTTGCTGTCGATACATATTTGCCGTAGACGGACATGTTTGGCCTCTAAACATTTGGAAAGTGGAGTTACCTTTTGCGGTGAAGTTACTTTCTCATAGAAAGAGAAGCTTATTCCACACAAAACAGTACACCTTTTTTCTAAAAAATATCTAATAAATAATATAATCCATTTTTTTCTAAATCTATGCCAATAACTTTCGATGTAACGGCAAGCATGCTGTTTGTTCTTGAAAAAAGTTTTTAAGCTAGGGTGATTAGACGTATTGCATTTCGCAGTTGTTTTCAAATATCTAGCTATTTAACATTCGTACATAGTCTCCGTTTTACTTGTTTGTTTAAGGGAAAATCGTACAATCGGTCTACAAATATATATAATTTTTCATTTAAAGGAAACATAATTTGATAAGAATATCTACAAACTAATTTCGCATTCACCCAGCTGACAACATCATACATTATTCAGCACATTAGCTGAGTAGTCATGTGCTTTCCAAAATGTCCAACATAAATCTATACGAAAAACCCTGCTAATTTACACAAACTTCAATCAAATGGGTGTCAACTTCTAGAGCCTTGAAAAATTCAATTGAAGTCCAATTTGCGTGGTACTAAACTAGACTTTTTAATTTGGCCTTGCTTAACAGATTGTACACAATAATGATACAGGTGCGGTATAGTAGGTATCAGATATTTTCCAAATGATGCACCGATGAGTGTAGTTCTGGCAATTACTTGAAAAAAATTCGAAGTTATTCTTTTAAGAAATTTCTTTGTTGTTTTCAGAAACCATGGGAGCGACAAACCGTAAAACGATAGGACATGCTTCAATTGTACCTTTCTACTTCATCTAAGTCTATTTATCTAGCCTTTAAAAAAAAACGACAACTTGTTTTCACTTCATTTCGTTTCCAAGCTCCCTAATTTGATACATATGAATCTACAATTGAAATAAATGTAAACAGAGAAAGTGCTCTCATGTGACAATGTGTTTTACAAGTCTGAAACGGTTTTAAACAAAATATGATTGAAGTTAAAAGCTTATTCCTTCGATTGGTGCCTATTTTTATCTGGTATTGCCCAATAAAATGTAGAATATACCCGTAAAACTTTGTGAAATTGCATCACACCTTTACTTTAAAAGAAAACAAGGTATGGATAAAATTTGTAGCTTTTTAAATTTCTAAATACAAAAATTCGCTGTATATATTGCAATACATTCGGAACACTTTTTTATATAAATATTGAATCGCATATCAAAATGTATCAATATTTAGCATTGAGCACCATATCAAAAATGCTTATTAAGGTTTTGAAAATTTTAAGAAACTATGTTCATTTTTTATGTCTCTTGAACATCGTCCATCCCCTTCAAAATAATGTCCAAATTATACGAGGTGAAGCCCTTTGCTCTATACCGTTATTTACGGTATCATGCCAGCTATATATCACACCTGGCTCGACACATAAAGGAAAATCTGTCTACACTGGCACAAGCAAAAACAATAACTCAAACGTTGGGCAAAAGCCTTTCAGAAAAGATATATGGACAAACCGGGAAGGAAATATGAAACCAGTGCCAGTGTCGAAACTCCTGTTCTTTTTATTGCCCCTCTGAATATCACCAGGTTGTGCTAAGTATCCCATATTAGTTCTTCCACCCAAAATAATTTCTATGATCTTTCGGTGTAACCAAAGATCACCGGCTCGAAACTTTCCTTCAAACCGGTTCCAAGTGGCAGCCGAGGTGGCAAGCCCCTTATGTGATGCCTTCTGAAAATCAGACAAACAAGTGGACATGCTTTCGAGCAAGTGGGCTCGAAAGAAAACATGTCCTCGTAGTTCCTGTTATTTTCAAAGACGAAATTGGTGAAATATTACTTATTCCTTTGAAATATTAATCTGAAAGTGTTTTAATATCCCTATATGAAATACTTTGATCAGAAAAATATAAAAAAGTTTATGATAGTATTTTTTTAATTAAATTGTACCCCCCTCCCATTTTATTTAAATAAAAATCTACATAACATTTGATTTGATATTTTTTACCGTTTTAAATAAATTTCACAACCTTTATCAATCAGAAGTTAGGGGTTTTTTTTTTACAAAAATGTAACATTTAATTTTATTAAAATTTTAGAATTAATACCATTCGCTTAACTATTTTTATAAGAATAAATAAAAAGTAATTTTTTTTTGGATATTATGTCTAGTAACTGTCTTGGTCGGTCCAAAAAAATTACTGGGTATGACATCCAACAAAGACGAACAATAATAGATCGGTCGGGCTTAACTTTTTTTTAATTCGGGAAATTGGAATTCTAATGTACATCCATTCTTAAGTGGCTTACAAACTGAAGATTCATGAACAAATGAAATATAACATGAAGTTACCTTCTTCTGCATCCTGATTCTTTGGCTTTGACCGAGAGTCGTCTCTTAGCTCTTTTCGTTATCAAGATAGCAGGGAGAAGTGTTACAATTTATATAAAGATTGGACAGCAGGGACCTTGGGTGGCCCAGGCTAAAAGAGTGTTATCTACCGTCCCACAATTCGTATAGATTTGAGGGCAGAAATGTGTGCATTCCCACAGGATGACGATTCAAATTCCTCCTCCTTGGACTAATGGACAAAAAATGTCTAGCGACTCGAGAAGTTATCATTATTTGACATATAAAAGGTTTTTCACCTCGCGATAAGGCTATATGTATTTCAATCCCTGGTTGCCATACGTCTGTCAAACTGAGGCACTAAACTACGGGCTATTATCGACTCTTACGAAGGCTGTATCGGCTATATATTTTGCTTTTTAAGAGCTGCTAGCAGAGCGCTGTTACTTTGGATAACTAATCACTTGTCAAATGAAACATTCAGTCCGGTTGTTTGAGTTCAGTGGAATGCGTCGCGTTACAGCTACATATCAACTATTTGAGACGAGAATCGTCATTATCCCTTTCCGACCGAGCTATCACGATCGTGCGGGTATAGAAGAGAATGTTCAAGCTATTCCAAAATATCGATACCGAAGCAGCTGACATGTACCATTCGCTATTTGTATTAAATGAATGACTGTTTTAAGGAGTTGCTGTCATTGATGCTGTTTAACGCTTTTTTTTCCGATAAAACTCCAAATTTAGTTTCAGAATTTTAAATCAGCGCCATCTGACCGTCAGTCTTAAAGCGGTACAATGATCGCAGTGCTAAGGCATTGATTTGCAAAGGATTTAATGTGAGCCAGCTTCCTATGTATGGATTCGTTTTACTTCAATTTCACATTTGTAGTGAAAGTTGAAATTTTTTTTAACATATTAGAACGTATGACATTTTTATGGATAAATAAAATAGCTTTAAAAAAAGTTTTAATTTTAAAAAAAAGTTAGAATAATACTAATTATTATTATTACAAGAACCAAAAAGACAGATGCAATAAAAAAATACTAATGCTTGCCAAGGGAAAAAATCCGTACAGGCGAACACAACTAGTTTTTTTACCTAGTTGAAATAGAATAAAAACACACAAACGATAGGTTGGAACATAAGTTCATTAAAAAATCAAAAGGCTGTTTTTCAAAGGCATGATAATTATTTGTATTTATCAAGTGAATAGAAAGGTTGATTGTATAATTTAAGAGCAAAAAAAAAAAAGTTTGGTAAATATGTATAGTTTTTTAAAAAATGGGACTTGTTTTTGTATTTCGAAAACGTTCTTTAAGCACACAAGAGCTTTTTTGTGATATAGGTGCCGGCATTTTTTTTTTTTAAATAAAAAAGTATTGTAGGGTACGGAGAGTAAATGAAGTATTCTAAAACTCTGAGAGTTAAGTCATTGGTAGTTTGAAAATTTTTAACGTTTATTTTTATTGAAATAATTGGTCATTAATTAAATCTGTATTTTCCACCCCAAATGCTAAAACTATGGATATAGTTATATTAAGAATAAAACTAGGCTAAATAAAGAGTTTTTAAAAAGTTACATGCAATTTATGTTAAAGATCCAAGTCAATAACCTCAAAAGTATAAAAAATATATAAGAAACATATAAGTTGTACGTAATAAATATGTCTACTATATAATAATTATTCCAATGTAACACTTTTATTTCATTCCGAGGTTCTAATTCTTGGAAAAACATCGGAAAACGGATAAAATTGAAATCTTCACTAGTATGTATTTTTAATGCAAATGATTGAATGCGATGAGTCGTTTCTAAGTTTTCTCAATACGAAAAACATTGAAAGTATCTTTATGAGATCAAAAATATTCCTATCCGCCACTCCCCTTCTATAAGTTTCCAATTAATAAATGACCGTTATTTCCTCAAAAAATAAGTTTATCAATGGATATATCATTGGTAATTCATTTTCAGCATAGTTGATTATTATAAATAATTGCTTGGTTGTGGTTTGTAATACAGCTATTGATAGTATTAATATTCCATGTTTGAAGAAAACAAAAACGATTAAGGTCAAGTTTTATTGAAAAACCAGTTGTAATAATGTATAAAAAGAAAAGTTTTGCATACATCATCAAACTACTATCCATAAAACAAGTAATTCATCAATTACGTTCGACATTAAGTAACAAGATAGAAAGTTAGACCTAAATCGACTACGAATTTATGAATAAAGTTTATTAGTTAAACAAGGATTAAAGTAGGCGTATATATTAGTTAACACAGTATTTTCTGAAAGAACATATGTCAACTAAATCACAGCAATGTTATAAATGATAAATATCTTTCCAGATTTAAAATTAATCGTAAGTTACGCGTTCTTACTTTTGCATCATCAATTATTTGTTAGAATATTTCGATACTCAAAATCGAGAAAAAAAATTCATATTATTAGAATTTGCGATACCCGTGAGTGATGACAAATAATGTAATGATATTTTGATATATAAATATAATGAAGCGACTTAAAACTAAATTAAATTACTAATACGACTGCAATGAAATTTATTGAAAGTAGCTCTGTTAAAAGTTGAAATATAACAAAAACGATACATGTATTTGAAATGCAACTTTTTGATTAATATGAATAGTTATGTAAATTCATTTATCTATTAACTAGCGTTTTTTTTTTTTGATAAATTCATCAATTCTTCTGTTGATCAAAATTAATTATATCATACATAATTTATCTACTCCATGGATGACTCCAGAAAATTATTATCTACACTCTTAATACAAAAGAGTGAAATACACTCATATAGGAGAAGTGCATTTTCGACACTGGATAGGAGTGAAAATTAACTCACACCGAGTTAAAACCACTCGTTTGGAGTGATTCTGTCGGAGTTTTAACTAAACAAAAGAGTGAAATCCACACCAATAGGAGAAGTGCATTTTCGACACTGAAAAGAGTGAAAATTAACTCAGACTGAGTTCAATTCACTCGTTTGTTTTAAGAGTGTAGCTATATCTTTTCTGAAATATTCTTTTATCTCGAAAATCTTCTAAAACGTAAACCATTCAATTAGTTTTTAAAAAATGTGGAATTAAAGCAGATTTAGGTGTTTAAGAAAGCTGTACAGTAGACAAGGCAACGACCTGAAAAATAGAACAATTTTCTTTGATTTTCGCCCTAAGTAACTTTGAGAATTGCGCAGAATATCTAAACTCTACTGATGTAATCGTTACTTGAATAGGACCAAAATATTAATGGTGTCTACTTCATTAGTTGCAATTCTTAAAGAGTAAAAACTTAAAGAATCATATGGCTTTGAGAACGGAAATTAATGAATAAAAATTTAAAAGTCGATGTTATAATAATATGCACTTTAATTTTGTGAAAAAGAATGAAATGGACTTCCTTTTTAACTTATGAGGCACGTGTGTGTGTTTCTTTGATGAACCCCCCCCCCCTAAGATTTGATTAACAGTTTCTAATTATTAAGCTCAAGAGTTTCACGAAGGTTTCAGAGTAATTCATTATGGATATTTTTTGTAACAACAATGTATCTTTTGCACATTTAAAATTAGGATGTATCAATAGTCAATAACCAGCATAAAAATATAACTTTTAAATTACTTGTATTTTACTATTTATAAATAAGTTATGGGACACATGTCACTTGGCCCTTAAAGGGGTAAAGGTTAATAAGAAAATATAATCATTAGTCTCTGTCGAATTGGAAATCTAATGACTATTTACAACGCCAGACCACTTTGGCCTTCAATGCATTTTTCATATTCTTTTTTTCAAAATAATGTATTTGGATATCCGGGGTATGATTTCTACAAATCCTTAATGCCAGCTGCAAAAGGTTAAAGAGGGGGCATTCGGCTAGGAGGGGCGCAGTAAGCAATAGCGTAATTCGTTACGATTCCCCAAAGCTTGGATCTAATAAGGATAGATAATAAAGAAATAACAACAGAAATTTGACACCTGTGTTTTAAGAAACAAGAGCATATGTGTGGGTAAGAATACTGTTCTTTCTTTTCTGTCATCTGATTCTCTAATGGTAAAATTCCTAGAAATGTAGTGTTATATCTTTAATTTGATTTCTTTTCATGGGTGGTTATCAAACAAACATTTATTTTAAAGAAAACTTATTGAGGATATTTAAAAAAAAAAAAGATTTAAAATTTTAATTGTACTATGCTAAAAAAAAATAGACAGAATTCAGAATCTTTTTATTTTTTGCTTAATTTAAATGTAAATTTCAGAAGATTATGACTTCCTTTTGGGTTTTCGAGCTATTTATTCCTAATAAGTAAATTTTGTAGAGAAATTTAATATAAAGGCTATAATTTTCTAAATCAAACCTAAACTGTCGTCAATAACCTTTCTAATTTACTTTAGGTGCCATCTCAGAAGTCAGCCTCGTCACCTGACTACGTTAAATTGATGGGCCTGTCACCAATACCAATCGGGTAGCGCCTAGTCGGGGCCTAACCTAAATTACGACGCCCGTCACGAATAAGGCTAGAAATAGGCAGCCGGAAAACGATTAAATAAACAATGGGGCACGGGTGGCCCAGTGGGTTTGATCGCAGCCCATTACGCTAATAGTCTGCTCAATGTACCGGGTGCGGGTTCGATTCCCGCCTACGACCTGGGAGAACTTTCTCTCTCCGTGCCAATAAAAATTATGTCTGTGTCCGTCTTACTTGACGAAGATATATAAGTGGGCATAGAGTTAGGAATCCACTCATGTAGGAGAAGTGCATTTTAGACTCTGGAAAGGAGTGAATATTAACTCAGACTGAGTTAAAATCACTCGTTTGGAGTGATCCTGTCGGAGGATTAACACACAAGGAATCCACTCCTGTAGGAGAAGTGCATTTTCGACACTGGAGTAGTGAAAATTAACTCAGACTGAGTTAAAACCGCTCGTTTGTTTTAAGAGTGTAGTAGCTCGAAAAACCTGACAGCCCTGCTTCAAACCATTTGAACTGATAGCCCCCTCTACTCCTCCTTCCTAACTCTATGTAAGCGGGTCTCTGATCAAGCACACAAGCCGAAAAATATATGTACCAACCTACCTAAACAACGGGAAAAGGAGCGAGTAGTTTTTGGAGAAGAACACGAAACCTAACAAGGCAAGGTGAACGGTCCAGGCGTAGTAGCTTGTCTGGCTACTTTGATCTGGCACGATAGGCACAGTAGCAGTCACGACTCACGAGAGAAAAATTTCTTCTATCAGATACCCTTTCTGTATTCTGCAGGTTCTTTCTTCCAACCAATGAAGAATGAGCGGGAGACGTAATTATACTGCTGCCTTTTTTTATGCCTGCTGAATGTCCTTAGCGATTATAACATTAATAATGTAAAACGCGAATCCTTTAATAATGCTACTCTCCGGGCAGTTTGCTTTTTTAAATGTGCTGGTTTTTTTTTTTTAAAGAATGGAGAGAATTGTTAATCTTTTCGTGACATAATTTAAATGTGGAATTTAGCGAGAGAGGATTCAGGTTTTTAGAGCTATTTACACCTTATAAGCGAATTGTAGAGAATTTAACTATCGCGGCTATGATTTGCGAGATACGAGAGAAATTATACGAGAATTATACGAATAATGAAGATGCTATAAAAAGGATGGCTTTTGAAAAGACTACACAAAAAGCGGTGCTGAAATAATTTTATTAAAGTTACAAGTGTGCAAGAAAAACCAATTTATAAACTAGGATTTTTTTTTATTTGGTCGTGCGTTGAAGAATATTCATATACAGGGTGGTTATAAAATAACGCTCGCTATTCGGAATGGTCTGTAGCTTGAATGAATAATCCAAATGCATAAAACTTTGAGACACTTACTAATCAAGAAAGGGAAAAAGAATGGAATCTTAAAACCCTCTTGAAATAACCCTCTTGAACTATAATTGTTTTCAAAACAATTTATTTGTATTTAGTACTAATATTATTATACTTGTGAAATTACGTCTTTGGCAGAATTCAAGCAGTTAATAACTTCACTCTTTAATTTTGAATACACTTTTACTACTGTCATCTATGAGGGTTTTTAGTAACTAAAACTTCAAAATGGAATGTAATTGATGAAAAAACGCAGATTTTTCGCGAGGGAGCCCTACTTTAACAGAATAAAGTGGATTATGTTACTTGTTGCTATAAGGCAACAGCACGCATTAGAGGGTTAATAATAAATAATCCTTTTAACTCTTTCAGTCCCAAAAATTTACTACACTACAGAAACATCCGATATTCACAAAATAAGCTTATTTTAGGTCAAATATAAGAATTCCATAAGAAAAAAAATTCATTTCAATTTTTTATATTGTTTTTGAATTTTTTTTAACTGTGGAAAACAACAAAATAAAAATATATATATTACCTAAAAACCCTTCGAGTTATATATTTTAAGGTATCTGACCATATTATCAAAAAAAAATTAATAATTATTTTAACCGAAATAGTTTAAATTGTGTTTTAAATATGAGGAACTGAAGTGAACTTTTCAAAAATCAGGTGAAACGCTTGTTAGCTATTTTCTGAATAAAAAAAGTAGTTCTGATTTCTATTGAGATTAATGTAAAATGTTGTCTAATAGAACAGAGTGTGAAGAATCGAATAATGTGTGTTTGGCTGTCATAACGGGTCATAAGCATTTAGAAAAAAAATATTGAAAGTGATGATGCCAAATGGCATCAATGGGACTGAAAGGGTTAAAATATTAATATCTTCCGTTTTCTGATGCTTTCGACCCAAACCACGAGTACCATGCGGTCAGACTATACACGAATCAACAACTTTCGAGGTGAATGACTGTATTTTTTGTGGTAATTTTATCTCAAAGACGAGTATCCGCATACCAAATGAATAACAGTAAATAAAACTCAGCAATAGTTGACAAAACTATAGGTTATTGAGCAAAATTACTTCGACCAGATACTTGTTAATGTGGCGCTACACATTATTCCGAGTAATCTTAGAAATCAATCATAAAAGAGATTTTAAACAAAATATTTGAAGGAAATGATAACAAAAAAGGGAAATAAACTTATCTTCGAAAATATAAGCAATCCTTTTTTAGATTTGTTTGATTGAAGCAATTACAACTGAATATTCTGTGATAACTATTGAACTATCAAAAAGTTGTTTACCTCAACACTAAAAAAAGTTGTTTCGATTCTTGAAGTAGATTGTTTACTTTTATATGGATTATGATTATACGGATTATGTTTTGTGCTATGTTATTTCACTTGTTTACCTAAAATTAATCTTATAAACATGGTAGATAGATTTGCCTTCCGAGTTCTAAATAATTTTAAGGCTTTAACATAGCAAAACGCTAACATCCGCGATAGATAAATAGAATTTTTGAACTTCCAAATTAAAAAAAAGTCTATAATTGCTAATTAAAATGCTGCATTAATTCATAAGACTTAATTGTAAAAATCATTGATAATGTAAATATCTTATGTTTATGTGTTCCGGTGATTACTTAAAAATGTATCTTTATTCATTGCCGCAAATCCTTGAGACGATGGTTGTTTCATATATTTTTTAGCCTTGTGCGCTATTGCTCGCCAAACCAACAAACAATACTAAAAAATATGGTTAAAATTCAGTCTCTTTGCAAAATTGTAAATATCAGGTGATTAGTCGCTAAATCAAATCACCCAGTTCGCTTTATCTCTACGATTACGTATTTGACCCAAGCATACTTAGGGGATCATTCCTAAAATCATGCAATAGCAGGATGCACATTATTTTTTTTTAATTTCAATATTATTTTTTTTCCACGCATTTCGACTTAGTTTGAAATATCGTCTTACTAGAGCTACACTAAGACTATTGGCAACTCATTTCAATTTCGAAGATTCACAGTTTATTTCATCAACAAACTATATTTATATTATAACGCTTGTAAGTGCCAGATAGTTAACTTTGTTAACGTGGAACTGCTAGCAAAAATTCTATTAACCACGCCGGTTAAGTTATTTTAGTAAGATCAACCAAAACAAACTTTGGGATTAGGTTTTTCTACTTGCATGTTGCCAACAGCTCAAGATAAATTATGCGGAATTCGATGATCTAGATTTAAAAAAATACTATTCAAGTTTTAAAAATGTTAGGTAATTAAATTTCAATCAAACCGGTGTACAATTATTTTTAAATGTTTAAAGATACGCAAAATTTAATTTTTTTTATAATCAGATTTAGAAAGATTTAAGGCTCAAATTATTTCGTAAATGAAAAAGTTTTTGCAAACTTTACACTATTGCAATAGCATCCGATTAGAATTTGGAAAAAAAATAGCAATAAATCTATACACGAATTCAATCTGCATGTGTCACGATATGCTATTATGGTTGCCCACATAATCAAATAGCTTTTGATTTCTTGGAAACAATAATTCACAATAGTCAATTAAATATCAGACATAAAACTAAAGTAATTACAATCCGAATAAAGATGTAAAAAGTTCTTTTAATGATAGTTAGCTTTTGTTGAATCAGTCAATTTTATACTTTAAAAAGAATATTAGTTTGCATTAATCAGCTTATTCATGGTTAGCTTTTGTATTTGTTTCTTTATAAAGTTTCTAGAAAACTCCATTGGCCGCATATAAATGCGCAGGCAAACTAGTTTTGCCTTCTTCTATTCGTAAAGAGTTCATAAATTGTTAAAATAGAGTACTTTGAAGCGCTTACAGCATTATTATTTGAGTTATAGTTCGAAACAATTTGTTTTGTTTAAATAAACGACTGTCGTAAAAACAAAGAACGCGGAGATGATCGTAATTTTAATGACTTTTTAATACCTGCAAAAGGAATAACTAGCTTAGAAGACAATAAACTTTAGAAAGACATGAATTATTAGTTTTTATCACTCGAAACAGGAAAATTGTTTTAGATGTGTTGCTGTGTTATTAAATTTTTTTAAGCAAAACTTTGCTTAGATTGTAATTTGTCTAGTACAAATACACCGTTTTAAACAACTTAAACTGTTAAAGAAGTAATTAAAACAACAATAAGATAATGCAATGAAAGTAAAATATCTTAAACTTTTGCATTCAAAATTAACATCCTTGCCTAAGTGACAGTCAGACAAAAAATGTATTTTTATATTCTGCACTTTACGTAAAATGAAAACACTAAATTCTGGAGCTAAAAAAAATAGTATGTAAGGAAGATTTTAAAAAGGTACTGAGTAGGATCATACACATATCAGTAGAGTTGCAATTCAGTTTAATTAATAATGAATCTTACTTTTTTACATTATTGGATCTGTATGGTTAAACATAATTGTATATTCCCGTCACCGTAAATACATTGTGATTGGAGGCAGCTGTTACAGTCATTGTGCTAAATTTTGCCTAAATCTATTGGCTCATAAGACTAACCTTTTTTGTAGTCTAGAACCTAAGCTGACAGTTATTGAAAGATGTCGTTCCAGAAGTTCTTGAATTACAAAATGGAGTTCTTGGATTACAAAAGATTAAAGTAAATTTTAGGAAAAAAATTCAAGTCTTACCTTTAAAAAGCATGTTCCAACATTTTCATTCTCAGCAACAGTCACGTTGTAGAAACTTTGATCAAATATGGGTTCGTTGTCGTTAACATCACTCACAGTTACCACAATGGTAGCACTTGAAGACAGCCGAGGTATGCCATTGTCTGTAGCCACCACTGTTATTTGAGGAATAGGATTTGTTTCACAATCAATATAGGTGCGCGTTGTGATTAATCCTGTGCGACTGTCAATCTGAAACCATTGGGAATTCGTCTCCGGAGTGTCTTTGATGGAGTATGACACAATGGAATTGTTGCCTTCATCCCGATCCACGGCTGAAAGTTGAAAAACTGATGTTCCAGGGTCAGCAACTTCCAGAACATTGGCATAATATATGGTGTGATCGAATTCTGGAGCGTTATCATTGGTGTCGGTTACACAAAGCTCGAAGGTACGAGACGTGTTTAGTGGAGGATTACCCTGATCAGTTGCTGTGACTACCATTGTATAATTCGGTTTAACCTCTCTGTCTAACGGATGGGAAACAATAACTAGGTAAATGATGTTGTCTTGGGTAGTTAATCCAAAGTAGCCATCTCCACCTTGCAAAGTAACGTTCACGTTTGCGTATTCTTCTTTTGAGTCAGGATCATTGACACTGATTCGTGCAACGAATTCGCCGGGTCGAGCATCTTCGGAAATTTTAGGAGACGCATCTTCGCTGAGGAAGATAAGATTGATTGTTGGTTGGTTGTCATTAACGTCTGTTACTCGTATTGAAACAAAGGCTGTAGTTTCTAATGGCTGGACACCACTATCTCTAGCCACTACGACTAACTCATGCACGTCTTTTGATTCAAAATCAAGGGGTTTATTGACAGAAATGACACCCTTCTTTGGATCGATGCTAAACTTATTTTCCCTGTCACTCTGCCGCCGATTGATGGAGTAGGTGATTCTGCCATTTTCGCCAGTATCAGTGTCCGTAGCAAACACACGCAGGACACTACTACCAACAGTTGCATTTTCAGCAATTGTCGCAAAGTACCGACTCTGATTGAAAATGGGCTGATTGTCATTGACGTCCTGTATCGTGATATTGACGGTCATCGCACCTTTTAAAGGAGGTGTTCCTCCATCATAAGCTTCAATAAGAAGGCTGTAGAAGGGAGTGGTTTCACGATCAAGAAATCCATTGATCTGCAAATCAAGATACAGAACATCATCCCGTTCGCGGTGAGAGGACAATCGGAATGCATTGTTGGTGTTCCCCGAAACAATTTCGTATCTCTGAGTATTGAAAATTCCAAGATCGCGGTCTTTTGCAGGATTGAGGGTGCGCTTCATATCTCTCGGAGTATTTTCTGGAAACTCAATAGTCATAAAAGCAGTTGGGAACTTAGGAGCATTATCATTTTCATCTCGTACCTTGATTTCGACCCGTATGTTTTCGCCGCTAAGCGGAATCGCTACAAAAGAATAATAGCTCCGAACTTCTCGATCCAGCACAATACTACTACGGATTTCGCCAGTAGATTGATCGATCTGTAGATCAGAATCTACTGCACTTCCAGGTACTGGAACTATTAAATATGGAGGTGGAGGTGGTGGCTTTGGACTGGCACTGTGCCCAATATAACCTATGGTAGTCCCGACTCCCAAGCCTTCAGATATCTCGAACTCCTCAAGGTATTCTGTCAGAACTATTCTGCAGCGGAATAACAATAGGATAAATATTATTCTCAGCAGAAAGTTGTTTCGCCATCTCTCTATAAACGCCATCGTCCTATTAATTAGCAAAGACCAGATACCTTCATGTAGGCTGGAAAGGGCCTTTTCGTAATTGCTCTACAACACAGAATAGCATCATTCGACATTCTTAGCTTGCTTAAGGTTCTTTCAAGCCATCCTCATTTCCACATCCTGAAATGAAAAAAGTTTATTTTAAAGTCAAAAATAAACAAAAGTAACATAAAACACAATTAGATTTGTAATAAAACAGCTAAGTAGCTCTACATCACGTAACAAATCGAATTTTCACTGAGTTAGTATCTTTCACATCTATTGAGAGACCTCATAAATTATTGATTTCAAAAAGCACAATACAATTCATGCATTATTAATTAAAAATTTATAACAATAACAATCATTATTTGCTAAGGAATTCCACTGACATAATACATCAGCTTTATTTTAACTACAAACAAGTATCGCAATGTATTACTGATGAAACTAACGTTTAGTGTAAAAGAACGTCTCATTATGTATATTTGTAGTCGAAGTAGTGTATACACTATTTTTTTTAATATTATAGGAGAAAGTTACTAAGCAAAATTTTTATACTTCCTTTTTACGTCAGAAAAGCTGATATATTTAACCCTGTAATGAATGAATTTATTTTTTCATCCCGAAAAAATATATTTGTATCTTTGATACTCATACATTATGGGAAAAATACTGAAAAAAAAACTGCATTGGAATTTAAATAATTTCAATCTTTAAAACGTTTGCCTGGCAAAAACCAACTACAAAATTCCAGTTTTGATAAGAATGATTAGAAAACTACTAAATATATTTTAAAATAACCCTCGTGAACTATAATTACTTTTTAAAACAATTAGTACTGATATTATTATTATACTTTGAATGCTGCCCAAAACGTAATTTCACAACAGTTAATAACTTCATTCTTTAATTTTGAATACACTTTTACTACTGTCATCTATGAGAGTTATTTGTAACTAAAACTTCAAAAAAAGAATGTAATGGATAAACAGACTTGTCGAGAGGGAGCTCTATTTTAATAAAATAAAGTGAACAATGTTTCTTGTTGCCATATGGCAACAGTATGCATTACAGGGTTAAGAATTAGGAAGATGCTTCGTCTAAAAAATAACAAATCTATTTAAAGCTTTAAAGATCAGTTTCAATTTATAAATCATTAAAACTTGAGCATAGTTTGCTATTATAAACGAATTTCGGTTTTGTTCTTTAAAATAAGTAACCAATTTATTTAGTTGCCGATTTTGCATCGGGCACTAACGCTGTTCTTCTCAGAAAAGCTAACGGAAAGTATAAAATGTGTAACATTTCAAGAAAAATGAAATTTTTCAAATTTATTCACGAAAAGCAAACAAATACATATTAAATTTAGACAAAATTATAGTAGCTGCTCTGAAACGTTTCCAAACGTTTTTCAGAAATCTGCTCATGTAATTATCTATAAAAAAATTGCTAATAAAATATGTTGCTTTTGAGGCAAATGAATAAGAAGTACAACAGATTTAGCTTTTAAGAATAATACGAATAACTAACATTTTCTGAAAAACCTCACAGAATATTATAGAGAATTAATATGAACTTCGAGCATAAACAACAGCGGCGAACTTTCATCAGACATCGCAAATACTATCTAAGTAACTTCCCGGACTATTAGTATTAAGAATATCAGGCCTAATGTTTTAGAAACAGAGATGGCCAACTCCCCATTAACTAGACTAACTAGTAGGCTCGAGCAGACTTTCCAGAGCATTCTTCCATGGCCATCCAGACAAGCTATTCTTTAGGAAAACATTGAAGCGCATCAAGAGTTACAAACGATACTTCAAGAGAGACGATACATTATAATTTGAAAACAGTGACATCGAGGCAATTGAATCAGGGATATTGCAGGTTCAATCTGGAAGATTAAGTCTCTAAAATCTTTTAAATTGTTCGAGAAAAAAAAAGAATTGTATTTTAGGAGAGAGACAGTGGGCCATGGCGAGACACACCTACAAAGGCCTTCGATTCTTGAATTCAGCGAAGCATGTCACTGACACGAAAGTCAGACTCCTACATTGGCAGAACACCGGAAACATCACATCCATATCTACCTATAATCAGACTTTTTTAGCATTTCTTTCTCTCTTTTTTTGGTGACAGCTCTGTAATTTAGGGGAAAAGCACAGTGGAGCGGTCATCCATCTTGAAACGGTTTCTTGGACTTGGAAATATAAAACCACCCCCAGAAAATGAAGGTGGAAAAAACACATTCAATGGATGCGCCGTTTGTTGACGACCGAATTTCTTGGGAAACAAAGCATGTTTTTCTGTTCTGCCATAGGAAGAATAAAGTGTGTAAACAACAAAAGAACTAATATAGTTAGTGGTTTGTTTTCAAACAGCATTTTGATTGATAAAAATGTTTGATTAAATTTTGTAAGGAAATAACAGTTTACGTAACATTCACAGCGAAAACTTTGGGAAGATTGAAAGTGTATTAAAAAAGAAAATTTGAATTGGACATAAATCAAATGTGACAGTTGAGGATATTAACTCTGGGGAGCATAAAAAGTTAATTTATTATTGTTGACTTTCAAAAATATATACATGAATTAAACAAATTGTATCGAATTGAATAAAATTTGCATTATTAGACGTAAAATATATTATTTCACAGCAGTGATGTTTTAAATGACATTAGTTAAGTTTACTTCGTGAAAACTTTTACAAGTGTGTATGGATTAAATATCATGTATTTGATTACTGATAATAGAATACGGAATGAAATAATTTGATGAAATTGTCCTGATGTGTTCCTTGTCATGTTTATTTATAAATTTCATTCGGTTTTTTGCTCATACAAATAATAGGATTGGATTTTATACTAAGTAGTTTTAGTATTATGATTTAAATCACAAAGTTATCTAAGAATGTTACTGCTTTTTTTTATTGCGCTGCTCAAATCTAATTTTCAAACCAGATACTATCAGCTTACACCCAATTGACGAAAAATCAATAAATCCATATACTGGTAGTAAAAAGAGACCCTGTTCAATGTTATACCATTGCACAAGAGCCCTTTTTCTTTGAGGATTCCGAATTATATTCCATCACTTACTAGAATCGAAATAGATAGCTCTAATATGGGATCACGTTTGGTAACCTTTCACACTGCCAATGGTATCTATAGGGTAGGATTGAAGAAGTATTTAGTATGGAATCCTAAGGTGGGCTCTCGCCACTACCTACTTCGATCCATCAACATTTGTCACTTTCATTTAAGTACTTTTAGCCTTTCATCATTATGGGCTTGCATTACTTCCTGTTGCAATGAAGCAACGCTGAGTAATGGGCTAAATTAAAATTGTATAGTTTCAATTAGGCTTTCGGCCGTCCCAAAATTGAAACGTTCGTATTCTGGGCAATTCCTCGAAGTCGGGCGTAATAATTTTCTTATTTCCAACCAAAAAAAAAAAACCAAGAGTTAAATATTTTTATTGGTCAAAATAATTTTTTTAAGACTTACCCAAGTATGTTGTATTATGAACTACCACTAAAATTTATAAAAAATGTTTCAACTTAAATATAACTATTAATTCATGGTGTAGGAAATATTTTTTTTAATTACGTTCAATACCATGAGTAAATATGTTTTTAAATGTTAAAACAATTTTCAAAAATTCTTATTCTAGTTCATAACACTCAGATATGATAACAATTAAACTATACTGCTATGTATTTCTGTTATTGACTACCAGCGTTGAACTGCGGATTCCGTATTTTGTGTTATTATTATTCTTTGTTGCGGCGCAATAACCTCACTGTCATCTTTAAAAATACGACTGAACCAAACAAAATAAAAAAGAAAGAAATTTGCCATTAGAAGATTAAGTAAATAAAAAATATTTTATTTTATATTCCTTTCGATATATTTGACAACAAAACAATACGAGTTTGTTTAATATGAATTTCTATTTGCATCAAAACCAAGGAAGTTATGAAATTGATATCGATTAAAATGCCCACATTGTGTATTTTATTTGGTTTGAAATGACTATCTTTCTATAATTATACGCGTGATACGGATACGATAAAGCTTAGTTACACAATTACTAAAATACTAAAAAGAAAGATTGCAAAATTTGAATTAATAATAACTAATAAATTTTTTAGTTACATAAAATAGTAGGCTTTCATAATTTTAATTTGTTATTAACATTTTCTTACTTAACAGTTATCGGTACAAACAATTAAATCGAGACATTTATACTACAAATTTAATAAAATCACAAAACCTCATTCGAAAGGCAATGTAATGAAGTATTTTAAAGAAACCGCAGAGGAACAAAATCTACCAAAAGAAAGGGATTTACCAAACAAAAAGACAATACTGAGGTGGAAAAAATCAAAAGTTCTCCGAAATAAAACAAGTGTGAAAACAAAAGACTAACATATCGCACCACATCGCTTAAGCGAGATAATCTGAGTCAGCGACAAGCTACTGTAACTGATTAACAATGAAAGTTACAGCAGCTTTTGAAAGCAACCAGTCAGATAAAGAGCACATCTTTCAAACAATCAAGGCAGGATGCTACGGTGGTGGTGGTACAGTGTTTCATATCGCATGTGAATCTAACTTCATCAAAGGGCCCAGCTAACCGAGGCAGCACATTTCCCACGCGTGTGAGCAATCTGTTTACCCACTCATGGGTGCAATTGAGCAATTTGTTGAGCAGCTTTTTCATTTAATTTTCGAAACTGGAAGCCAGGGGTAATTTATGGATTCCGGGGTTCTTTATTATGTGTGGAAGGAGAAAGGCTTTCGCGTGCGTTTAGGGCTCAATTGTCTCGCGCGTTGCTTTGTTTCGGAGGCTGCTATGCTAAATAAGGTTGTAATTTGATTACGTTGAAAGCCATGAAGATCGTAAAATATTCTATTCTTGCTGCGTGGAGTAACTTACACTGACACAGTGATAGCCATAAAGTAACAAGATACTAGTGCTCGTATACATTGTTTCTTTTGTTGAAATGAATTGTGTAGATAGTGTTGAGTTGAATTTTGCAAAAATAACGTGTTTTTATTAGCATGATCTATGAGTACCAGTTTTATTTTTTAAGTGTTTTATATTTTATTGAGTTCTTACAATTTGGATTAGATTACGCATGTGACTTAGAACATAATTAATAATAAAATTGAGCAAATTTACATAATACTTTAAATTATAATTATTTTTTAATTGAAGTTGTCAATATCAGGATATGTTACGCAATGTCCAAAGTTTCTTGGGCATAAATACCGCTTTTTATTATTATTTATAGAAATTATATGCTATAACGCTATCTTAGTTTATAGGATATTTATGTTTAGTATATATTTTCTCTATAACAACTTTAATCAATAACCGGTATAAATATATTCAAAAAAAGTATATTCATAATGTATTTCATTATTCGACGCGAATTGGGGGATATTAAAATTTGTGAAAAAGAAATCGTATCCCCATTAAAGTATAGCTGCAGCCATATATATAATCACAGGTAAGACAATCTTGAAGAAAGCAAGCTCCTCTCTTTATGCAGCATGTTTTCCATTGTTGGACGGGAGGTGGGAGGCAGAGGTCGGATTACCCCGAAATTGATGGTTCCTCTTTCAACAAAAGCAACTCCAGCCCAGCCACGGATATTTTCTCAAGATCTGATTTCGAAATCGTATTGAACTATCAACACTCTGCAATTAGTAAGCCAACATTTCGGGTGGTCGGCCATTAATCTAAAACTGTTACGAAAATGGCAAAAATTCTGCAGCGATTACTGTCCGGACTCAACATGAGTTCAACTGATTCGGGCAACAGTGATGGAGTATTTTGGAAGCTTTCTGCTTAGGACTCGCAAGAGGCAAGGATGGAACATCCGGCACTACATTCGATTCAACGTGCGTGGTTTTTTAAGAGCATCGTTTTAATACTAAGTAGGGAGCAGTTTTGGCTTTGACGCACTAAAACGTGAACGCTGCCATTTGATGTTTTTGGGGTTACTATTGAATAAACCGTTTCTTTTATGTTTTTTCGTTTTATATTACATTCATTTTATTTGATATTACTTTTACTGTTAAGGTAGGTCAGTACCTTGTATACGGCTGATGTAAAATTGACCTAGTTTATGTTCCTTTTTCTTGGAAACTAACATACAAAACAACACAAAAAATTACTTGCATTACATGCACTTTGAACAATACACTGAAATGAGATTTTATCAATACATAAATTAGTTTTTTTTTAAATATTGTTTAAAGCAATGTGTTATTTTTTAAAAGCATTTCTACATCACAAAATTACCCATATTTTTTTTTCTTCAAAAATTTTGAGAAAAGCTTATTTCAGTAAGCATAATACCCTGAAAAAATTATCCTTAAAAATTTCAGCTCCATTAATATAGTTTTTAAGAAAAAGGTACATAAACATGAAAAAACACCATTCTGAGAAAAATGAGATTTAAAGTTGAAAACTTACATTATGAAAAAATACTGCTGATCTATATCAAAATTAAATTTCAACTAGGTTAAAGTTGTTTGAATGACATACAAAGGGCATCGTTGGAAAGCTCTTGAAACGTATTTTACACTAATACTAAAATATAAAAAAAAATCGATTTTTTGAAAGTTACATGGTACTGACCTACCTTAATGCACTGGTCATTAAATGCTTCAATACTAACTAGAAAAAATGTTTTCATTCTCGAAGCAGAAGTTGTTTTTTTAATAAACAGCTAAATATAATAAACAGCTATCTCTATAATTTTTAGTTTCACATCTAAGTTTAGATTATTCAATATTAGTTTATTTAATACTATTTTAAACTTATTTACATTATATATTATACATATTTTATTTAAATTTATTTAATATTATTTTCACCGCTATGTAGTTTTTGTAGGATTATCAAAATATCATTGTCGCATACTTTATCAAAAGAAATATTTGATTTTCTGAATGGAAAACAATAAATTGTTAAAATTACCATTTTCGTAAAAAAATATATATATATTTTATAAACATCGGAACTTCAAAAACATGTATATATTTATTTTTAAGTTGTAGTTTAATTTCATACAATGCGGTGTTATTTGCATATGTGTTGTCGTATTTTTATTTAAAAAAAAGCCATAATATACAAATGTGGAAAAGAAATTATCTATATTCTGTGAGACGTGATAACTATAATATTTAAATAAATTGCTTTTTTTGTTAATCAGGTTCGAAATAAAAGTTGTATAATTTGTTTCTTGAAAATATGTGAAATACCTTTATTTTATTTGTTTTGTTGTATTTACCATTTGTCTCTTTTTCTTAAAGTGAAGTAAAAACATCGTTTCTCAATAATTCAATAATCGATACATACATTTAATATAAATTTATTTAAACAACTTGGAAAATGTAATTTCATAAGAAGAAAAACTGTATTATTGTTTATTTGCATGTCTCTCTATTCTGTTGTTCTTTTCAATTTTAATCATACTAAAAATTGGAGAAAACTTTTAATAGATGCATTTTCTTTTAGAGCTATTTAAAGAAAATCTAAGCCCACAAATTGTTTAAACTATTCTATTTTTAATTAAATATAATTTAATTAAAAATATAATTTATGGTATTTTAGTTTATTTTGTTATTTTTTTGTATTACAACTTTTTAAAAAAAGTGTGTTATATTCAAAAAATGCAAGATGATACAAATATTCCTTTGATTTAAACCATAAATGTAATTACACAGGTTAGATATTCAAATTTAAAATAAATTTAAAAGCAATAATATATGAATAAGTATTCGGCTGGTTCGCATTTCATAATTACGTGGCGGTAAGTAGCTCTTTCATAAGTATAAATTATATATATTTATAAAACTCTGTACATCATAGATTAGGAAAGACAGCTGGAAGAGTTTCCCAATACTAAGCAAAAGAAAGTTATTGAAGACCCAAAGGGGCCGAGGTCGATAATCGACGATAGGGTCATGTGATATTTGAAAAGTTAAACAAATTGTGTAGAAAGCTACAGGGTAATTCCATCGAACTGTAGTGTAAGTCACAATTTAAGAGGAGTATAAATTTGAAAAATAAATCAAATTAAATCCAGCACATTACATTGTTTTTAAAATGTAGATCAACTAGTCCACTATTTTTTTTCATTGAATGTTAAAGTTGTAGTGAGCACATGCGTTGTCACTTTTTATACATGTGACTTACACTACAGAAAGGATAATTTTTCACGGTATTACCCTACATAATTTGGGCCACTTTTGTATTAACTTTACGTTATTTGCAAAATTTCTTTTAATCTTCTTCCAAAACAAAATTTTACCAAGTATCAAAGGATTTTTCTATATCCTTGGTTTAACAAGATAAAAAAAACAATAAATAAAGAGAATATGAATAAAGGAGGGAAATAAGGAGATAAAAGATTGAAATATAGCTTTTTCTTTTTATATAGTTAAATTAAACTCGCATAACTCTTTTACGCTCATCAAGAGCATTAACTATATTAATACAAATTATTTATATTTTGTACACGGACATAAAATGAATGTTTATTTAATTATAAACAACTGAATGTTTTATTTTCATATATTTTATTCATTTATACTCATGATGATGATTAGATTTTGGTTTTCGTATGTTTTATTAATACCGATTCAATTGAAAGGCAACATATATTATACTGAAATGTGATTAACTAAAAAATAAACACACAAAAATTAAAAGAAAAACAGCAGACAATCATGGTGAGTAAACACAAATTTTAACCCAAAACATTTGATTTTTTTAAAAATTTGATCAACTTTAGTGGGTGGATAAAAGTCATTATTTTAAACTAATTCAAGTGGAAGCATAATTTTCCAAAATACGAAAGATATCTTCTGGGGATGGTTCTGCAAGAATGAACATAAGTGATTTGTGAAGAATGTACATAAAATTATAATTTATTTTTAGCATGTGTTTGTCTACCTATAAATTCAATACTTATAACTTAAATTAATATTAACAGTTCCATTATTAGGCATTATTTACATTCAGCTCTAGTACATCCTTATTTTGATTAATGTTTACTTAAATATAATCAAATGACTACTTATCAGTTAACCCTTTCAGTCCCAAAAATTTACTACACTACAGAAACATCTGATATTCACAAAATAAGCTTGATTTAGGTCAAAAATAAGAGTTCCATAAGAAAAAAATTCATTTTAATTTTTTATATGTTTTTTGAAATAATGCCAAAATTTTTTAACTGTGAAAAACAACAAAATATGTATACATATAACCTAAAAACACTGCGAGTTATATATTTTAAGGTATCTGACCATATTATTAAAAATTTTTTAGTTATTATTTTAACCGAAATAGTTTAAATTGTGTTTTAAATATGTGGAACTGAAGTGAACTTTTCAAAGTTCAGGCGAAACGCCTGTTAGCTATTTTCTAAATAAGAAAAATAGTGGTTCTGTCTTCTATTGAGATTAATGTAAAATATTGTCCAATAGAACAAAGCGTGAAGAATCGAGTGATGTGTGTTTGGATGTCATAACGGGACATAAACATTTGGGAAAAAATATTGAAAGTGATGATGCCAAATGGCATCACTGGGACCAAAAGGGTTAATATTTTATTACTATACAAAAAACATAATTCGACGCGTCTAATAAACAAAACTGCACACCTTTTACTCAAAATTCTTCGGCACAAATTTTAAGACCAAAAATCAATTCAATTCATTTTAGTCAATCTAAAAAAAAGTTGACCCTTGAACTTCCCTGCACCTGACGATAACTTTACAACACAAAACCTTAAAAGTCAAAGCCACAAGGCGAGCAACGTTTTAGAAGTCACCTGCATGACATCACCACCACTAATTAGCAAAGTCCTCATTCAAAGAGAAACATCATTAATTCTTCCATACCTACGCAACGCAAGAATTTTATAGCCACTGAAAGAATTTTCAACAGACAACAGTAAAGTCTACCACATATAGTTATTGAGGTCCAATTTAGTCCAGAATTTATCATAGCCATTTAAATCTTCAAATTATTACCTTCGAATCATTTGTGTTAATAATTTATTGTGCACATTTGAAGCCTTGCTGTAGCAGATTTAAAACTGCATTGTAAACTGGGTGTAAAAAAGTAAGAAAATAGTGGAAAAAGTCAGGTCTGGGGAAAAAGGGGCTTTGGAACGATCTTTTACCATTAAACATAGATTAGAAATTAAATGGTGAGAGATAAAAAGTGACTTTCAGTTTTACATTTATCACTTTTGGTATTCGCAGTGTAACAAAGGATTTGTCCTTAATTATCAAAAAGTATTATTTAACCCTCTAATGCATGAATTTTTATTTTCATCCCAAAAAATATATATGTATCTTTAATACTCACACATTATGGGAAAAATACTAAAAAAAATTTAACTGCATTAGAATTTAAACAAGTTCAATTTTTAAATTTTTTCCATATGACAAAAACCAACTGCAAAATTCCAATTTTGATAATAATGACTAGAAAACTACTAAACTTCAAAACTACTATTTTTCAAAATAACCCTTTTTAACTATGATTAATTTTTCAAAACAATTTATTAGTATTCAGTACTAATATTATTATTCTTTGAATACTGCCAAAAACGTAATTTCACAAAAGTTAATAACCACACTCTTTAATTTTGAATACACTTTTACTGCTGTCATCTATGAGGATTATTAGTAACTACAACTTTAAAATGAAATGTAATAGATGAAAAAACACAGATTTGTCTAGGGGGAGCTCGAATTTAATAGAATAAAGTGGATTATGTTACTTGTTACCAAACGGTAACAGTATGCATTAGAGGGTTAGCATTGCCTTTTAAACGTTCTATTTAATCTGCGTTAATTTGAAATGCAGGCCTTATGAAATGGTGAAACTTATGACATCAAACTTCGGTTGCATCTGTAGCTGAGAACTTTGGTGAAGGAGTATACAAATGAAAAAACATCGAGTTATTGTAAAATCGTCATGTTTATCTTTAAGCGATTTGCAAGTTTAAAAAAAAATGGCAAATATTCCAAATTAGTAGTAATGCTTAGACAAAAGGCAATTTGGAGAATAAATAAGTATTTAAGTCATTTTTAAAGATTTATCTCTACAGAAAAAAATATAGAACTCTCTAACTATTATTTAGTATTCTGCAATTAAATGCGAAAGTCTCTATATAATATAAAATTGTAATTGTCGTACGCTTGAAAGCCACGTGACTTACGCGGCTTCAGCCAATCAGAAACGTCAGAAACGCTGAAAGTAAGTGTGGCGGTGTGCTTTTTTTGTGCCGGGGCTGCTTCAGTTTGCGTTCCGTGTCTTTGGTAGAGGTCGTTTCTTAGCGCTAGAGCTACGTGATGCCCTGGAGCAGTCCCACGGAAACTAGCTTATTTTTCAACTGTTGGCACAGGTCTTGAGTTTCCGGCCACGGATCGTAACAACCGTAGAGTTGGGGCCCGGATGGCCGAGTGGTAAGCATCGCAGGCCAGCAGTCTGCGTGCTGTAACGGGCGCGGGTTCGATTCCCGCCTTCGCCCTGGGTGTATTTCCTCTCTTTGTGACAGTAAAAAATCTTTCTGTGTCTGTCTTACTTGACGAAGACTTATAAGCGGCTCACTGAGCAAGCACACAAGTTGGAATATATATGTAAAATACCCTATCCGTAGAGTTAGGAAAGATAATAGAGCGGTCTATATGTATGTGTGTAGTAACGCAGAAAAGAAGCAGTCTAGAGCGGTGCATCTCGGGATACTCAGTGACAGTTTTCATAGTTTCGGCTACTATGTTATGCGCGGTAGCTGAAAAAACTGCTAAAGCGGTGCATCTTGGGCTACCTCAGTGAAGGTTTGCCATGAGCAGTAGCTCGAAAAACCTGACAACCCTGCTTCAATAAATTTGAATTGATGGACCCAAAGACATTAAATAGAATGGACTGCGCTTCAGTAGTAAAGCAGTTTAGGGATGGAAAACTGAAACCGTTTTTTAACCGGTGTCTTGGCCCCGGTTTTGACAGAAAAAAAAAGTTTTTTTATGAGGCCAATCTGAACCAGAAACCGGTTCTTTAGGGAAAAACCGACGGAAACCGGAACACTGTTTTTTTTCTCAAAAACCGCCACCCCTTGCAAATTAGAATTCTGTCCTAAACATCACAAATCGCCAAGAGGAGAAAGGTTTCTACAAATGGCAACTTAACGCTACCGTTTCGTTACGAACTATTCCAAATAGTCGACAGACCTGAATATCAGCAGGCAAGTCGAAGTGGTGACTTGCGTCTATTTCCAAGTCACGTGGATTTCTACCAATCACAGCCGCTTGGTGTTTTTTTAATGTTTTTGCGGACGATTTTTTGCGCATAGTTCTTATTTTTCTCTTCTGGCTTTTATAATAAATATTTAATTACATTCTTTTAATCTCTGAGCATGTTAATAATCGTGAATGTTATGCTCTTAATTCAGTAATGTTTTGTGCAATATGCCAAATGCTTGAAAATTCCAATTTGTAAAGAGAGGTAAAAAAAAAGGATTTGTCACACTTCACAGGTAAAGTTATTTCTGCACACTTTTAGTAATTGTGTTCTTTATAAACTATACTTTCTATCGAGGAAATTTATTCTAAACGCTCTTTTATACTGATATTCATGATTAAGTCAACGTTGTTAGAATTCTAATTATAATTAATCTTATGGGCCAAGTCAATTAAATAAATGGTCTGGAAATTGACAGCTTAGAAGTAGAATATTTTTGGTACAATTTGGTAAAAAAAAACCTGTTTTTGCAATCGTAATTTTTGAGTTAGTTATATTTAACCCTTTCAGTCCCAGTGATGCTATTTGGAATCATCACTTTCAATATTTTTTTTCCAAATGTTTATGTCCCGTTATGACATCCTAACACACATCATTCGATTCTTCACACTTTGTTCTATTCGACAATATTTTACATTATTCCCAATAAAAGTCAGAACTACTTTTTTTATATTTAGAAAATAGCTAAATAGCGTTTAACCTGATTTTTGAAAGTTCACTTCAGTTACACATATTTAAAACACAATTTAAACTATTTCGGTTAAAATAATCACTATTTTTTTAATAATATGGTCAGATACCTTATATATATAAAATATATAACTGGAAGTGTTTTTAGGTAACATGTATATTTTTATTTTGTTGTTTTCCACAGTTACAAAATTTTGGCATTATTTCAAAAGCCATATAAAAAATCAAAGGGAATTTTCTTTTCTTATGGAGCTCTTATTTTTGACCTAAATTAAGCTTATTTTGTGAATATCAGATGTTTCTGTAGTGTAGTAAATTTTTGGAACTGAAAGGGTTAAAAAGTCGAACATTTGTTAAATTTGGAATGTATTGATGCGTTTTAGAAAGCTGGGTATATTCCAGGTGAAATAAAGGAAAAAGCAATATTTAAAAAAGACCTATTTGATTTTTTTTATATCGGACCATTAGAAAGAAAGTTATGACAGCTGAAAATATTCACCATGTCAATCATCAACTTCTATTACAGCAACACTCTACAAAAACCTATTTAATGTTCTTTTAAATTAATTTTTAATACAGAGTCCACGTAATTCAATTGTTCAAGTAATTTTCAATAGACGTACAAAAGCAAAGAGTTTTTTTTTTGTTTTGGTTTGAATTATCGTCGCAGTAGAGCTACACGAGGGCTATTGGCGACGGGCGTCGTATTTTAGAATCACAGTCAGGTGACGAGCCAACACCTGAATAGGCACCCAACGCAACCGTTAAGGGCGACATCGCACGCAGCGTTAGGACTTTGAATGATATTTAACGTGCACTCCCTTACACGGGGTATTATTCGTCGGACATTTTTGGCTGCATGGGCCGTTTATAGGTCGGCAGCAATTTTGGCGACGCCCGGACCCGAACCTGGGACCTCAAAAGCAAAGGAATAACCTTATTGATATCTATTAAGAAGATCTTTTAAAAAACTAACGATTCATTCTTGTTCCTTTCCAAGCTTCATTATCATACCATTAGATTGTCGGCCTCATGTGTTCAGGTCGCTGTGAAAAAATTCGCCAAATGGTAAACTCGCCATACATGCGAGCCAAACGCGACACAGTCATGTGACTGTGTAAGTTTGATGATGAGGACACTTTAGGTTTGCCAATGCGCAGTAATTTATAAAATGTCTCTGGATCGACCCCTCTGCTCCTCTTTCCTAACTCTATGGTAAAAACAGCCGAAGCCGATGCATCTTCCCTTTTTCGTCTTGCGCATCCCGCTGGTCGGGACCTTCTAACTAAAATATCTTCCCAATTTTTCTAATTAATTTTTGCAGTATGAAATTAAAAAAAAACTAGATTTGTAAACAGTGATTGAATCACTAATTCAGTTCTTTAAATGTTTTTTGTGAAGATTAAACGCACTGAGCCAAAGGTGGTAACTAAATAAGCTTAAGAGTTTGACGTCATCGCATCGACCAATCAAATCGTTTTTCACTGGTGATGAAAAATTTATGTTTAATGAGCAGGAAGCATGTTTTATTCAATGCAGGTTGTATAGATGAGCATTCCTGCATTGGCAATGTCCACTTATTAGTCTTGAATGTTTGTTTGCGGAGCAATGTTTGTTTGCGAATTTCCCTACCGGCCGCGAAGCGGTCAATGGAATTGCGTAGCAATTCCGGGGGTTGGCGAGCGATAGCGAGCAGGGGGCGGAGCCCCCTAGTAGTTAAATAAAAACTAAACTTTTTACGAACTTTTTTTTTCACTAAGCCTTTTTTAGTTTTTGACGTAATGATTTTAAAGTCGTTTAAGGATGATTAAAAATTCGGTATCTCAGAAC
>CM043123.1:8426926-8617982 GCA_023701765.1 Hylyphantes graminicola
ATCCAATCTGCGACATAGTTTTAACCTTAAAAGCCGGGTCCATTGACAACTGATAATTAAATGTGAGAAACGTCTATGTCGATTCTATGTCATACAAGCGCCGCACAGTGGGGCCAAATCGAAATCTAGCGCGCCAAAACTCGAAAAACCGACTTTCAAAAAAACCCTTTTTACATATATTTATATAATGCTAAGATGTTGTGGAACATATTTCTAAAATATTAGAATCGACAGATGGCTCATATAGAATTGGCAGGCTGCCAAATTGGAAGTTTTTTTTGTTTAACGCTAATTTGCAGTTTGTTTATTCAGCTGTCTACTCCTAATGTGAGAAGTCATGTATCAGTTTTATATGCTTAATTGTGGGATTTTTGAGATGGAATATTTTAATTTAAGTACATAGATTATATTTATGCTACTTTTAAAAGTTATTATGAAGTTTAACCTTTATATTTTTAGCTCGATAAATGTAGTACATGAAAACTACGAAAATAAAAACATATATACGTCGTTCAAAAGGGTGCCACTTTTTTGCAACTCCTTGCAACGCCGTAATATTTGTGTAGCAATGTAATATCAAGTCTACTGAACATATTCTATTAAGTTTTACTTGCAATAACTTGCAATTTTATGAGATTTCTCTTTTTTAATGTATAGACTAAACCTGACTAGCCATTTCATGAAACGTTAGCGAACATCAAAGTAAAACCTTCAATCGTGAAATTAACTAATAATTACACTCATATTAAACTTAAAGAGACAGTTTTGACACCAAAAATGATTGACAATATAGTAGAAGAGAAAAAAAAACGCATAACTAATGAAGCTCCTTCAATGGGGTTTATGCACTTCGAATGCAAAAACTTGATGCACACGGGACGTTTGAATCAAGATTTTAAAAAAGCAAGATTTAAGAGAAAATAAATAATATTAATCAGTAATGATGTTAAGATCACTTTACTGTAAAATTTTTATGCAATTTATGTCTCCCACACAACTCTTAATGGCAATCTGACGGATAGGGGAACCTGAATTAATTTTGGCGCGGTAGATTTGAATTTGGCCCCACTGTGCGCCGTCTTGTTAACCATTCTAATGAATATTCACCGATATGGGCTTCTGGAGCCGTATGTATCACGTATCCGCAATATATCATGTTTAATGATTTTTCTCCGTCATCGATGATCCGTTTTTGCAAGTTCTTTTTTTGGCCTCAGCTGTGTCATAGGTTTAATTCAGCTGTGTCATAGGTTTAATTCAGCTGTGCCATAGGTTTAATTTTTTACTGGATTATCGATATTCATGACACACTCGTAAAATTGTCGTAAGTGAAAATCCAAAATTCATCTCCACCTCGGAGATGCATGGAATGGAGTTAAAAATTCCGAATTCTCTTTCAGTAAGTGGTGCTTACATTACTCATGTCCTTACGTATTGGGGATCCTACGGTGTTAAACTTGTTGATTTGGAAAGCAGTTGTACAAAGTTACATTGAAAAATCCGTCTCGTCCTTAGCAATTGTCCACCAGTGTATAAAGTAATGAAAGTATTGCGATGGGGTCAAAAATCGAAAATGGAGATTTTGTATTTTTTTATAGGTTACGGATAGAAATATTTTATAGCTGACAATAATTTAGTAGTTAACTAGATAGAAAGGCCGCAAAGAGGGTTACCACGAGAGTAATTGAAGCTGATGCTAGTCTCGCAGCAAGATAATTTAACACTCGCAGCTTATAAACTAGTGGGGCTGTATACAGTGTATACGCGCGAGATGGTTTTTTTCCAGAGAATCCCAGTAGTTTTCTTGCTTGTGTTGTGTACACCAGCCTTTAAGTTCATCCGCGAATATGAAAACGCGAAAACTTAAAACTTCTAAATTACGGCGCCCATCGCCAATAGCCCTCGTGTAGCTCTAATGCCAATGATATTCAAACTAAATTTAACTATATTCCAAATGCATTTTATGAGGAAATCACATACATAATTAATTGGGGTATTTTAAATCGTCTAATGTTGTTGTCTACGTTTTATGATTTGGATTTGTTTATTATGTGATGGTCTGGTCTCGATGAACATAATTTTTCTTAGATGAATAATATTTCTTGATCAAAGAAAATTTTCTTTAAAGAAAATATACATTTTCTCTTTTCACTCGTTATTATTGAAATTCATTATAATGCAGATTTGCTTTGCCTTTAGGGATATAATTAGAAAATCAGTCAATGCTAGTAAAGATGATGCTGTATTTTTTACTGGAAATGGTAGTACAAGTTGCGTTAACAAACTTATCCACATGTTAAATCTAAAGACTCCAATTGTAAGTATTTAATTTCTTTTTGAACATTGTGAATGGACCTTAATTTTTTAAGTAAAGAAAATATTGAAGATAATTTAAATCGATCAAATTTCATGCCAACTATATGTCAGCAATACTTTAAATGATAATTAAAAAAGTGTAATTACCAAGTTTCTTATCATTTAATTCAGATTTAGCACTTGAAATTAAGAAAAATATTAGAGGAGGTTCAACTTTTTAACAATTTGCGTTGCTAAAAATTGTTTTTACTTTTATGTATTTTTACTGTAGCCATCCAATTTGCTGCACCGTGTGCCATATGTGGCACTAACTATTTTTTAGATATCTAAAAAAAAGATTTACTTTTCATGCAATGTTTCCTAGTATACCTTTCCTACTGTACCTTTTCCTACTATACCTTCCAGAGTGCGAGCCGAAAAGTCATTTTTTTATTGTGTTAACAGCTTGAATTTTTTAAAAAATTTTATTGAATATTTTAATATTGCTTTGCAGGTAGTTTTTGTAGGCCCGTTTGAACATCATTCTAATTTGTTGCCGTGGCGAGAAATAAGTGCAAAGGTAAACGAAATAAACTATGTTGGATAAATTTAAAATTAATGTTTCATATATTGGAAAACTTTAAAAGTATCGAGGACGGGGTAATAAGAGACGCAGTTAAAAAGCCCTCCAAAACTATGCTAAAGAGGAGTTGGATGGGTGTTTGGGGCCATTTGATTTTTTGTTTTCCTATTTTTATTCTACATCTTTAGCTTTAATTTAAGACCAAGATTATCGATTTCTGTTTAGTGGTTTTTAGTTTTATATGCATTTTTGAGAACATCAATTCTTACCTAAACCTTACATTTCTTTTGCGTTTCCTAAAACATAAGGTTTTTCCAACAGTTAGGAACATTTTTCTCAGGAACTATAAAAGACATCAGCATATTTTGTTTTATTATTTCTTCTATATTAATAGCTCTTTGATTTAAACTGAGGAATATTAAATATCTCTGATCAAAAACATAACCTTAAATCTGATTTTTTGTGTTTTTTAATACATATTTAAAAAATAGCTGTAAAAGTATTTTTTTATACTATGAAATATTCTCATTTTAAATCAAAGAGCTATCTGTAAGGAACAAAATATAAAAGTGTTCGTAATGATATATCTCGTATACACAGTTCAAAACAATTAGGGGAACACTTTGCCTACTTTTGCATACCCTTTCAGTTCTAACTTTTTATTTTTTATTAAAAAAATCTAAAATTCGTGTAATAGGTTCATTATGCACCCAAAATGAAATGGTAAAAAACAAGGGGGAAATCTTAATTTTTTTAACTACAATAAAAGGGGAAAAATTGGAATTATAACTTTTGAATAAATTATAACAATAATTTTTTCAAAAATTTATTTGTAAAACATAGATTAAAACATAGACACATTTATTTGTAAACTCAATTTTAAAACATCTAAGAATGCAAGTGTGAAGAATATTTTGGGTCAATTTATTTTATAAATTTTTTGCTTAATGAATTTTATTTTACCATGTTTTTCATGTTTTTGTTTAATTAAAAAAAAACATTATTTAATTCTTTAAACGACACGATCCTTCCACCTAACGATAAATAAGTGCGAGCTCAACTTAGTGAGAGAAAAAAATCGGAAGCTGATGATACCAAATGGAATCTTTTTGGGTGAAAGGGTTTAAACCATGCGTTCCCCTAATTGTTTTGAGCAGTGTAGTTCCTGAGAAAAATAAAAAAAAACCTAAAGTTAAAGTTCCTAAAGTAAGGAAAATTAACAAGGGTGAGATAGAACCATCCGACTCCGCTTAAAAAACTTTTAAGTATTAAGTATTATTTGTATTTTTTTACTGCAATACACTTATTGCAATACACATTTTAATTTTTTTATGCGACGAAAAAAACATTGACTTTCAGCTTATAGTATGACTACACTTATCCGAAGCAATTGGGACCAAACTACAATGGTGGCCAAAAGTTTGGACACTCTTTTTAAGTTTCATGTAACTTTGTGTGCTTGTAAAATATATTAATTTTCACTTAAAACAATCGTTTATGCATTAAATTGAAGGTAATTTAGTGCAGAATTTAGTAATAAAAATTCTAAAAGTGAAAATCAATATATTCTACAAGCACACAATGTTGAAAAACAAGAAACTTTCAAAAAGTGTCCACACTTTTGGCCACCACTGTAGATTCGGGTAATTGGAGCTGATCGGAAAAAGGTATATTTTAATTAATTACTCAGTGTATTGTTGGGTTATGAAATAATGTGTAGTTCTAGTTTCGGTCCCATCATCTCAACCAAATCCAAATTGCTAATTTTTTTTTTAGCAAATTGAGTTACAGCTTTTTATACTAGTTTTTTTAATCAACTTATGTTGAAATGTGGGTTTTTCTTAGAGCCATGGTAAATGATCGACATAAAAAGTTTACTGCACCATATATTTAAAGGATAATATAAATAAATAACAGATGAGTACACAAAATAAAATCAGTACAGTTGACATAGAATTTTTTTTATTTATATTCGACACATAAACTTTTATACTCGCGTACCTGTTGCTATTCGTCTCTGGTGGAAGTCATGCCTCGCAAATTTTTCGGTTAATGGCTCGTAAAAAAATTTAGGCATGACATTGAACGAAGACGCAGTAACAGATGACAGTCGTAATTTAAAAAAAATCGGATAGTCGGCAACGCGTCGGATAATTGGAGTTCTACTGTACCTTAAAAGTTTATAATTTTTACAATTTGTTTTGTAGGTATATAAGATGTCTGGTATTTATACGAATGTGTAACATTGTGCCCAAGACTCTATAACTTTTGATTTTTTTTAAATATAAATTATTTTAAATCTTGAAAGCATTCTTTAGTTACAATTTCTAGACATGTCTCTTATTAAAGTGACGCATAAAATGCATACCGTGGAAGTCGTCAAAAGCCGTTTACATATTTTGTAGTTGCTTATGAGTACTGTGAAAAAGCGTCAACATTTAATGGGTAATGTAATCGATTCCGGTTGCCTATTTCTAGCCTCCTGTCAAAATGTTAAAGTGTGCGTTATTTTATCTAACCCCTGTACACTCCCAATTTCTCTATGAATGTTTCAACTAAAGACCTCCACTTTTTCAAATTCTACGTTCAGAAGATGAATTGTCAGATTGAATTAGTCAAGAAACACAAAGTTTATATATATATATCAACTAGCAAATAAATACCCGTTCTTCGCACGGAACAAAAAAATTCAAATCGATCCTAGTAGTATGTATGTACAGCTGCGGAAATAAAAAAAGTACCACTAGTGATTATTTCAGCCGTTAGTCACCCAATAGTATCGGACCTTTTTGAGATTGTGAACAATTAGCGTTCTGAGTTAATTGCATGACACAAAATTTGCATAAGGGGCCGTCTTCATATTAAATATGTTACGAACTTTGAAATTTCCAATGGCAACACCCAATTTTAATAACTCAGAAATGTTAAGCACTCTCGAAAACCCTTAAATCTAAGTTTTTTTTACATTTGGATGAATATATGACGAGTTATTCAATCGAATCACTTGTGGACGTTTTGGGGATCATCTATTAAATGACAAGTGCAGTCTAGTTCTCCCTTTTGCAAGGCCGTCTTTATTTATCAATTACACATAATTTTATACACAGTCCCCTAAAGGGTCATTAAAAAGTATTTTGTGATTTACTCAGCAAATTATGAATAAAAAATTTTAAAATTTGGGCTTTCGCTTAAACTTCCTGTCTTAAATGCATTTCTGCAAAAATATTGTGGGGTTTCTATTCATATTTTTTAAAAAAATTAATATAATAATTATTTAAAAATACAAAAATTGTTTTAAATACCCCAATATTGAATGCATTTTGTTTGGGTTATCATAATTTCCTTTCAGTAAAAAATTCGTTTCATTATTTTAATTATTTATAGATCGGGATAGTTTTTTATGTGCAAATCATTTAACATTATGGGACCTAAACTTTGAACGTCTCTAACTCCCCTAATAATGCTTAAAAACTAACAAAACTTTGCATTTCGTATTAACATAGGTCATAGATTTGAAATATGGACTCAAAAAGGGGTGTTACTATTGGAAATTTTAAAATTAGTAACATTTTTAATATGAAGATGACCCCTTATGCAAAATTTGTGCCATGCAATTAACTCAGAATGTTAATTGTTTACAATTTCAAAAAGGTCCGATTCTATAGGGTGACTAACGGCAGAAATAATCACTAGTGGTACTTTTTTTATTTCCGCAGCTGTACAATATTTAATCGTTATAGGGCAATAAGCTTATGTTTATTGTTTCCGCTCGAGTATAGAATCCCGTTACTTATATTACCTTAAAATTCAAAATTATAAATATGCTGTAAAATTCACGGATAAACGGCATCGTAGTTTCCCTCACAAAATCCTTTTTAGCTCATTTGGCACGTTTTTGCTTATTTTGCGAGGGAAAAGATACAGCTACAAACACTCCCAATCAGCTCTAGTGCGATGACTTTCGCACAACCAGCCAGTTTAGAATTATTTTTATTTTTAAAAATATTTTTTGCTCATTTGACTCTTTTTTGTAATAACTTGGCGAGTTTGGCAAAGTATTTGGCAAAAAATGAAGACATTATACCCTAATATGCAGTTCTAATGCGATGACCTTAAAAAACCGTCATAGTTCAGTAAAAGCTTAACTATGCATTTATTGATAAAATAATACTCATACATACAGTCAATAGAACCATCAATTAAGAATTTATCAAATAAACAAATAATATAATTTCAATTTTATTTATTTTCGTAAAAGTTTATTTTATTCGAATTTGAGCGAAAGTGGTGTACTTTTTTCAGAAAATTCAAATTTTCTTTAAAAGTAGAACGAATATGAAAAAACTAAGCCTCAGGTGCACACGTTGGTATTGAAGGGAACTTACGTTAAAAATTTCGAATTTCTGAGGGTAGTGTAAGTAGGTCTTTCTTGATCCACAGACATACAGACTCTTTCTTTTATTATTATAGATTACAAAAATATTATAATAAATAAAAAAGATCTCTTTTTTGCAAATCTGGGTTGATTAAAAGGTTTTTTAAACAGGTTGTGAGAATCAAAGAAACTGCAAGTGGACTGGTAGATCTCAAGTGCTTAGAGACAGAGCTTAAAGTAAGTGATAGGCTAATTCCATGCAAAATTAATCGTTCTGTAGTATATGTCCACGTGTGTAAAAAGTGATTCTAACTGCAACTTTTAAGATTAATTAAAAAAAATTACGGTACAGCTGATCTACACTTATTAAAACCAAATATGTTACTTGTTTTATTTAATTTGACTTATTTCTCAAACGTAAAAGCTTGTAAGCTCCTCTTTGTGACTTACACTACAGTTACATATAATTAGCCAATAGAGTTCCGCAATAACTGCAAGGAAAACTTGATAAGTAAAATCAAAATCATGTGGGTAAAATGGTTAGTAAATAAGTTTGTTAACCTACAATTTTAGAAATATTCGGTACAAGTTAATTCCTAAAGAGTATTTTACATTACACTACCTGTGAGTGATTATTATTTATAAACAATTATTTAACAGTAACATTTAAAAAAATATATTATTTTCGGTATGTGGTTAGGTTCATTTTCACTATTGAGCGGTCTAAAATTGTTAACGTGTGACCAACATCTGGAAAAATAGTTGTTAATATATAGGAAAATAATTTTCAATGTAATCCTGAATTGTTTACTGATTAACAAACGTTCTTAGCTGAAATCTTAGATTTTAGTAATGTTAAGCTTGACTTCTCAAATTAAAAAATTTGTTGATTTATCGTATTGAACCCTTTCACTCCCAATGATTCCATTTGGAATCATCAGCTTGCTATTTTTTTCTCATTCAAACAAATTTTAGTTAAACTCGAACTAATTTTATTAAATTTTCCATAAATTTTTCTTTTACGCTATATTTTCTTTTTGTATTGTTACATAGAAGAATAATGTCTTGTTAAGAATTAAATAATGTTTGTTTTAGTTAAATGAAAATATAAAAAAACATGGCAAAATGAAATTTATTCTGAAACAATTTTATTAAATGAATTTGCTCTAAATTCTTCAAGCTTGCATTTCATTAGATGCTTATAAATTGAATTTTATTTATTTTTAACAAATAAAGTTTTGAAAAAAAAAAGATTGTTATAATTAATCCAAAAGTTATGATTCTTAATTTTTTCCTTGCATTTTAGTTAAAAAATTAAGATTTATTCCCCCTGCTTTCATCATTTAATAATGGATGCTTTAATGAGTGTATTTCACAAATTTTAGATTTTTTTAAATTAAAAAATAAATAGTTGGGACTGAAAGGGATAAGTAAGCTCAAGCAGAATTTAGAATTTAATAAAAAAATAAACAACTTTCTGATATTACAATTGGTTAATACAAATGAAGAGTGTAAAGGCAAAAACCTTCATATTGCATAGGAATCTCTGCAACAAGCCTCTTTGGCGATGATAGCGAGTCATTGCCTAAAATGGTGAAAGGAAACCGGTTTCTTACTTGGTTTTTCTTTTGGGTGGCAACCCTGATTAACTCCAGACATGAGTCTCACGCTTGTACCGTGAGAGAAGAAGCAATTGAGAAACCGGTTTCCTGTTACCAACATCCGCCAAGGATATCTGATTACAGGAAGATTCCTGTGCAATCAAGGGGTTCTTCCCCTGTATCCTTCAAATTGGTTTATCTCTGTTTCTCTTGTTTAACTCAGTTTTTATAAAAGTAGTAAATAGATTCTGAATTAACTGGCTACAAAAACAGTATTTACTTTTATGCTTGAACTAAAATTCACTTTCTTTATATTTTTCGAATATATATTAATTTAAAATATTGGTTTTTGAGTAATAATTGTTATCACTCATTCCCCTTTTTAAGATATACAGTGGACAAAAGTATCAATTGATTGGAAGTTTCAGTGCAGCATCAAATGTTACTGGAATTTTAACAGATGATAAAACTGTAACAATATTACTTCACAAATATAATGCCTTATCATTCTGGGATTATGCTGCTGCAGCTCCCTACATTCCCATTGACATGAATCCGATTGTTTTAGGGTAAGTGATTTTCTACTTCCTGTTTTTAATAACTCATCTAATTCATACATTTCATTACTTTTCTTATTCACACATTGTATAACTTATCTAATTCCTACATTTCATCACTTCATACATTTCATAACTTATCTAATTCATATATTTCATAACTTATTTAATTCATACATTAAACAACTTATCTAATTCATACATTTCATGACGTTTCTAATTCATACTTAATTTTGAGATTAAATATGATTATTCATCAAAAAGAACTTAAATTTAAGAATACGTAAAGTTGAGTATGTGTAGTGTATTTTTTTCAATTATCAGGATACTTTTTGATTATTAATTTGTAAATCTATCATTTTAAAGTTTTGGGGCTGGGGAGCCCAGTCGGTTAGTAATGCTCTAGACTGGGAATTTTTAATAGTAGCCAGTGGCTACTAGAGTGAAAAAATATGGTAGCCACATTTCGATTTTTAGTAGCCAGTTTTAAATTTCAGTATATACGACAAAAAGAAAGTGCGATTTTCCACAAAAGAAAATTTTATTAATGACATTTTTGATATGATAAGATTGACAGTAAAAAAAGTGTCATACAAAATATGTAGTATTATGTGATTGGCCATTGTTTTTAGGAGAAAATTATTTTATGTACAATCAGTTCAACTACTATTAGTTTCGGAGAATTCTTGACGTCGCCCACGACCCACGATTGTTCAAGAAATTTTCTCATATCAAAATTGTTTAAATGAATAGTTGAGATCTTAATCAGATGTCAATCAATCCATTGTATATTGCCGAAATCGTAAAGCAAAATTTAAAAATCAAATTTGCATTTAAGATTTTCATCGCCCAGCTCCATTTACGTCACACGGAGGAGGATGGAAAATTTCACCGATGAACAACAACTGTCATCAAGTCTTTCTTCCCGACAGAATCGAATCGGAGCGTTTTATTATTTTAGAAATGCAGCTTCAGTATTAATTATTTGTTGAACAAAAAATAAAAATTATGATCGCCACATTTGGCGACTGGGATTCGATTTTTAGGTAGCCACTTTCGATGTAATAGTCTCCAGTTGGCGACTGGCGACCGCTAATCTAGAGCATTATCGGTTAGGCACTCGCCTAGCATTCGAAAGGTCCCAGGTTCGGGTCCGGGCATCGCCAAAATAACTGCCGACCTATAAACGGCCCGTGCAACGGTTGCGTTGGGTGCCTCTTCAGGTATCAGCTGATCACTTGACTGTGGTTCTAAAATAGCCCGTTGCCAATAGCCCTTGTGTAGCTCTAGTGCGAAGATAATTGAAACCTAACCTAACCATTTTAAAGCTTTTGATTCTTAACTATATGTAAATGTAACACGTTTCTTAACATTTTTATCATTAAAACAACATCTTTATTTTGTTTTACAGACACAATGATGATTTTGCTTACAAGGATGCTGTTTTCATATCTCCACATAAATTTGTAGGAGGCCCTGATACTCCAGGTTATTTTCGTTTTACATATGTGAACCTCTGTATAAATTGACCCAAGACCGATTTCTAAGAAAATACATGCCGCCCCGGTGGCACACTCGTTAGGATTCTGGCCTTTGGAGCTGCTGGGGTCGGATTCGAATCCCGGTCAGGCATGGATGTTCGTGACCGTCAATAAATATTGTTATTTGTCTATGTGTTTGTGTCGTCTCTTTCTTTGTGTGTCTCTTGTGCTTGTGCCATTTCTGGGGCTTAGTACAATAGACTTAAAAGTCGCAGTGCTTGGCAATCTTGCCCCCCACCAAGAAAGTCACAAGTCATAAGAAAATACATTTGACCCATTTCTACTGGTCAAGAACTAGAAAATTGTTTTCAGGAAATTTTAATTAGTTAAAAAAAGTATTAATCATACTTTGAATACTTTTTTTTTTATCTTCAAACTCTTATTAAAAAGTAGAGAATAAAAAAAAAGAGATGAAATAGCCTCCGAAAAACAAAACTTTTAACATTTTTAGCTTGTTATCTTGTTATTCAATGTTTTATTTTAGCTTCAGGCAGAATTTAACCAAATTTTCAGTGGTATTAATAACTATAATTTAATGATTTCAAAATATCAAGTCAAATAGAAAATATTAATTGTAATCTATCTGTTATATTAATATTTTCTGTTTGTTTATACCAATAACATAAAGGAAGTTACAAAATATTTTTTTAAACAATTGTTTGTTGCTGGTGTTATGATATTTCGTCCATTCTTCCTCTAGGAATTTTGATTGCAAAGAAAAATATATTGCACAATGTAGTACCCAGTGAACCAGGTGGTGGAACAGTTGCTTTTGTAAGTATTAGTCACTATTAAAACGAACGAGCGATTTTAACTCAGTCTGAGTTAATTTCACTCCTCCAGTCTGGAAAATGCACTTACCCGGAAGGGGCGGATTCTTTGTGTGTTAAGCTTCCGACAGGATCAATCCAAACGAGTGATTAAAACTCAGTCTGAGTTAATATTCAATCCTTTCCAGTGTCGAAAATACACTTCTCCAACTGGAGTGGATTTCACTCTTTTATTTTAAGTGGGTTCAGTATGTTGTATATCGGTAATGTTAAATTGGCCAATTTCAATGTACCTTTTCACAATAACTACTGATCAGATCATCTTAAAAATTTCTGTGTGTATTAAACCAACCTTATATATTAATCTGAGGTTAAAAGTTTTTTTTAAAAATAATTGTTAGATTTTTTTAAAATAAAATCAGTTTTAAAGTACCCAAAAATTCATGAAATTTCTCACTTTTTTGCCCCATAACATTTTTTTCACTTTAGTTTTATTAAAATTCATAACCTCAGATTAATCTATACTATGTATTACATCATATAAAAAATTTTTACGAGAAAACATAGCATAGTTTTTGAGAAAAGGTACATCGTAGTTCAAAAAATCAAGTTATGAGAAAAACGCGTTTAAAGTTTTTATTGTTAACCCATTCCCTTACGAAGCCATGACATTAAAATGGCTTTTAATGTCAAAAATAGTTTTCCAATCGTCTTGATACTTTGTGCCATTATTAATAAAGGTTGTAATAGTATTTTAAGCCAATAATTTTTGTTTTGATTTTTTCACCGATTTGAAGGTATTGAACCTCCTTAAGAGTGTACATTAATATTTCACTGTCAGTGTACAAATGCAAAAATTTACTGTTTTTTTTTTTAAAGTTAATACTACAAAAACATAACAAGATAAAGAAGTCTTCTAATATAGAATGAAAAATAAAATGGAAATGACATATCTATTTTATATAGCCTAACTAGGTTGGATCGTAAGTATAGAAAACTTATTTTAAAGGTTAGGTTAAGTTTGAATTATCGTCGCACTAGAGCTACACGAGGGTTATTGGCGACGGGCGTCGTATTTTTATAACCACAGTCAAGTGACGAGCCGACACCTGAATAGTAGGGTGTATCGAAAAAAACCAAGGTTTTGATATCAAATTTGTAATAGTGCGGAAAAGTTGCCTTATGTTATTGTTAGTACATGTGCAAAATTTTATTGATCTGAGTTAATATCTTCAGTTGCCTCTGAGACCATTAATTATGCAAAATTCGCTAATTTCATTTTTTTTCTTAAAAATTATGAAATTGGAATCTTTAATTTTAATAGTGCGGAAAAGTTACCTTATATTATTGTTAGTATGTGTGCAAAATTTTGTTGATCTGAGTTAATATCTTTAGTTGCCTCTTGAGACCATTAATTATGTAAAATTCGCTAATTTTATCGTTTTTTCAATATATTTTTTAAAAAAATTAATAAATTGAATTTTTAAGTCTTACCAGTGCCGAATAATTGCCATATTACTCCTTAGAGCGTGTGCAAATTTTAATTGATGTTGATTAATTTCTTTAGTTGCCTTTAGGAGCGCTTATCTGGCCAAATTCCAGATTAGCAGCCCCTAAAGGCAACTGAAGAAATTAATCATCTTTTTTTAAAAGAAAAAAAATTAGATTGAAAAAAAGTGAATAACGTTTTTAAAAAAATAACCTCTAAAAGCACAACTTTATTGGAGTCTTAGGAATTTTAAAAAAACCGCATCAAAATATTCCCATAATTTCATTGCTTTTTTTAGAACAAAAACCATTTTTCCCCATAGACTTACCATTAGCAAGCCCGGTCGAAGGAGGACCGGGTCTGGGGGTGATGAGCAGCCTTAACGTGCACTCCCATACACTACACGGGGTATTATTCTTCGGACATTTTTGGCTGCACGGGCTGTTTAGGTCGGCAGTTATTTTGGCGATGCCCGGACCCGATCCTGGGACCTTTCGCATGCTAGACGAGTGACTAACCGACTGGGCTCCCCAGCCCCCAACTTTTTTTAAAACAAAAGTGCTCATGCTTAGCGCGGAATAGTTGGTTTGATTGAGGGCGAAAACGCTTTTTCACCGATCGTCACTAATTTATATGGTTTTATACTTAATTAAAAAAATTGAGTTTTATCAACACAATATTAATAGTTAGTTTAGGTGGAAGATCAAATTCACGGTAGCCCTATCCTTTTTTCCCCAGCCTTCAAAGGTTTAAATGTTATTAGATAAAAAAAAATTAACGTTACACAATTTTTGAATGAAAATTTAATTTTTCATGCATTTGCATGACAATTTTTGTTGTTATTATTATTTTTAATTAGGTTAGTCGTAATACTCATAAATACCTCGATGATGTTGAAATGCGTGAAGAAGGTGGTACGCCTTCGATTGTCGGGGCCATTCGAGCTGGCATGGTATTTCAATTGAAAGAAGCTGTAGGATGTACTGAAATTTCAAATCATGAAGAAGAAATTTGCAAGTAAGTTTTTCGGTATTTTTTTATATTGATTCTTTTTTTTAGGTATTTTTCAATTCTCATGCATCTCTCTTTTTCTGTAACAGCCACTTATTTGGTTGTTCTTGGTAATAAAAGTATGTTATTCATGTAAATGGCTTTTACTTTTTTAATTGGACATTATTCGGCCCATTTTATCATTTTTTACTTCCCTTATTTTAAGAATTTAAAAAAAAAATAGGTATTGTTTTCCCTGTGACGTATAATATCTCTATATAATATAAAATTGTAATTGTCGTACGCTTGAAAGACATGTGACTTACGCGGAATCAGCCAATCAGAAACGCCAGAAACGCTGAAAGTAAGTGTGGTGGTGTGCTTGTTTTGTGCCAGGGCTGCTTCAGTTTGCGTTCCGGAGCTTTGGTAGAGAAAGTTTCTTAGCGCTAGAGCTACGTGATGCCCTGGAGCTGTCCCACGAAAACTAGCTTATTTTTCAACTGTTGGCATCGGTCTTAAGTTTCCGGCCACGGATCGTAAAAACCATAGAGTTAGGAAAGAGAATAGAGCGGTCTATATGTATGTGTGTAGTAACGCAGAAAAGAAGCAGGCAGCGGTGCATCTTGGGATACTCAGTGCCGGTTTGTTATGAGCAGTAGCTCGAAAAACCTGACAACCCTGCTTCAATAAATTTGAATTGATAGACCCAAAGACATTAAATAGAATGGACTGCGCTTCAATAGTAAAGCAGCTTAGGGATGGAAAACTGAAACTTTTTTTTGTTTTTTTTAAAAAAACCGGTGTTTTGGCCCTGGTTTCGACAGAAAAAAACTTTTTTATGAGGCCGGTCTGAACCGGAAACCGGTTCTTTAGGGAAAAAAAACCGACGGAAACCGGGACACCGGTTTTTTCTCAAAAACCGCCACCCCTTGCAAATTAGCATAATGTCCTTAACATCACAAATCGCCAAAAGGCGGAAGGTTGCTACATATGGCAACTTAACGCTACCGTTTCGTTACGAACTATTCCAAATTGTCGCCAGACCTGAATATCAGCTGACCAGCCGAAGTAGTGACTTGCATCTATTTCCAAGTCATGTGGGTTTCGCTTGGTGTTTTTTTTAATGTTTTTGCAGACGATTTTTTGCGCATATTTCTTATTTTTTTCTTCTGGCTTTCATAATTTATATTTAATTACATTCTTTTAATCTCTGAGCATGTAAACAATCGTGAATGTTATACTCTTAATTCAGTAACGTTTTGTGCAATATGCCAAATGCTTATGCAATTCCTAACTGTAAAGAGAGGTATAAAAAAAGGATTTGTCACACTTCACAAGTAAAATTTATTTAGTTCTGTATACTTTTAGTTATTGTGTTCTTTATAAACTATACTTTCTACCGAAGGAATTTATTCTAAAAGCTCTCTTATGCTGAACAATCATATTCATGAGTAAGTCAAAGTTGTTAGAATTCTAATTATAATTAATCTTTTGGGCCAAGTCAATTAAATTAATGGTCTGGAAATTGACAGCTTAGAAGTAGAATATATTTGGTACAATTTGGTAAAAAAAAAACCCTGTTTTTACAATCGTAGTTTTTGAGTTATTTATATTTAACCTTTTCAGTCCCAGTGATGCAATTTGGAATCATTACTTTCAGTATTTTTTCCCCAAATGTTTATGTTCCGTTATGACATCCTAACACATCATTCGATTCTTCACACTTTGTTCGATTAGACAATATTTTACATTATTCTCAATAGAAGTAAGAACTACTATTTTTTTTATTTAGAAAATAGCTAACAAGCATTTCACCTGATTTTTGAAAGTTCACTTCAGTTCCACATATTTAAAACACAATTTAAACTATTTTGGTTAAAATAATTACTATATTTTTAATAATATGGTCAGATACCTTAAAATATATAACTCGAAGTGATTTTAGGTATATATTTTTATTTTGTTGTTTTCCACAGTTACAAAATTTTGGCATTATATCAAAAACCATACAAAAAATCAAAGTGAAATTTTTTCTTATGTAACTCTTACTTTTTAACCTAATATAAGCTTATTTTGTGAATATCAGATGTTTCTGCAGTGTAGTAAATTTTTGGGACTGAAAGGGTTAAGAAGTCGAACATTTGTGGAATATGGAATATATTGATGCGCGTTTTTGAAAGCTGGGTACATTCCAGGTAAAATAAAGGAAAAGGCAATATTTCAAAAAGACCTATTTGATTTTTTTTATATATCGGACCATTAGAACGAAAGTTATGACGGCTGAAAATATTCACCATGTCAATCATCAACTTATATTACAGCAACACTCTACAAAAACCTTCTTAATATTCTTTTTAATTATTTTTTAATACTGAGTCCACGTAATTCAATTGTTCAAGTAATTTTCAATTAAGAGCAAAGGAATAACCTGATTGATATCTATTAAGAAGATCCTTCAAAAATCTAACGATTCATCCTTGTTCCTTTCCAAGCTTCGTTATCATACCATTAGATTGTCGGCCTCATGTGTTCAGGTCGTTGTGGAAAAATTCGTCATATGGTAAACTCGCCATACATGCGAGCCAAACGCGACACAGTCATGTGACTGTAAGTTAGATGATGATTACACTTTAGGTTTGCCAATGCGCAGTACTTTCTATTAAATTTCTCTTCTCTGGATCGACCCCTCTGCTCCTCCTTCCTAACTCTATGGTAAAAACAGCCGAAGCCGATGCATCTTCCCTTTTTCGTCTTGCGCACTCTCCCCGCTGGCCGGGACATTTTAACTAAAATATCTTCCCGATTGTTCTAATTAATTTTTGCTGTATGAAATTAAAAATATTGAATTAGTAAACAGTGAATGAAACACCAATTCAGTTCTTTAAATGTTTTTTGTGAAGATTAAACGCTCTGAGCCAAAGGTGGTAACTAAATAAGCTTAAGAGTTTGACGTCTTCTCCTCGACCAATCAAATCGTTTTCCACTGGTGATGAATAATTTATGTTTATTGAGCAGGAAGCATGTTTTATTCAATGCAGATTGTATAGATGAGCATTCCTGCATTGGCAGTACCCACTTATTAGTCTTGAATGTTTGTTTGCGGAGCAAACAAAGAGGAATTACATAGCAATTCTAGGGGTTTGGCGAGCGGGAGCGAGCAAGGGCGAAGTTCCCTACCAGCCGCGAAGCGGTCAATGGAATTGAGCAGCAATTCCGGGGGTTGGCGAGCGATAGCGAGCAGGGGGCGGAGCCCCCTAGTAACATATACTCAAATAATAAATATGATTTTTGATTTTTTTTAATGATGAATCTAGTTGGTCTATAGAAATATATTTGTTATCTTGATTCATAACACACATTAAAAAAACGAAATCAACATCTATTCTACTTTTCACCTTAACGATTACGAACGAACGTTATGAATGAACGTTATAACGTTACGAACGAACGAATGTTAACGAAAAAAACCTAAATTAACATATGTTCAAACACATATTTAGATTCTTGCTTTTACTGAAATTCTTCAGTTCTATTTCTATTCATTTTTTAATAATTACCTTCATAACAATTGAAACCTGATTTAGCTTGTTTTTTTTTAAAGAATGCTGGTAGAAACAATTTTAACCCTCTAATGCATAATGTTGCCGTTTGGCTACAAAGAATCCACTTTATTCTCTTAAATTAGAGCTCCCTCTCGACAAATCTGTGTTTTTTTCATCTATTACATCCTATTTTGAAGTTTTAGCTACTAATAATCCTCATAGATGACAGTAGTAAAAGTCATTCTAGTCATTATTATCAAAATCGGAATTTTGTAGTTTGTTTTTGTCATATGAAATTTTTTTTATAAAATTTAAATTATTTAAATTCTAATGTAGTTAATTTTTTTCAGTATTTTCCCCATAATGTATGCGTATTAAAAATACATATATATATAGATATATTTGGGATGAAAAAAAAAATTCATGCATTAGAGGGTTAAAACTCTCTTGTTTCTAGCATATATTTTTTTTTGCAGGATGGTATTCAATAGATGGAAAAACATTCCAACACTGAAAATTCTTGGAAACACCTCTGTTTCCCGGTTGCCTATATTTTCATTTGTTATACTTCATACTCAGTCTAATTTGTATTTACATCACAATTTTGTGTGTGCTTTATTAAACGACTTGTATGGAATTCAAACACGAAGTGGGTGTGCTTGTGCTGGACCTTATGCTTTGGATTTACTTGGAATTGATGAAACAATGGCAATGAAATTCGCTGAACTTCTGACTGAAAATAAGTAAGTTTCTATTGTTCACACATATTTTCTTACTCGATAAAACCCCTTAAGGTAACGGTTGACGTGAAAATGCACTGTATTTTTTTTAATTTTATACAAAAATACTGTTATTTAATTTTTTTATTATTAAACAGGTTTTTTTTCTACAAAAATATGCTGTATTAGTAAAAACATTTTCCCTATTTTTAACCACACATGAAAAATACTAGACTGCAACTGCATAATTATTTTAACTATTTGTTGAATTCCTCGTGTGAGGAACTAGCGTAGTTGGGAGCTCGTTTCATTGATGATATTAAGATCCGTGGATCGAACCCGGTTCGGTATTTTATCATTTTTTGGTAATATTGCGCTCACTAGACTGACACGGGATACAATTTACAGCTTATTTAGATCGTTTCCCCCATTGGGACATTTCAGGAATGGCATACACAATTTTAATACATTAATTTTACTTACAATATTTAATAAAAGTTTCGAATGTACGGCAGAAATAAGCTTCATTACAATGCCCACACTACAAATATTTGAACACATTTTGAACCATTTCAGAACACATTAACCAAACTTTCTAGAACACATATGGAACAAATTTTGAAATGCCTTTGAAACACTTCTTTTTGTGTTCTTTTTAAGATCACTATCCGATACACATAATGAAACACCTAATGGGACGCTATTTTCTTCACAACACTTTTAGTGTGATGAAATATGCAACTAACACATAATGTTCTTTTATAGTATTTCTTTTAATTATATTCATATTGACTAGATAGCAGCACTATATTTTTAATCCTTGTAACTTTCTTAAATTGAAACGCTTTCCTATTATTTTTATAATATTTTTTTGTAATTTTAGAATTGAATTTTTTTTTCGCAGTATTCTTTATCTTAATGTGATGGCAACACTGGCAACTTTTCACCCTTGCCGCCGCATTAAGAAAAAGAATACTGCAAAAAAATGAAATTTAATTCAAAAATTACAAAAAAAAAATATTATAAAAATACTAGAAAAGCGTTTCAAGTCTTTTTAAAAGCCACAAAGAATATTCCAAAATGCCAGAACTGTTTTTGAAAAATGTGCTCAAGAGTGAAATTCAATAAATACAAAATAAATTCAGAACAATTTGAGAACAGTTCTGGAACACTTATTGACAGCGTACTGTATAACAGAACGCTTTGGAACACTATCAGAACACAATTTTTAATTAAAGGGTGCTGCATGCGTTTCGAATGTGAGAATCCGAGTTTGCAGTGCACATGAAAAAAAAAACCAACATAGCTTTAATTTCTAATATTTCGTTATATATGTGATGCTCTGTATATGACTGTCGGAAACGACGGGTTACACCGAATTATTTTAATAAAAGAATCACTAATTTTTACTTTATAGTTGTCCGTAAAGTATATTTTTTAAACAGTACTATGGTTTCTGAAATTTCAGGACTTCCGATCTAACTCGTCTTCGTCGAAAAGAAGCATATTTTGAAAGAAAAGTTTTAAGTCCTGGATTTACTCGACTCTCAGTACCGTTTTTTGTGTCTAAATCTGATATTGAATTTATTTTGGAATCTGTTGCTCAAGTTGCAGAACATGGTTGGAAATTACTGCCATTGTATTCCTTCAATTCAGAAACTGGTGAATGGAAACATAAAAGTCGTCAGGTAAGCAAAATATTATTATAACTTAAATACTAAAATTATTATTACCAAATTTATAATGGTGTATGGATATGGAAGCGATTCTAAGTAACTTTTATTGTTACAAAAACCTACTTGTTTGAAGTTTGTCTTCATTGAGTATACAGGGTGGTTATAAAATAACGCTCCCTATTCGGAGTGGTCTGTAGCTTGAATGAATAATCCAAATGCAAAAAACTTTGAGACACTTACTAATCAAGAAGGGGGAAAAAGAATGGAATCATAAAAAACAAACTCGTCTCTTGACCAGGGTTCTAAATTACGAGGCGTAATTGGATGTGTTGTCCGTAATTAGCCATAATTGGCTACTCCTCGTAATTATAACCTTGGTCAAGAGACGAGTTTCTCTGTTATAATTCCATTTTTTTCGGAAAAAAAGAAACTCGTCTCTTGACCAGGGCTCTAAATTACGAGGCGTAATTAGCTGTGTTGGCAGTAATTGGCCATAATTGATAAAGCCTTGTAATTTAGATTAAATAAAGCCTCGTAATTTAGATTCTGGTCAAGAGACGAGTTTGTTTTCTATGATTATTCTTTTTTATGATTATTTTTAGGATTTTGTCTTTTTTATGATACCATTCTTTTTCCCCCTTCTTGATTAGTAAGTGTCTCAATTTTTGATGCATTTGGGTTATTCATTCAAGCTACAGACCACTCCGAATAGGGAGCGTTATTTTATAACCACCCTGTAGAATCCCTCCTTTGACTGAGTTTGATCCCTACTTGACCGCAGTCTCCAGCCCTTGATACCCTAAAATATTGTTACCACCCCAGAAAAAGTAGGTAAAAGGATTTATTTAATTAAAAGGCATTGCCCTGGCTAACCTTTTGCCCCTGATATTAAATTTTTGAGGCCGCAGGGTTTTTCGGTTTTCATTTTTTGGTTTAAAGGAATGATTTTTCCAATTAGTTATTTGTTTAGTTCATGCTATTAGCTACAGTTACGTGCAAAATAGTGCTAAGGTAATTATTCGCAAATGACCATAGAGATCTTAATAAAAGTATTAGAGTGGAGTTCACGTGACCTATCTATGCTAGCGACGGGACGAGCATGGGGGCCGCCATCTTAGAGTTCGAGACCAACTTTTTAAAGTGGAAAATGCTTAGAAAAAAAATTTAATTCTAAAATATTAAATAAAAACCATAAAAATACCAGATGCATTTTGGAATATTTTCAGTGACTTTAAAAGAACTTGAAACGCTTTTCTAGTATTTTTATAATATTTATTTTGTAATTTTAGAATTAAATTTTATTTTTCGCGTATTCTTCTTAATGTGACGGCGATGGCTGCAAGTTGCCAGTGTCGCCATCACATAAAGAAAAAGAATGCTAGTCAAAAAATAAAATTTAATTATAAAATTACAAAATAAATATTATAAAAATACTAGAAAAGCGTTTTTCAAGTTCTTTTAAAGTCACTAAAAATATTCCAAAATGCAGCTAGTATTTTTATGGTATTTTTTTTAATATTTTAGAATTAAATTTATTTTTTTCTAAGCACTTTCCACTTAAAAAAGTTGGTCTCGAACTCTAAGATGGCGGCTCCCATGCTTGTCCCGTCGTTAGCATAGATAGGTCACGTGACCTCCACTCTAATACTTTTATTAAGATCTCTATGCAAATGACGTTGTTTTGGGGTTAAACACAAAAAGTGCAACTAGGGATAATTGACCTAAGCCAATTGGGGATATGTGACCCAAGTAAACAACATAAAAGTAGACCAAGTAAATTTTTTTTAAAATTCACGATAGTCGCAAAAGTAAATGACTGGATTCTTAACATAGTATAAGGTTTGTTGGGAAGAATGGAATTTTTTTAACGAGCTTATAATTCAATATTCATAAAGAATCGAGGAAAACGTTTTAAATTGTATGAATTGGATAATACATCTCAAATTGATATTGATTAAATAGTGGCGATTCTTCCACCACCTTTGTTTTCTCTGCAAAATAAAAGTAGCCCCAGCTTTGTATTTGTACCAGAATTTACTTTTCAATTTGATTATTTTTTTAGTATAAGCATAATGAAGCATACTGTGATAAAAATAAAAAAAAGTAATAATTTTTCTAAAAATACTATAAAATCTATATAAACTTTATAATATGATATTAGTTTTGTTATTAGGTGATTTTAAGTCTTGTTACCAAATTTTTGGGTTTTGTCAAGTATCCCTAATATGTGGGTCATGTATCCCTATGCACTGGTATACATGACCCGAAACTAAAGTTTTAAATAATTTATATTTTACTACTATTGCAGTTAATACTACAGAAAAATACTAATATATATTGTGTACTACTTTATGAAGTATATATTATCTGCATTTACGCATTCATAAATAGTGTTTTTTAAAAAGTTACAAGCAAAAAACTTCTAGTTGGGTCATATGTCCCTGGTTCCCCCTACTCTAATGCTTTTAGTTAAAAAAAATGTAAAAACAGGCTTTTTATAAATTAAACTTCATTTTCAAGTCAACAAAAAACTTGATTTCACTTTAAAATATGCGATAAATGCTTGCATATCTAATATATACAAAACTTTATTTTTCTTGTTTTTATATATAGTGAAGTTTAATAAGATTTCTTTTGTTTAAAAATTGTATAATTGCAATTATACTTTATAGGTGTTTTCCGGTAGGAAATGGCTAGGATCAGTTTCTTATAAAACCGGATATTTTGCCATGAAAGAAGATAACATAAGGAATGTAAAGATAAAGAGTCAATCGGTAAGATATTTCTGGTGTCTGCAGTTTATTTTTAATGGGTCATATGGCTGCAGTTGTTACAGTTTGAAGTTTAATTATTAAAAAAAATCTCAGTGCATATTTTTTTCTTTTAGGAGTATTTAGACGAAGCAAGAAGTATCTTTAGCAGTAGTAATTCACAGGTAATTAATATGCCAAATACATATAGAGGATAATCCCTAAATTCTGACATTTATGTAATTATGTCCCTTTTCTTTTTGAGTTTAAAGTTGCGCTTGAAACACTTATTAAAGGCACTTATTATAGGCACTTATTAAAGGCATAAGTGCAACTTACGATTGCATTTTCAAATAAAGAAAGTAGATACCTAAAAACAATATTGATGACAAAAATGCTTTCAATCAATGCGCTCACCAAACGTTGTTAAAGCGCAAGTCTCTCTGACATGCAATATGTTAAAATTCAAATGCTGATGATTTTTTTTTATGTTGATTAAAATTAAACTTGAAATAATTTTATATAGCCAAAAAAATTAAAGATTTCTGACACTTTTTTTTAGCTAATTCAGTCAAAAAAAATCTATTAAGGTTGCTAATTTAGATTTCCGCCTTGATGAATTTGCCATGTAAGCAATAAATTGAACACAAAATGGCATATGTCACTCAGCTTTCCTCTCCCTCGTGTAGCTCCAGTGCGACGATAATTCAAACCTAACCTAACCTTATTATTTATTAACACTCTCTCTGCGGAAAATGCCCTACGGCATCAAGAACTATGCCATAGGTAATGCTATTCCTATGACACATTAGCGGCAACAAAAATCTTAAGAAAGGATCACAGGAAATGCTATTTTTGAATTAAAAAAAGACGCAACTTTTAAATTAAATTTCATTGTTTATAAATGTCAAATGGCGTCATAATATAATTTATTCCTTCTGATAGGGCGTTTGTTTGTGATTTTTATGTTTTTCAGGAAGTATTCGTAAATCATACCTTTGAGATATTTTTCAGTAGAGAAATCGGTATCGGTTAGTTACATGTTTAGCGTTCTAAATTACGACTCCCGTCACAAAAGCCCGATAGTGTAGTACATCGTAGTTGATTAGAGACCCGCTTGTAAGCCGAGTAAGACAGACACAGAAAGAATTTTTTAATGGCTTAGAGACGAAATACAGGATGGTTATAAAATAACGCTCGCTTTTCAGAGTGGTCTGTAGCGAATACCCAAAAGGAGTAGGTAGGCGAATACCCAAAATTCTAAAATTTTTACTAATACTTTAATATGTTCCAAATTTGGCATAGTGATTTCTAATATAATGAACAATACCATTTAGGCATTTTTTTTTATTTAAATATAATTTATTTATTTTAAACGGTGTTTTTCAACTAAAAAAAGAGGTTCACGCTAACAAGTCTACCATATTGAATTTCCCCCCTATAAACATTAATTATGTGTTAGATTCTTCGTTATGAACTGACCGCAATGACGAACTGATGCAATGACCCTCTAGAGTTACATACAAATTATAAGAAAAGAAGATATTAAGAAAAATGTTATGAATTAACAAACAAAAAAAAAAGATTTTTTTTCGATTTACTTACACTTGGACATTTTTTTAAAAAAAACTACTCTATTTACACCAGATGTTAGAGGCTTATATCACAGACTAGCAGTATGGTCCCGCCTGACTGGGAACCCGTTAGTGTAATCGCTTCCAGCTGCCTATTCCTAGCCTCCATTAGGAGCTTTAACACAGCCAATAACGCCTCGTAATTTTGGGAACCCTTTAAATTCGCATTGCCTCCTTTTAGAGGCATGCTTACTTGTGAAAATACGCTCAATATCTAAACTAAATTGAATTCGTGCTGGCGCATGCGCAAGAAAAAAAGCAAATAATAACAGAAAATGGATCCAAGCCCCTGTTATGGCCCGGTCGTTGTGTTTTGAAGCCCTGTTATGGTCTGCCTACTTATTAACACTTTACCTACGGGCGTCGACTGACCCATGGACTAAGAACACTCTAAGTTTCAAACTCTCATTGGAGAATTTCTACATTGAAATTGACATAGAAACTAGCGCGCCCCCTTTGTGTCTAAGGGAACTAATGTAATGGTTTCTGGCTGCCTATTTGCAGTCACCTTTAGGAGATTTAACAGAGCCAATGACATCTCGTAATTTGGAACCCTTATCAAGTGACGATAGGGATCTATTTTTTACTACAACTTATTTTTGACTTTATTTTTGAATATATACAGCTACTCATTGACTTTTATATCCCTCGTAGGCCCATCCTCAAGATATTTGACCTTGTGCTTCTTTTTCTCCATTAATAAACCTACAGACTGACTACGCTTGTCATTTTAGACATGGTCCCCCAAAGATCCACAAGTGATTCGATTGAATAACTCGTCAAATATTCATCCAAATGTAACAAAAACTTAGATTTAGGGGTTTTCGAGGGTTTTTCACATTTCTAAGTAATTAAAATTGGGTGTTGCTATTGAAAATTTTAAAGTTCGTAACATTTTTAATATTAAGACGGACCCTTATGCAAATTTTGTGTCATGCAATTAACTCAAAATGTTATTTGTTCACATAGTCAAAAAGGTCCGATGTAAAAGGATGACTAACGGTTGAAATAATCACTAGTGGGTAACTTTTTTTTAACAGAGAACATTCCGAAGAAACAGTAGCCCTACAATTGAAAGTACAATTATGCCAATCAACAAATCAACCTTTAATAGTGTTTTAGTTGCTTTCGACACGTTAGAAGCGCTAGGCATTAGATTAGGTTGCTGGTCTAGAAGATTTTTAGTCTACGGGTCAGTCGACGCCCGTAGGTAAAGTGTTAAAATACACTCAAAATTCAAACAAAATTAAATTCGTGTTGGCGCATGCGCACTTAAAAAGCAAACACTAATAGAGGATGGCGTCAAGCCCCCGTTTCGGCCCGGTCCATGTATTTTCAGGCCCTGTTATGGTCCCGCACTCAAACGTGGATGACGTTTTTTGAAACTAATTATATTAATTAAAAATCACAATCAAATATGAAAAAAATAAGCCTCAGGTGCACACGTAGGTATTAAAAGGAATCTATATTAAAAATTTCGAAATTTTTTAGAGCATTCTAAGTAGGTCTTTTGCGATCCACAGACATACACACAGACAGACAGACAGACAGACTCCTTCTTTTATTATTTTTGATATATATTGAAATAGCATCTGTAAAAAATTTCAGGTAAATTAATGTAAAACTTTTTATGCTAGAAGTGTTAGCGTAAACCCCTTTTTTTAGTTGAAAAACACCGTTTAAAATAAATAATTTATATTTAAATAAAAAAATTGCCTAAATAGCATTGTTCATTATATTTGAAATCGCCAAATTTGGAAAAGATTAAAGTAATAGTAAAAATTTTAGAATTTTGGGTCTTCAGGAGCGCAACAGCCCTGTGCAGGCCTTGGCTGCCTCAACAGCACTCCTTCTCCAGCTCTCCCTGTCCATGGCAATTCCCTTCCAGTTCTTAACCCTCTAATGCATACTGTTACCGTTTGGTAACAAGTAACATAATCCACTTTATTCTATTACATTCGAACTCCTCCTAGACAAATCTGTGTTTTTTTTCATCTTTTACATTTAATTTTAAAGTTTTAGTTAATAATAACCCTCATAGATGACATTAGTAAAAGTGTATTCAAAATTAAAGAGTGAGGTTATTAACTTTTGTGAAATTACGTTTTTGGCTAACTAATTAGTACTAAATACTAATAAATTGTTTTGAAAAAATAATCATATTTAAAAAGGGTTATTTTGAAATATTTTTAGTAGTTTTCTAGTCATTATTATCAAAATTGGAATTTTGTAGTTGGTTTTTGCCTTATGGCAAAAATTTTAAATTATTTAAATTCCAATGCAGTTAATTTTTTTTCAGTATGTGTCCCATAATGTGCGAGTATTAAAGATACATATATATTTTTGGGGATGAAAATAAGAATTCATGCATTAGAGGGTTAAGTTTTAGGACTTTGAGGTCGTTTTCGATGTGGTTGAGCCATCGAGTAGGGGGGTTTTGGGTCTTCGCCTACCTTAAATTACCAAATAGCTGTAATGTTCCTTTACTTTTATTATTATGACATTTAGTGATAAAAATATAAAATGTATTGTCTTTTTATATGGGGTTGTACTCAATATATTAATCCTTCTTTTTTGTACCAAAAATATTCATAATACCAATTTTTTTAGTCAGTAATTACACTAATGATTTTTTTAAAAATTTTGCAATGTATATTTTAGGAAGGATCTAGAGAGTTTACTAATGATCAAAAACTAATGTTTGATGCTGAATCTTCTGATTTGAGATGGTTTTTATTGCCAAGTGAAGCTGTACACTATATTACTATAGAAGAAATTCAAATAAAAGATCCTGTATTTGTAGTACGAAGTACTAACTGGCAATGTACTCATTTATAATAAAAAAAAATATGTTGTGTGTTTGTATCTTATAGACTCTTTAACACATCGACTGCCACGCTACGAGATAACTCGTAGTGGTTTCGATTCACTAGGCACATTCTTATAAAATTCATAGTACCATTTCGCCAACCGTTCTTATGAGTTCAAGTTATTCTGAAAGTTATTTAAGTTATTCTTCCATAAACATGGAAATGGTCTTAGTGGTTAGACAAACTTTGTATGGTATTACCCTTTTGTATGGTATTTAATTGGCATCTAGTAATCCCAGATGAGACTGATGAACTTCTATACACATATTATAAAGCTTGTGGGCAGATGTTGTGGTATTGCGAAGTATATCTTTCGTCTATTGACGACAAATATAGTCCAGTATAGTTGCATTGCTTTGGGTCTTTTGGGGTTCCAAATAAAAAGTGGTACAAAAGTCAAGTGAATGAACAGTACTTTTACCAGTGAATAAACACAAAAATGTCCAGTCAATAAACATGTTGGATTTTAATTGATGACCACGACAACCAATCAGATGTCAAATAGCTTCCTACTAGATGAGAGGAAGTCAGTGTTGCCAATCCATCTAGTGGAATAATTTTTAATCCTTTCTTTTTAAATGTATTTACCAACTGTCGTGCATTCACTGGGGCCTGTTCATTCACTGGTCAGTCTACCCTACCACTTTCTTTCACCTTTCACATGTACCGATTTTCTAATTATTTTTCTACTTTGATTTGAACAAAATAAAGGAAACATAAGAGAGGTCTTAGACGAAATATTTTTTTTTAAAAAAGACAATGTTATTTGAATTTGGTAATAATGAATGAAATTAAAATAGCTCAAAAAGTCACAGAGTTTACGTTTCTTATACTATTTTCCTATCTAACAAACCGACCGTCAGCAATTACTTCTGCAATTCCAATTTTCACACATACCAACTCTTTTTTTAAAGATTATTCAACAAACATAAGCTGTACATTTACAATCCCCCTCCGAGGAAGTTAGAGTTGCCCACACAGTCAAATTTCCTTAAAATATGCCCTGGGATGTTGAGGAAGTGATTGTTTGTCTTCGATCCACTTCCAAGACAGCAGGCCATGTAAATGATGGGACTTTCACTTTATTCATTTCGCTGAATTTTAAGCTGAATTTTAAAGTGAACGAGTGGTAAAATCTCGATTGGGGGGGGGGGGGGGGAGTAGGAGTACTAACTACAAAAGACAACATTGGCGAGCATAAAGTAGATTTATCAATTTGGTAAACTCGATTTCGCCAACAAGACGTCAGAGCTATACTTAAGGGGTCATAGGAGTCTTAGAAATGTGCAAAGAAGGTACTACAAAGTATAGTTTGACCTTTCATGTAATTTTTTAACTACTCAATATATAAGTATAATTTTTTTATATGTAATTCTACAAGATTTTTTTAATATAAAACAAATTTTAAAATTTATGAAACTTTAGCCAAAACTAAAATAAATGATATTAAACATAAAGCTATTTGAACACATTGGGATTAGGCTTGCGCGGCAAATTTTGAGGTCAAAATTGAAAATATGACCAAGAAAATGACTTTATATTGTACAAATATGTACAAACAAAGACTTGTACCTAAATTCTCAGCTCAATTTTAATTAGAAATTATTTTCAAAAGAAATTTAAATCCAAATTTAAAAATTTTTATTAATTGTTTTAGAAAAAAGTTCTTAAAATAATTTCTAATTAAATTTGAGCTGAGAATTTAGGTATAAGTCTTTGTTTGTACTTATTTGTACAATATAAAGTCATTTTTTTGGTCATATTTTCAATTTTGACCTCAAAATTTGCCGCGCAAGCTTAATCCCAATGTGTTCAAATAGCTTTATGTTTAATATCATTTATTTAAGTTTTGACTAAAGTTTCATAAATTTTAAAATTTGTTTCATATTAAATAAATCTTGTAGAATTACATATAAAAAATTATACTTTTTATTGAGTAGTTAAAAAGTTACATGAAAGATCAAAGTATGCTTTGTAGTATCTTCTTTGCACATTTTTAAGACTCCTATGACCCCTTAAGGCTGATAGGCTACCTATATCTCGTCGCAGAACTTTTTCGTACCTGCACGAAAAAAATTCCATGAAAAATTCTCCACAACTGTTCTCCATGTTATTCCTAAGGCAGTTCCGTGCAGAGCGCCGTGTGAAATGGGCATTATAGGTAAAACCGAACTTCATCACAAATTACTGGATAAGTAAGTAGTGCAAAATCATTTTCACATCGAACTCAATAACACTGCCAAAACGCCTAAAATCCATTAAATCCACTTATTTTTACTCTACGCGATATTTTGTCCCCGCGATATTATGGGCACGCGACATTTTGTCCCACGATATTTTGCCCCCGCGATGTAAGGCACGTTTACATGAGCCATCGAATCCATGGAATCCCAAAATCCCCATTAGGGGAAAAAGAGGTCGAACAGGATTTCTAACCCAAATGATAGTCTGTGGCCGAAACAATGATTTGAAACATCAAACCCTCCTTCATTGGAGAGTTTGCGAAACCCCCCAATGAACCCTGCAAATCCAGTTCTGTCTGGGAGAAAATCCCCAAGAGGGAAAAATTTCTGAATTTGCTCTTCAATCCATGGATTCGATGGCTCATGTAAACGCGCCTATTACATGGGCATGCGATATTTTGTCGCGCGATATTTCGGCCGCGATATTTCCCCCCCAAACCGATAGACGTGCTCGTTAAATCTGTGGAGTCTGAAGTCCCGACGGCGTTAGCGTACAATGTCGTTTGAAGTTCCGTTGGGTGCCCGCTCAGTTGATGACCTCGTCCCTTGACCAGGGTGATAAATTACGAGGTGAGTATTGGCTGTGTAGAGTAAATACAAGTCGGATGCATACTCAAAAAAATACCACGGATAATGTCCGGTATAAGAACATCTCAGGCGAAGCAATAAACCAACTATACAAACCCAACCGACCAAATCCGCATTCGAAAACGTTCAAACCTGCCTAAAAAATTTTTGAATTATATTTGTAATCGAAGTTTAAATAATACGTATAAAAATATGTTTCTCCCAACCATGCGCTTGTGTGGGAGAAAGGCTTGGAAAGCATTAAGTTTCCACAAGCACTTGAAGAAAAATTTAATTAAAAATATCAATCTAGCTTCCGATAGTCTTACCTTTAAAAATTCAAGTGTGTTAAGTAGTACGCTTTTAAAAGAGTATAGTCACCGCAGATTCTATTCATCATCCAAAGATGGTAGTCTGAACAATACTCAAGAAACCACTGAAAGTGCGACGCTTCTCAATCAAATTTACAGTAATATTTCAAGTTGCGGGGCTGCTTTTGATGGGGCATTCGGTTGGAGACCTGGTATATCATTTAAATTTCTTATGTATTTGTAGTAAAACTTTATATCAACTACTTCTCGTTATCACGTTCTTCTATTTATTTCTCTTTTCTTTATTTACCTTTAACCAAGTAGTGCAGCGGTTTTAAAAGATACTGTAGGAAAATATGAAATTTAAAAATGAAGTATAACAGTCCACGAAAATCAGTACTGCAACATCAATTAAAGCACTTGCTAAGATACAAATATTCATGTTCGGTGATAAATTGTAGAAAGCAACTCTGCAAAAGAGCTACACGAGGGCTATTGGCGAGGGTAGTATTTTAGAGCACAGTCAAGTGACGAGCCGACCCCTGAATAGGCACATAATGCAACCGCTAAAGGCGACATTGTACGCAGCGTTAGGACTTTGAAGGATATTTAACGTGCACTCCCTTACACGGGGTATTATTAGTCGGACATTTTTGGCTGCAAGGCCGTTTAGTTCGGCAGTTATTTTGGCGATGCCCGGACACTAACCTGGGACCTTTCGCATGCTAGGCGTGTGCCTAATCGACTGAACTCCCCACTTTCCTATAAATTTGTTAAGTCCTCATACCTAGGACCATGGTGTCATAGAAAGACAAAGCCTCTGGCAAATGTAACGGGCTGTCAAAATCCATATAATAAATAAAGTTATGGATTACTAAATTATGTATATTTATTTTATGATCTTCAGATTACAATAACTAACATGCGAAAAAAAGTCTATAAATGATTCCATTCATTTGCAAAATTGCACAACAAAATTGATTTTTCCAACTCTACCGGAAGATGCATACTTATATACAGTGGATGACATTAGTGAATCTATAAAAGTGTAATGTTAAGTCTTAATATAAAAAATACTTTAGACAATATCCATATTTTGATGTTGCCGTAAATAATTGATGTAAATGAAGTACTACATAATAGCCCTAGTAAAATATTAAGTCTAAAACAAATATATCTAAAAGTTTGGTTATATAAGTAAATTATAGATAAATCGCTTTTAAAAACATTAAAAAAAAACATTAGTTAAACAGCAAACATTAAAAAAAACATTCTTGAATTTTACTAAAATAGTTTTAAAAAATATTCCTTTTTCCGAATACATCGGAATTAAATAAGCACTCCCCTCCCATTTTAATAAATGTTTTTATTTAATTTTTTAATCGAATGTGCAATTAATATACAGGTTTCAAGGCTTCCGCCTAATATTATGTACCTAAAAATAGTTAAGCTTCATTTTTACCCTGCTAAAACATGTTCGCAAATACACCGGATTCGAAATCTATGTCTATATTCGAAATGTATTTCTATATATTTCACAAAGCCTGTGATAATGTTATTTCAAAAAAAGATTAATAAAGATGCCTGTGATAATGTGTACATTCCTTTAACTGGGGATTCAGTAAATATTTTTTTAACTAGAAATTATTTACTGACAATATATTATTGATATTAATAATATAAAACACTTTGTTTCTCATTCTCCTATTTAATGTGATTTAAAAATTACAGAATACATGTTTCTATGAATTAGCTATATGTGTCTATTAGATATAATAAATGTTCTGTTCTATTGAATGATAGTTAATAGTAGTCATGTTGTTAGAAAAAATCAATACGAACCCTTAAAAATTTGTCAGTTTTCTTTGACAATCTCTAATTTAACCTTTTAAGTAAATTTTCGCAGTGCAATCACAATTTTTTTGATTGCCCTTTATTCTCTTCTGGAGACACTTTCAAAAAGACTTTTCATTTCCCCGCCCAGTAGCCTGACGTCACTGTCATAGTGTCGGTTGAATGTAAGGAATAGAAATATGCGTCCGGGCATCGCCAAAATAGCTGATGCCGACCTATAAACGGCCCGTGCAGCCAAAAATGTCCGACGAATAATACCCCGTGTAAGGGAGTGCACGATAAATATCCTTCAAAGTCCTAACGCTGCATACGATGTCGCCCTTAACGGTTGCGTTGGGTGCCTATTCAGGTGTTGGCTCGTCACCTGACTGGTTCTAAAATACGACGCCCGTCGCCAATAGCCCTCGTGTAACTCTAGTGCGACGATAATTCAAACCTAACCATGATCTACTAACCACCTAACCCTTACAGTCGACGATTTTCCAGCCTTTCAAGTAACTTTTACGATATGTTTTCTCATATTAAAGGCTTTCAAAAAAAGATTGTAACTATGATCCCCCTTCTGGGGAAAACCCCATTTGCTTTTGTACCAAGCCAATTAAAAATATATGAGCAATATTGATAAATGACAATTGGCTACAACTTGCTTATTTTTTTATTTAAATTTTCCCCTCAAAAAAACTACTATTAATGGTTTAACGGATGGGATTTTTGAGAATTTACGGTTTATTTCACTGTCGCCCATTGAATTGATTTTCATATTACTAGGTGACATTTTCCTTTCACTGGGCGACACTAGTGTCGTCCAGTCATTATGTTAAAAAAATTCACTGAAACAAAATAGCAAAACAGGTGGAAATCCAGTTTAAATTACTCCCTTCTAGGGTTGCTGTAAATACTTCCGTGCGTAGATGAAGGTACCCCACTCATAACAATAGCAGATTTTTGTCTAGAGGCCTTCATCTAAACGTACAAAAGCCTCAACATAGCCACCACATTAACGTGAATTAGTTCCACCTCCCTTCCTCCCCCCTACCCCCAAAGCTTTATATACTGTACTATTGACAAATGACACACCTCTAATTGTTGACAAGTAAACGACATTCATTGTAAAAATTCAAAACGGGCCTAAAGGCGATACTACATGTGGCCTCTAACAACATATATAGGTTTTTTTCAACTTTCGTATAATGCAATTACAATTTTTGGTGTTTTATTTACATTTCTTGCTGATTTAATCCTAAATGAAACGTGATTTTGTCGATGCAAAAGAAACAAATTAATCACACGTGTATTAAATATCTAAACTCATCGTAAAAAACACAATTAACTTATTTGCACAGCAATAACAGAAAAGTCACTCTTCCCAAATGCAAAAATACTAATGCAAAAATTAGCACTTGCATTGTAAAAAAATTCAGGAACGTTACCGGGAAATAATGGGCAGCTGAGCTGCCCAATTTTTATAAGTAATGTTCATGGAATATATTAGTAACCTTCCCCAAAAACATAGAATCCCACTTAGAGCCAGTAACTTCTCTTGAAAATACCTGGAACATTTCTTTAAAATACCTGGAACTTTTCTGGAAACTGAGCGGGCACCCAACGGAACTTCGAGCGACATCGTACGCTGACGCCGTCGTGACGGACTCCACAGATTTAACGAGGCCCGTAATTAAGCATAACAGCTTTAATTTATAGATTTGTTTCGATTTTGACCCATTCGGGATTTCGTCCCTGTCGGGTGAGGCTTTTTGGGATTTCGGCTTTCAAGATTCTGGCTTGTCGGGATCGTGTCCGGAAACCGGTTGAAGTATTCATTAAATTTCTGAGATTTCGCCCCCCCCCCCCAAAAAAAAAATAACAACTGTAAAAGTAATAAATGTCTCAAATAAAAGAGGGAAAATGTAATTTTTGTGTAACGAGACAGGACTAAGAAAATTTAACTTTCAGAACGAGGTCTATTCCTAGTAACACGTGCTTACTTTTAGAGATTTCGAAAGGATTTTATAATTTATATATTTCAATTCATAATTTCGCAGATAGTATGCGATTAGTGTTTTTTCTTCTGTTTTATAATGATAAAATGTACTTACAAAGTCAGTATTTAGCAAAGTGGTTAATTCTCGTTCCGAGCGATTATCTAATATTATTTTTAAAAATGGTATCCTCAACTTTTTTTTTACTTAGTTGCGATTTTTTTGCTTAAAGTCCCAATAAAATCTTACACACTTTTACGTGTTAGCTTCCACACTACGTTTATAACGTAAAAAGTGGAAGGTTTTATAATCGTTCAGTCCGTCTGTCCGTCAGTCCCCCACTTTCACAGAACGAACCAAACGTCTCACAGACAAGTGGGATGAGTCATTTTAAAGCAAAAAATCGGGCTAGGTTACATTCCAAATTTCATTAAAAAATTTAAATTAGAAGTATATTTAAAATTCAAATAACTAAAAATTTAATCTACATTAACGTTTTAGTAAGTTAACGGTAAAATATTTGTTTTAATTTTAACAAGATAGTTTAATATCTGTTCTCAAAAATATTTCTTGAAACTGACCATGAATGTTTTGATATACTAATATTTTGTAGAACGAATATCTATGTCCTCCCGGCTTCTGAGTATTAAAGATAATTTATTAAAACCAATCATAATATATAAAAAGCTATCACTTATATGGCCATGCGAACAGCACTGATACAACGAGGAAGCAGTTAACTAGAAACCACTATTTACACTAAAAATTATTTATTGCCAATTCTAAATGTACCAAATGTATGCCTTGCGGCTAACAAAGAAGCATCTGTCATAAGAAAAGATTAACTTAAGGGATGATATGCTCAACAAAATCAACCGGAACTTAAATGAATTTTTATGCAATTTATTTTAACACGTTGGATGCCACTGACTCCTTATGGGAGTCGCGTGGTTCCGATTCACCGATAACAGCACATTCTGATGAAATTCATAGTACCATTTCGCCAACCGTTCTTATGAGTTGAAGTTCGTTTGTAACTTTAGCAAACGATCCTGCTGTGCTTTTAATAATACTTGTTGATTTGAAAGAGGGCATTCTATTTCAAGTTAGGAGGAAATTAAAACCTTCGTCTCAAGTGCAGGGATGCCAGACACCAGACATATACTGCATTTCGAGCATTTCAGTCAGTACATTTCAGTGCATTTCGTAGTGCATTTCGTTCAGTTTGTTATTCAACAATCTAGCTATACAAAAATTGCAAGTAGTCTGCTTTATTTTTTATATATTTTTCAAACAAAAGCTACCAAAAAAATATGAATTAGGAAAATTTAATGAGGTTTTCTTAGTCGAAAAGTTAATCACTGAAGCAAATCTGGTAATTGGCTTTCAATTCAATTATTAGTGCCAGATGATGAGTTATCCGGTTGGAAAAGGCCAGGAACATTTCCTTGTATTTTTACGACTAGGTAGCTATCGTGTAGCTTTAGTTAGTGACGTTAATTCAGCCTAACCTTGCTATTTTTCGATCTCGAACTAAGATTTGTACTCGTTCAAAAATGAACAGCTAGTTTATTTCCATTGCAATGAACAGGTTTAAAAAAAAACTGGATGTTTTTCTACTTCATCAGCCTCTATCGATGATTTAGTGGCAGCGAATGTGTTAAAATTATTGTTAATTTTTTTTTATTTCAGTCATTTATTGTGATTATGCCGCATCTGGACAATCTTTGAACTTTATCGAAGACTTCATCAGAAAAGAGGTGCTACCATTCTATGGAAATACCCACACAACAAACACAGCAACTTCTTCACAAAGCACATACTTTCGGAATGAAGCCAAGTAAGAGATGAATTTACTATTTTTACTTTCAGTTAGGGTAGACTGACCAGTGAATGAACAGGCCCCAGTGAATGAACAGTTTTTAAATACATTTAAAAAGTAAGGATTAAAAATCATTCCACTGGATGGATTGGCAACACTGACTTCCTCTCATCTTGTAGGAAGCTATCTGACATCTGATTGCTTGTCCTGGTCATTAACCCTCTAATGCATACTGTTACCGTTTGGCAACAAGTAACATAATCCACTTTATTATATTAAATTAGAGCTCCTCCAAGACAAATCTGTGTTTTTTCATCTATTACATTTCATTTTAAAGTTTCAGTTACTAATAATCCTCATAGATGACAGTAGTAAAAGTGTATTCAAAATTAAAGAGTGAGGTTATTAACTTTTGTAAAATTACGTTTTTGGCAGTATTCAAAGAATAATAATATTAGTACTAAATACTAATAAATTGTTTTGAAAAATTAATAAGATAAAAAGGCTTATTTTGAAATATTTTTAGTAGTTTTCTAGTCATTATTATCAAAATTGGAATTTTGCAGTTGGTTTTTGCAGTTGGTTTTTGTCATATGGAAAATTTATTAAAAGTTGAAATTATTTAAATTCTAATGCAGTTAATTTTTTTTAGTATTTTTCCCATAATGTGTGAGTATTAAAGATACATCTATATTTTTTTGGAATGAAAATAAAAATTCATGCATTAGAGGGTTAATTAAAATCCAACTTGTTTATTGACTGGAAATTTTTGTGTTCATTCACTTAGCTTTTGTACCACTTTGTATTTGGACCCCCAAAAGGCCCAAAGCAATGCAATATATTAAGTCACCTCCTTTTTTTTTTTTGTAGAATTCACATATGATGACAGATGTGTTCACATTGTCATACACCCACAAGCTATATTTTCTTAAAATGTATGAATTTTCTTAAAACAAATTGTGCTTAAGCGTTCATTCACTGGTTAGTCTACCCTACATAATATGAATTATAAAGTAATGAAAGTTTTGTGATGGGGTTGAAAATTGAAAGTGGAGGTTTTGTGTTTTCTAAATCTTAAGGAGTTGGCTGATTCTAAAAAAGTTGTTTTACACTCTTAAAACAAACACTCCCAATTTACCTCAGTCTGATTGGATTTTACTCCTCCAGACTGGAAAATGCACTTCTCCTTTTGGAGTGGATCCTTTGTGTGTTAAACCTCCGACAGGATCACTCCAAATGAGTGATTTTAACTCAGTCTGAGAAAATATGCATGCCTTTAGGGTGTCGAAAATGCACTTCTCCAACTGGAGTGGATTTCACTCTTTTGTTTTAAGAGTGTAGAGCTTTGCCCTGTCTGTCTGTCTGAAACCACTCTACTGTTTGAACTAACAGAGCTTTGGACTTCACATTTGGTTACACGAGTATCCGTCGGACGTCATAATAAGGTTTACGGGAAAATTGCGCATGTGCAAGGGGTAGTTGTCATAGAACTTTTTAGGTTTTAAAGTTATTGAAATTACCTTATAAGGGTATATATCTACATTTAAAGTGTGCATTGATTTATTGAGCTGTAATTAAAAGTCGACAAACCTTTAGTTTTATTTCCCAATGATATTGAATCTATACATTTCTATTTGTAAGCAATTCCGAATAAGTTACTTCAACATATTCCTTAACAACAATTATACCCACTGTACATTTAATTTTTACAAATATTTATTCATTGGTTTAGTCGTATCTTTGTAAAATTAATTTCTAACTAGCTGTAACCCTAACAGCGAAATCTAATAATCTATGTAACGTATAATTTTATACATTTTGCAAATTATTTTTAAAAAAAAAGTCTTTAATTTGTTATATTTTATGATTGGCGTCTTTGGTAACCGAAAAAAAAAATTTGGATAACCGAAAAAAAAAAAAAAGGTTTTCGGGTTTTTGCAAAGGACAATTAGAATGGTGTCGGATCGTGATTTGTTTGTGGGAAAAAAGACAATGCTTCCGTTATTCTGTCTTCATTGTAGGCGTGACCGTTCTAGTTTAGAAAAATTATCTGCCGGGTGGTTTGTTTGTGGGTTAGGATTAAGGTTACGCTAATAACGGATTTATAATTTAGAATCACAGTCCCAGTGAAGTGACGAGCTGACACCTGAGTGTACAGGGTGGTTATAAAATAACGCTCCCTATTCGGAGTGATCTGTAGCTTGAATGAGTAATCCAAATGCAAAAAACTTTGAGACACTTACTAATCAAGAAGGGGGAAAAGAATGGAATCATAAAAAACAAACTCGTCACTTGACCAGGGTTCTAAATTACGAGGCGTGCTTGGATGTGTTGGCCGTAATTAGCCGTAATTGGCTACTCCTCGTAATTATAACCTTGGGCAAGAGACGAGTTTCTGTGTTATAATTCCATTCTTTTTCGTAAAAAAGAAACTCGTCTCTTGACCAGGGTTCTAAATTACGAGGCGTAATTAGCTGTGTTGGCAGTAATTAGCCATAATTGACGACGTTTCGCAATTTAGATTCTGGTCAAAAGACGAGTTTTTTTTATGATGATTATTTTTTAGGATTTTGTCTTTTTTATGATACCATTCTTCCCCCCCCCCCCGCCCCTCTTGATTAGTAAGTGTCTCAATTTTTGTTGCATTTGGATTATTCATTCAAGCTACAGACCACTCCAAATAGGGAGCGTTATTTTATAACCACCCTGTATGTTTGTGTGGTTTAAGACAAGTTTGACGTAATTGTGACATCATTGTAAGCGGTTAGGTTAGGTTTGAATTATCGTCGCACTAGAGCTACACGAGGGCTATTGGCTACGGGCGTCGTATTTTAAAACCACAGTCAAGTGACGAGCCGACACCTGAATAGGCACCCAACGCAACCGTTAAGGACGACATCGTATCATTGTAGGCGGGGCCGTTCCAGTTTTCCACTTTTTAATGTCACACCAATATATTTATCGTATTTTAATAAATTAATATTCTAATACAAACTTATACTAGAGATGCGTCATGAGCTCTAGTACAGTAAGTTACAACTAAAACATCATACTTTAAGTTTGTCCTCATTATTTAATGCCACACTGATACATAAATTTTACAGAATTGATTGGCAGAAAACGTATACTAACGCTAAGTGTACACGAGCGCGAAAAGTTGCACGTCGCTACCGCTAGAAGGTTGCAGGGCTGTGTCCATGATTACGCGATATTTCCAGATATTCGCGGCGAAGGCATTTTAATTTTTTCGCAAACAAATTCTCGCATGCGTGTTTCCACGCCTTACTAGAAACCTTACTAGAAAGTAGAAACCATGTGAGGTAAGGGTAGTTTGAATTATCGTCACACTAGAGATCTGAATGGGTTACGCGGGCACCATAATTATCCGTGCGAGATTAGAAAATATTAAAAACAGTTACGTGAAGTTGCGAAATAGTGTTTCCCTTAGGAAAAAATGCCATAGGTTTGCAATAAAAAATATCATAGCCAATCTCTATGGGGTTTTGCCCATGACAAAATTTTTGCCATAGAAGGTATATTAAACTTATGCCATAGAGCTATGGCAAAACTTTTACCATAGCAAAACTTTTACCATAGGTAAAACCCCATAGAGCTATGGTAAACTTTTGCAATAGACAAAATCCCATAGAGGCTATGGTAAAATACTGCCACAGAGCTATGACAAAATTTTGCCACAGGCAAAACCCCATAGAGCTATGGCAAAAAGTAGCCCTAGATCTATGGTAAACTTTTACCACAGAGCTATGATAAACCTTTACATAGGAAAAATCTAATAGAGCTATAGTAAAATATTGCCATAGAGAAACCCTCATTTAGATTTGGGAAAACTTCTGCCACACTTAAATGGCAAAGTTTCCCATATTCATATGGTAAGTTTCGCCATAGACAAATGGTACAAACGTTTGCTGTAGACAAAACAGTTGATTAGGAAATACCCAAAATTTAGATTCATAAAAAATTTAATGCCCTACTAAATGCAAACACAATAAACTTAAGTTTTTATAAAGTTGGTATTCAAGATATAAACCATGACTACAGTCGAAACTCGTTATCGCAAACTCTTTTAACACGAAATTTAGACGAACTGAAAGCATTTCCCCGACCTGAAGCTTTGAGCTAATCTAATCGCTAAAAAAATCTCTAAACACGAATTGCCTTCAGGAAAATCCTTCGTGTAGCTCTAGTGCGACGATAATTCAAACTTAACTAACATACGTTGAATAAGGCCCGTCAGCGGCCGAGTGGTTAAGGCATCCGCCTCAGGATCCAGCCTTCTCAGGAGTGCGGGGGTTCGGATCCAACCTACTGCCAGTCATCCTATAAATCGGATATCTACTGGGAAAGAGTAGAAAATCCAACTCGTGACGGGGGGGCCCGAGTACACTGGGACAGACGTGCTCGTTAAATCTGTGGAGTCCAAAGTCCCGACGGCGTCAGCGTACGATGTCTCTCAAAGTACCAATGGGTGCCCGCTCAGTTGTCGACCTCGTCACTTGACCAGGGTTCTAAATTAAGAGGCGTTATTGGCTGTGTTAAGCTCCTTATGGAGGCTAGAAATAGGCAGTCGGAAACGATTACACTACTACTCCCACTACGTTGAATAAAAATACTATTAAAAAAGCTATAACTCAAACTGCCTAAGTGCAACTTTATATTTTGTTTTTGGATTCATGACGACCAAAACTAGAACTATATGATCTCCCCTACAGCCCAACAATTCATTGAGTGATGGAATAGATAAAGCTTTCTTTCCAAATTACTCCAATTATCCGAATTCCTGATTATCCGTATGTGGTTAGGTCCAAATTACTTTGGATTAATTGAAAGTCTACTGTACCTCATGCTAATACTCTTAATTAATTTTTAAATTAGCGTTAAGCTTCTGCTTTTCAAAAATGCTTTTTTTTAAACCAGCTTTGCAAAAATATACACTGTTAAAAAATGTTATACTAAGTGTAACTGTTATTGTGGTTCCTAGTATCTGCAATGGCTGTGTGATAAAATGTTTCACCGTAATTTCGGTATTCGGTCAAAACATGTTTCATGTTATATGTTATAAATAAAAATCTGATTAATGGTTCAACAAGACACAGAAATAAGGTGAAACATTTCACCACACTGTCGTTGCAGTTACCAGGAACCATATATTTAGTGAAACAAGAAGGGCAAATTTTTTAACAATGTAGTTAAAGTATGACAACCCTCTATTTCCCTGACCAGTGTAATTTTTAAAAATATATAAATTTCTTAAGAAAATATACACTCTTAAAACAAATGAGCGATTTTAAGTCTGTCTGAGTTAATTTTCACTCCTCCAGTGTCGAAAATACACTTCCCTTATAGGAGTGGATCCTTTGTTTATTAAACCTCCGACAGGATCACTCCAAACGAGTGATTTTAACTCTGTCTGAGTTCATATTCATTCCTTTCCAGTGTCGAAAATGCAGTTCTCCTACAGGAGTGGATTTCACTCTTTTGTTTTAAGAGTGTACATTTTCTCGTTTCACTCATTATTATTAAAATTCATTATAATGCATATTTGCCTTGTCTTTAGGGATATAATTAGAAAATCAGTCAATGCTAGTGAAAATGATGCAATATTTTTTACTGGAAATGGCTGTACAAGTTGCGTTAACAAACTTATCCACATGCTAAATCCAAAGACCCCAATTGTAAGTATTCAATTTATTTTTGAGCATAGTGAATGGATCTTAAAAATTTTTAAAGTAAAGAAAATATTGAAGATAATTTAAATCGATCAAATTTTATGCCAACTATTTGTCAACAATACTTAAATGATAATTTTTTAAAAATTTAATTACCAAATTTCTATCCATTTAATTCCGATTTAGCAATTTAAGGGGTCATAGGAGTCTTAAAAATGTAGACTTATACAAAGACTTATACCTAAATTCTCAGTTCAATTTTAATTAGAAATTATTTTTAAAAAAATTTAAAATCAGAATTTTTAAATTTTTATTAATTATTTTAGGAAAAAGTTCTAAAAATAATTTCTAATTAAAATTGAGCTGAGAATTTAGGTATAAGTCTTTGTTTGTACATATTTGTACAATATAAAGTCATTTTCTTGGTCATTTTTTCAATTTTGACCTCACAATTTGCCGCGCAAGCCTAATCACAATGTGTTCAAATAGCTTCATGTTTAATATCATTTATTTTAGTTTTGGCTAAAGTTTCATAAATTTTAAAACTTGTTTTATAATAAATAAATCTTGTAGAATTACATATAAAAAAATTATACTTATACATTGAGTAGTTCAAAAATGACATGAAAGATCAAACTATACTTTGTAGTAACTTTTTTGCACATTTTTAAGACTCCTATGACCCCTTAAATTAAGAAAAATATCACAGGAGGTTCAACTTTTTTACAATTTGCGTTGCTTAGAATTGTTTCTATATGTGTGTATTTTTACTGTAGCTATCCAATTTGTTGCAGCGTGTGCCATATGGGGCACTAACTTTTTTTAGATATCTAAAAAAAAATTACTTTTCATGCAATATTTCCTACTATTTAGTCAAATATAAATCGGTTCTACAAGTAATGAATGGAATAATTCTATTAACGAAATCTACCCAAATAATAATAGGTTACTGAACTTGTAGCATATTTTTTATTTGTTGATTGATTTTTTTGTAGAATTCTATTTAGCCTATTTCAGATGTATTAAGTGATTTGTTAATATATGCAGAAAAAATGTTTAGCATGTCTGTAGTTGCCTTAAACCAGTGTGTTAATTTTTTCAAATTTTGGTGAACTTTTAGTTTAATTCCCTTCAGATAAATCATCGATTTGGGCGGCGAAAAGTAAATGAAAAGTTTATTTAATAATTTTAAGTAATATGGCCGACTTTACATAGTTTTAAGTAATATGGCCAACTGGAGATCTTAAATCTTAGTATCTATGCAGAAAAACACAGTGAAGGGTTAACAGTATCTAAAGAAGTTCATTCACTATAAAATTTTAGTTTTGTACGATGATTTGTTAAAAAAAAGTCATTTTTATTGTGTTAACAGCTTGAATTTTATTTTATTGAATATTTTAATATTGCTTTGCAGGTAGTTTTTGTAGGGCCATTTGAACATCATTCGAATTTGTTGCCATGGCGAGAAATAAGTGCAGAGGTAAACGATATAAACTTTATTGGATAAGGTTAAAATTCATGTTTCATACATTGGTAAATTTTAAAAGTATCGAGGACGGGGTAATAAGAGACAGTCAAAAAAGCCCTCGGATGAGCTTAAGCGGAGTCGGATGGGTTGTTTGAGCCAAACTTCTCGATTTTTTGTTTTCCTTTTTTTTTTATTCTACGATATCTTTATCCTTAATTTAAGACCAAGATTATGGATTTCTGTTTAGTTGTTTTTATTTTTATAAGCATTTTTGAGAAACTCTGAACATCAGTTCTTACCTAAACCTTGCATTTCTTTTGCGTTTCCAAAAACATAAGGTGTTTCAATAGTTAGGAAAATTTTTCTCAGGAACTATAAAAGACATCAGCATATTTTGTTTATTATTTCTTCCCCGTTAATAGCTCTTTGATTTAAACTGAGGAGTTTTAAATATCTCTGCTAAAAAAGTATAACTTAAAATCTGATTTTTTTTTGTATTTTTTAATACATATTTTTAAAAAAAAACATGTAAGAGTATTATTTTTACTATGAACTATCCTCAGTGTAAATCAAAGAGCCATATGAAAGGACCAAAATATAAAGAAGTTATAATTATTAATGATATCTCATGTAGTAGTTCCTGAGAAAAATAAAAACCTAATTCTGATTAAAAAAGAAACACAAAAATTATATGTAAATAAATTAAAAAATATTATAATAAAAAATATCTCTTTTTATAAATTTGGGTTGATTAAAAGGTTCTTTTAAATAGGTTGTGAGAATCAAAGAAACTGATAGTGGACTGGTAGATCTCAAATGCTTAGAGACAGAGCTTAAAGTAAGTAATAGGCTAATTCCATGCAAAATTAATCTTTCTGTAGTATATGTCCACGTCTATATATCCATATCGACGAATATGTCCATCAAGTGATTATAATTGCAACTTTTAACATTGAATGAAAAAATAGCGGAACAGCTGACGTACACTTATTAAAACCAAATATTTTTACTTTTTTAATATATAAGTTGATTTATTTTTCAAATTTCTAAATATTGTAAACTCCTCTTAAATTATGACTTACAATACAGTTACATAGAATGCCAATAAAGTTCTGCATTAACTGCAAAGAAAGCTTAATAAGTAAAATCGTGGGTGATAGTTAACACGTCAGTGTTGGGCATGCAATTGATCAATTGTCAATTGTAAGAGTAATTGCAATTGAATTAATTGCAATTAAATTAATTGCAATTGAATTTTCAATTGCACCTTGCAATTGATTTTTTAATTGCAATTAAATTAATTGCAATTGAATTTTCAATTGCACATTGCAATTGATTTTTTTAATTGCGATTAAATTAATTGCAATTAAATTTTCAATTGCACCTTGCAATTAAAAGTTTAATTGCAATTAAATTAATTGCAATTAACTTTTAAAGTTAAAAATAACAATTAACTTTACATTAAAACGGAACGAAATGGTTCGTTGGTTTGGTGCAGCTGCGTTGTTAAGTTGGTTGGTTTGGTTGTTGGTTTTGATGTTTGCTTGGTTTGGTTGGTTATTTTAGTTGGTTGGTAGGTTTGGTTGGTTGGTTGAATTTTTTTTTATCAATTGGTTGGTTGGATTGTTTGGTTTTGTTATTTGGGTGATTTGGTTGGTTTTCTTCTTTTGGTTGGTCTGTCGGACGGGATGTCGGTAAGTCGGTCGTAAAGTCGGTCTTAGTCGGTCGGGTTGTCAATCTTAGTCGGCAGTCAGGTTGTCGGTCGGTCGGTCGATTTGTCGGACTTGGACGTTCGTAGGGATGACGGTCAGGTTGTCGGCTTGATCGGTCAGCGGGTTGTCAGTCAGCAGTCAGATTGTTGATCTGTCGGGCGTGATGTCGGTCTGTCAGGAAGGATGTCGGTATATCTGGCAGTATGTCGGTATGTCGGGAAGTATGACTAGATGTCGGGGAGTGTCGCGGTCTGTCGGGGGCTATGTCGGGCAGTATGTCGGTCATGGTTGGGTGAGATGTCGGTCATGGTCGGTTGTCGGGTCGTCGGTCGGTTGGTCTTGGTAGGTCGGTCGGTTGGAATGTCGGTCTGTCGGTCAGGTTGTCGATCATAGTCGGTAGTCGAGATGTCAGTCGGTAGGGAGTCGGATTGTTGGTCGGGAAGCCTGATTGTCGGCCGGGAAGTCGGATTGTCGGTCGGGTTGTCGGCTTGATCGATCATCGGGTCGTCGGATGTCGGTCAGCAGTCGGATTGTCGATCTGTCGGACGGGAAGTCGGTGTGTCGGGAAGGATGTCGGTCGGTCGGGTTGTCGGCTTGATCGATCATCGGGTCGTCGGGTGTCGGTCAGCAGTCGGATTGTCGATCTGTCGGACGGGAAGTCGGTGTGTCGGGCAGGATGTCGGTCGGTCGGGTGTATGTCTGGCGGAATGTCGGTAAAGGTCGGTAAACTGGTAGTCGGTCGGTCTTGGTAAGAAGGTCGGTTAGGATGTCGGTCTGTCGGTCGGGTGGTCGATTACAGTCGGCAGTCGAGATGTCAGTCGGTCGGGAAGTCGGATTGTTGGTTGGGCTGCCTGATTGTCGGAAATTCACAATTCGGTTTGGTCGGGCAGAATGAAAACTGCAATTAACAATTAATTAATTGTTAATTGCAGTTTTCCACAATTGACAATTGATTAATTGTTAATTGCAGTTTTCCGCAATTACAATTTGTCAATTGTTAATTGCAGTGTTCCGCAATTACAATTGATCAATTGTTAACTGCAGTTTTTCGCAATTACAATTGATTAATTGTTAATTGCAGTTTCCGCAATTAACAATTGATTAATTGTTAATCGTTAATTGTTTTTGCAATTAAAATTTGCCCAACACTGTAACACGTTGAATGCCACTGACTCCTTTAGGAGTCGGGTGGTTCCGATTCACCGATAACAGCACATTCTGATGAAATTCATGGTACCATTTCGCCAACTGTTCTTATGAGTTTAAGTTCGTTTGTAACTTTTGCAACCGATCCTTCTATGCTTGGAATACTAATTGGTGATTTGAAAGAGGGCATTCTATTTAAAATCACGAGGAAATTAAATCCTTCGTCTCAAGTGTAGGGCGACCAGACACATGACATACCGCATTTCTTAAAGTGATTCAGTTTGTTATTCAACAATCTAGCTATAAAAAAATTGCAAATAGTCTGTTTTATTTATTTTTTATTTTTTTCAAACAAAAACTACCCAAAAATAAGAATTAGGAAAATTTAATGATTATTTCTTAGTCGAAAAGTTAATCACTGAAGCAAATCTGGTAATTTTCTTTCAATTCAATTATTAGTGACAGATGATGAGTTATCCGGTTGGAAAAGGCCAGGAACATTTCCTCGTATTTTTATGACTAGCTGTCGTGTAGCATTAGTTAGCGACGTTAATTTAACCTAACCTTGCAATTTTACGACCTAGAACTAAGATTTGTACTTGTTCGAAAATGAAGAATAGTTAGTTCATTTCCATTGTAACGAACAGGTTTTAAAAACAGGATGTTCTTCTACTTTATCAGCTTCTATCGATGAAGCCTCTATCGATAATATAGTGGCAGCGAATGTGTTAACAAATTAAAAATAACTTATTAACACATTCGCTGCCACTATATCATCGATAGAGTCTTCATCGATAGAGGCTGATGAAGTAGAAAAACATCCTGTTTTTTTTAAACCTGTTCGTTACAATGCAAATAAACTAACTGTTTATTTTTGAACAAGTACAAATCTTAGTTCGAGATCGTAAAATGGCAAGGTTAGGTTGAATTAACGTCACTAACTAAAGCTACACGATAGCTACCTATTCGTAAAAATACAAGGAAATGTTCCTGGCCTTTTCCAACCGGATAACTCATCATCTGTCACTAATTATTGAATTAAAAGCCAATTACCAGATTTGCTTCAGTGATTATTTTTTCGACAGTAAAATCATCATTAAATTTTCATAATTCATATTTTATTGAAAAAGTTTTTGTTTGAAAAAAATACAAAAAAATAATAAAACAGACTATTTGCGTTTTTTTTTTAAACTAGATTGTTGAATAACAAACTGAACCACACTGCGAAATGCAGTATGTCTGGTGTCTGGTCGCCCTACACTTGAGACAAAGGATTTAATTTCCTCGTAATTTTAAATAGAATGCCTTCTTTCAAATCATCGAGTGATTATTCCAAGCACAGCAGGATCGGTTTCAAAAGTTACAAACGAACTTGAACTCATAAGAACGGTTGGCAAAACGGTACTATGAATTTCATCAGAATGTGCTGTTATCGATGAATCGGAACCACGCGACTCCCTAAGGAGTCAGTGGCATCCAACGTGTTAATCTACAATTTTAGAAATATCCGGTAAAAGTTTACTTTTTAAAGGTTATTTTTTACATTACACTACCTGTTAGTTATTAATTTTTATAAACAATTATTTGACCGTAACATTGTTAAAAAATATAATTTTTGTTATGTTTTGGGTTTATTCTCAACTTTGTGCGGTCTAAAATTGACAACGTGTGAGCAAAATATGGAATTTACTAGAACAATACGAGTTGTTAATCGGAAGCAAAATAATTTTCTATGTATAGTCCGACCATGCTAACTTGGAAATCAAAATATTTTGATTGTGGAAGATTCCACTTTGAATTGAGGTTTTAAGCCGAAGTAGGAAGGGTTGCTGGCTCAAGGCGTTTGGCGAGAATAGGGTTTGTTGGTGTAATGCGATTGTAAATAATGTATCTCACTAGAACTGCACATAAGTTATCGACTACAGGATTGTTGTTGATTGCTGGTAGCGGTTAACGATTACACGTGTATTTCTTTGATATTTTGAATCGTGAAATAACTAAATCTATGATTATTTTACAGAAATTTAATTAACCATTGCTAAAAAAAAGTTCAAAATTAATGAACAAACTCGTAGTTAAGTTATAAGTTCCACTGAGTATATTTCCCAATATACTTCTATGATTTTTTTTTTCATTTTGATGAAGGGTTTTAAAACTTAAAAATATGACAGTGACTAGGAATAACACCGAGGGACACTATAACTTGAAAATTAATGGGAAATATAAGAGTAATCCCGATGCAAGTTCGATCTACCCTTCGATTGATAGTCTGTTTCTAAACCTTAAAGAAATATGCGCCCCAAAGCAATGAATCGCCAAACATAGTAACTCTTGCCCAAAACCAAAACCTTCCTTACCTTTTTTCGAAGCGGACTGGTCCACAATCAAAATATTTTGGTTGCCAAGTTAGCGTGGTCGGACTATAATTCTGAATTGTTTACCGATTAACATACGTTCTTACTAGCTGAAACGAATAGCCCTCGTGTAGCTCTAGGGCGACGATAATTCAAACCAAACCAAACTAGCTGAACCGCCAATTTTAGTAATATTTTACCGTCTCAAATTTTAAAATTTGTTGATTTGTCTTATTGAACCCTTTCACTCTCCCAATGATTTCATATGGAATCATCAGCTTGTTGTTTTTTTTTCCTCACTCGAACTAATTTTTGTTAAACTCGAACTAAGTAAAAACTTATTTTATTAAATTCTCCAAAACTCTTCTGTAAACTTATATATTTTTTGTATTGTTACATGGAAGAATCATCTTGTAGAGAATTAAATAATGTTTGTTTTAGTTAAATGAAAATATTAAATACACGGTTAAATAAAAATCATTCTGAAACAATTTTATTAAATAAATTTGCCCTAAATTCTTCAAGCTTGCATTTTTAAATGCTTAAAAATTTGGTTAGAATTTTTTATTAACAAATAAAGTTCATAAAAAAATTAATTTTATAATTCATTCAAATGTTACTATTCACAATTGTTTCCCTTGAACTCTATTAAAAATTAAGATCCCCCCCCCCCCCTGATTTTTACCATTTTATTCTGGATGCAAAATGTTGTTTGTTTGTACTGTGAGAGTGCAATTGAGAAACAGGTTTCCTGGCGCGCTAAATTCCGCCAAGGTGATCTGATTACGGGAAGATATCTGTGCAATTAAGGGGTTTCTTCCCCTTGATTCTCTAAATTTATTTATCTCTGTTTCTCTTGTGGAACTCAGTTTCTTTAAAAGTAGTGAACGTATCTGAATTGGACTAACTATACAAAAACAGTACGTATTTACATTTATGCTTGGACTAAAATTCACTTTTCTTTTATTTATCGAATAGATTGTTGGGTAGACTAACCAGTGAATGAACGCTTAATTAACCCGGCAGCACTCGCCTGGGGTCTAATGGACCCCAAATAGATTAAATACACTCTAAGATCTGAAACTCTGATTGGATTACCATTATGAGGATTTTCTATATTGAAATTGATATAGACACTAACTCCCCCAATTGTGTCTAAGGGTACTAATGTAATGGTTTACGGCTTCCTTTTTCTAGCCTCCTTTCGGAGCTTTAGCACAGTTGCGGTTTAGTTTGTTATTTAACTATCTAGCTATAAAAAATTTCAAATAATCTATGTTTTATTTTTTTTGTAGTTTTTTCAAACACAAACCCCCCCCCCCCCCCAAAAAAAAAACAAATTATGAACATTTAATGATGATTTCATAGTTGAAAAGTTAATCACTGAAACAAATCTGGTTATTGGCTTTCAATTCAATGATAAGTGACAGTTGATGAGTTATCCAATCGGAAAAGGCCAGGAACAGTTCCTCGTACTTTTACGACTAGCTGTCGTGTAGACAGCTTAGTTAGCGACAGTTTAGTTAGCGACGTTAGCGCTAATATCGAAAATTTTAATTATCCATGAATATCTGACGTATTATAGTACATTTCGAAGAAATAGAGCTGCAATTTGAAAGTTTAATAATGCCAATCACAAATCAATCGCTGATAGTGTATTAGTTCCGTTCGACACTTTGGAGGCGCTAGGCATCATATAGAGTTCCCGATCTAGAAGCTTCTTAGTCTATGCTAAGTTAGCGCGAGTGCTGCCGGGTTAAGCACAATTTGTTTTAAGAAAATTCATACATTTTAAGAAAATATAGCTTCTGGTTTATGACAATATGAACACATGTCATTATATGTAAATTCTACAAAAAAAAAGTGACTTTAGGTTGCATTGCTTTGGCTCTTTTGGGGGTCCAAATAAAGTGGTACAAAAGCCAAGTTAATGAACAGTTCTTTTACCAGTGAATGAACACAAATATGTCCAGTCAATAAACATGTTGAATTTTAATTAATGACCAATTACAGCCAATCAGATGTTAGATAGCTTCCTACAAGATGGGAGGAAGTCAGTGTTTCCAATCCATCCAGTGGAATGATTTTCAAACCTTATTTTTTAAATGTATTTACCAACTGTTCATTCACTGGGGCCTATTCACTCACTGGTCAGTCTACCCTACTTTAAATTATTGGTTTTTGAGTGATAATTGTTACCAACCATTCCCATTTTTAAGGTATACAGTGGACAAAAGTATCAATTGATTGGAAGTTTCAGTGCAGCATCAAATATCACCGGAATTTTAACAGATGATATAACGGTATCAATCATACTTCACAAATATCATGCCTTTTCATTTTGGGATTATGGTGCTGCAGCTCCTTACATTCCTATTGACATGAATCCTATTGTTTTAGGGTAAGCGATTTTCTACTTACCTGATTTTCTAATACTTATCGAATTTATTAATCCTTTTAAGATTAAATATGATTATTCATCAAAAAGAACTTAAATTAACTAAAAAAACTTAACTAAACTCAAGTATGTATGCAATGTATTTTTTTAAATATAAGTATAGTTTTGGTTTATTAATCTATCATTTTAAAGCTATTGATTCTCAACTATATTTAAAAGTAGAATATAACATGCTTTTTTTTTGTTTTACAGACACAATGAAGATTTTGCTTACAAGGATGCTGTTTTCATATCTCCACATAAATTTGCAGGAGGCCCTGACACTCCAGGTTATTTTCGTTTTAATTATGTGAATCTCGGTATAAATTGACGCAATACACCTATTTCTAAGAAAAGACATTTGACCTATTTCTACTTATGTGAAGAATATTGAATGCTATTTTATCTTCATACTCTTATTAAAACGTAGGAGCTAGAAAAAGATGAAATAGCTATTGAAAAAAACAAAACCTTTAACATTCTTAAGCATTGGTTTTCTCGGAGTCTGATGTCGCCAGAAAAATGCGATCGCTATTAAACGTGGATGACGTCACTCTCTGCACTGTAAACCGGCCACCGCTACATCGGAACGTTACGTTGACAAGAAAAAAACTGGAAGCCTAGCGAACTCACTCACTTTGTTTTGGTTTTCGCATAGAGTTAGGTAGGAGGAGTAGAGGGGGCTATCAGTTCAAATGGTTTGAAGCAGGGCTCTCAGTATTTTCAAGCTACTGCGTATAACAAACCGTCACTGAGGTATCCCAAGATGCACTACTTAAAGCCTTAGTTTCCTCGGAGTCTGTCGCCAGAACAATGCGACCGCTTTTATACGTGGATGACGTCACCCTACCGGTCACCGCTTCATCGGAACGTTACGTTGACACGAAACTGGAAACCTAGCGAACTCACCAACTAACTCTGTTGTTGGTTTGGTTTTCGTCTTTGCATGTCAAAAATGGAAAATTTAGGTTCTTCGTGATTTCTCACAAAATCAATTAGCATTTCTTCCCCGGCAAGCGTAAAACAACTCTCGCCTTCCGTCATTTCCTCAAATTTTTAATTTTTGGCAAGCACACCAGACAACAGCAAAAAACGTTGTTATCGGGATTTCCCCAACGCACTCAACAGCAACTCAATTGGCGGTCGTGTTGAGTTGTCCTGCAACGCTACCGAGGAAACCACTCTAGCGTAATCAATGTCAGTAGTTTGTATGACGTCACTCTCCGCACTTTTCCGACCGCTTAAATCTGTTGACCGTCTCCGAGGAAAACGAGGCTTTAGCGGTTTTTTGAGCTACTGGGCATGTCATAGTAACCGAAACGGGTACTGATGTTGTTTTTTTTGTCCGTGAGGTTAATACTTATTTTTCGCCTGTCACTTCTTAGCATCTCAAATACAGGGTGAGGCAAACAAAACCGGCCCCGATCTAGAGATGGGAATACGTAGAAATGCTTGGCGAGAAAAATTTTTGAAGCCGCCTGAAACCTGTTTTTGCATTGGTTGGATCGGATTAGCTTCACATTAGAGCTACTCATAGACTAATGGTGAGTTCAGATCTTGGTTCGTATTGTATGAAGACGTCCCATAATGCAAATTTTGTGTCTTGCAATTAATTAAGAATGTTTTGTATTACCAAAAACAAAAAGGTCCGATTCTCTAGGATAAATAACAACCGAAATAATCACAAGTGGGAACTTTTTTGATCAGCCCTACTATACAAACCTTGTTTATATTTCATTTCAACTAGCTTTTCTACCATAGCGTAGTCTAGGAGGATAGAAAGAACTTTCTATCCTCCTAGAGCGTAGTTGCCGGCAAATAAGTCGCCAAGCGTTTGTTTGGGCTTAATACTGAAGTGATCAAAAGCTTCAGTTAGGAAACCTGTTTTTGTATTGGTTTTAGACTTGACAACATATCTGTCGTATTCTTATCTCCACCTCGGGGCCGATTTTGTTTGCCTCACCCTGTTTTTGATTGTGCAAGAGTCCACTTTGTAAAAATAGAAGGTAAATTTTGGTTCAGGCAAGAGTTACTATATTTGGCGATTCATTGCTTTTGCAAGCGCATATTTCGTTAAGATTAACGATCAAGTCAAGATAGAAAAGAAATGCATGCGCAATTGATGACTGTCATCGGCAATTAACCATAATCCTCCTTTCAAATAATGTTTTAGTGTGACACATTATTTTCAACCAAACTAACCAACAATCCCGTATGCTCGCCAAACACCATGGAATTGGAAACCCTTCCTTCTTTACTACCTGAATTCAAAGTGGAATCTTCTATATTCAAAATATTTGAAGAGTACAAAAGAAAAACCGCTTGATTTCGTACAAGGCTTTCCTCAATAGACCTCTTTGGCGATGATAGCGAGAAATCGTCTAAACTGATGTAAATAAACCGGTTACTCGCTTTGTATTTCTTTCGCGGCAACCCTGATTCACGGATCAGTGGATACGTGTCACAAGTTTGTACCGCGAATGAAGAACCGAAAGAAAAACCGGTTAACTGTCGACAATGTCCGCCAAGCAGACACAATTATGGGAAGACTCCTAATAAATCAAGCGGTTCTTCCCGTGTATTCTTCATTTGAGATGTCAAGAAGTGATGGTTATTTCTTTTATTCCTTCTAGGAATTTTGGTTGCAAAGAAAAATATATTGCAGAATGTAGTACCGAGTGAACCAGGTGGTGGAACAGTTGCTTATGTAAGATTGGTACATTAATATTTCACTATCAGTATACAAATATAAAAAGACTTTTTTTAAAAAATTTAATTCTTCAAAAACATAACAAAAAATGAAGGCTTCTAATACAGAATGAAGTAAAGAATAGAAGTGATATATAGGGTAGACTGACCAGTGAGTGAACAGGCCCCAGTGAATGAACATTTGGTAAATATAATTAAAAAATAAGGATTGAAAATCATTCCACTATATGGATTGGCAACACTGACTTCCTCCCATCTAGTAGGGAGCTATCTGACATATGGTTGGTTGTCCTGGTCATTATGTCCTGGTGGTTATTCACTGGCTAACGCAGCGCCTTAAACGTTCATTCACTGGTTAGGCTACCTATTTTATATAGGTTAACTAGGACTAATCGAAATTATTGCAAACTTATTTTAAACAAAAGTGCTTAATTTAGTTTAAGTGAGAGATCAAATCTACGGTGGCCCTATAATTTTTTCCAGCCTTCAAAAGTTGTATAAAAAATTAACATTATAAAAGTTTTGAATTTTTGAATTATAATTTAATTTTTTTATGCATTTGCATGAAAATGTTTGTTATTAATATCATTATTTTTAAATAGGTTAGCCGTACAGAACATAAATATCACGGTGATATTGTAATGCGTGAAGAAGGTGGTACACCTTCGATTGTCGGGGCCATACGAGCTGGCATGGTATTTCAATTGAAAGAAGCTGTAGGATGTGCTGTAATTTCAAATCATGACAAAGAAATTTGCACGCAAGTTTTTCTGCATTTTTTTAAAATTCATATTGATTCTTCTTTTATGTAATTTTCACATCTCATGTCTCTCTCTCTTTCTCTGTCTGTAACAACCACTCATTTGGTTGTTCTAGGTAATAAAAAAGTATGTTATTCATGTTAATGGCTTTTCCTTTTTTTTATTTGGACATTGTTTGAACTATTTTATCCTTTTTGTTTACTTTCTCTTTATTTTAAAACTTAAAAAAATGGGTATTCTTTTCCCTGTGACATGCAAGATAACATACTCAAATAATAAATTTGATTAATTTTAATAATGCATCTGGTTGGGTTATGGAAATATGTTTGTGATCTTGATTCATAACATACATTTAAAAAATTAAATGAACATCCATTCCACTTTTCAATTGACTGACTAGAAACAACGAAATTAACATACGTTCAGACACATATTTAGATTTGTGCTTAAACTTAAATTCATCAGTTCTATTTCTATTCATTTTTTAAATAATTACCATTAATTCATTTAAATTTAATAATTAATTTAATTTAAATGTTGGTTGAGACAATTTTAAAACTCTATTCTTGTTTCTAGCATATATATTTTTTTGCAGGATGGTATTCAATCGATTGAAAAACATTCCAACACTGAAAATTCTTGGAAACACTTCTGTTTCCCGGTTGCCTATATTTTCATTTGTTATACATCATACTCAGTCTAATTTGTATTTGCATCACAATTTTGTGTGTGCTTTATTAAACGACTTGTATGGAATTCAAACACGAAGTGGGTGTGCATGTGCTGGACCTTATGCCTTGGATTTACTTGGAATTGATGAAACAATGGCATTGAGATTTGCTAAACTTCTGACTGAAGATAAGTAAGTTTCTATTGTGCACGGTGGGAAAATATTTTTTTGCTCGTCAATATCCTTCATGTAGCCATCTGCATTAAAATGCACTGTACAAAATCTGTCAATTTTACTCAAAAATACTGTTATTTAACAATTTTTTATTAAACAGTTTTTTTCTGTAAAATTATGCTGTATAGAGAATTTGTTTTCCTATTTTTAACCACTAATGAAAAATACTAGGCTGCAACTGAATAATTATTTTAACTGTTTGTTGAATTTCTCGTGTGACGAATGAGCTTAGTTGGTAGAGCGTTTTATTAAGGGGTCATAGGAGTCTTAAAAATGTGCAAAGAAGGTACTACAAAGCATAGTTTGATCTTTCATGTCATTTTTTAACTACTCAATATACAAGTATAATTTTTTATATGTAATTCTACAAGATTTATTTTACATTACAAAATTTTTTTAAAATTTATGAAATTTTATCCAAAACTAAAATAAATGATATTAAACATAAAGCTATTTGAACACATTGGGATTAGGCTTGCGCGGCAAATTTTGAGGTCAAAATTGAAAAAATGACCAAGAAAATGACTTTATATTGTACAAATATGTACAAACAAAGACTTATACCTAAATTCTCAGCTCAATTTTAATTAGAAATTATTTTAAGAACTTTTTCCTAAAAAAATTAATTAAAATTTTAAAATTTTGATTTTAATTTTTTTAAAAAATAATTTCTAATTAAAATTGAGCTGAGAATTTAGGTATAAGTCCTAGTTTGTACATATTTGTACAATATAAAGTCATTTTCTTGGTCATATTTCAATTTTGACCTCAAAATTGGCCGCGCAAGCCTAATCACAATGCGTTCAAATAGCTTTATGTTTAATATCATTTATTTTAGTTTTGGCTAAAGTTTCATAAATGTTAAAATTTGTTTTAGATTAAATAAATCTTATAGAATTATTATTACATATAAAAAATTATACTTATATATTGAGTAGTTAAAAAAATTACATGAAAGATCAAACTATACTTTGTAGTACCTTCTTTGCACATTTTTAAGACTCCTATGACCACTTAAGGTCTGGGGTTCGAATCCGATTCGGTAGGTTATAATTCTTCGGTAATACTGTGGTCACTAGGGTGACACGGGGTTCAATTTACAGCCAGGGGAGGTAGCGTAAGGTTTTTCAATTGTCAGTTAAAAAGCAGCTTTGGGTTTAAAATTAAAAATTGTTTTGGTAAAATAAACATATGCTTTCTGTAATTTGTACAATATTTTTCTAGTATACAAACTGACATTTGTTTTTGTAAAAACGGCAAACTTTTTTTATATTGTACTTAGTTTTGATGAACTCCAACAATTTCTTTATATATTGTTTTAGATTTATAGCCCAAATATTCAAGTTTCTAAACTGAAAGTAGAACAAAGTTGGGACTGGGGAGCTCAGTCAGTGAAGGCGTTCGCTTTGTATGCGAAAGGTCCCAGGTTTGGGCTCGAGCATCGACAAAATACAGGGTGTTCCATAATTGACCGGAATAGTATAGGACGCAATTCCTAAATATTTACCCGGCCCCCGCCAATGAAAAACGGCTAACTAATTGGCCGCCCTTTCGGTCGTGCATGAAATCTTGCACTGGAGCTACACAAGAATGTAGTACTTTTAGTTTGGTTTGTTTGAATTTACATCTGATAAAAATTACAGGTTCAACTAGTTTTCAAAAAAAAAAAATTAGGATGCTGTTCATTTTGATAGGTTGTTGCATTATTGTTAAAAAAAACTTGATGTTGACCATCAGTTTAAACATAACAATTATTGTATTTTTCATATTTATGCTGGGTAGGTATGTACATATATATTCCGGCTTGTGTGCATGATCAGAGACCCGCTTATTGGTTGGTTGGTTGGTGGACATATATTTTCAGGCTTGTGTGCTTGGTCGCAAGGACCCGCTTATAAACCATCGTCAAGTAGGACAGCACAAGACACACACAAACACTTATGACAGATGTTGCCATCTGTCGCCACCTCCGCAATTTAGACATGTCCCTGAAGGGTAGGGAAATTTTCTCCATTGACCTGTACCCATGGTGAACTGCGCAATGACCGCCCACAGGACTTTCGGACCCAACAGATTTTACGAGCACGTACTCCGCATATACTCGACAAACACAAACATCCATGCCTGAACGGGATTCGAACCCGGACCCAGCAGCTCCAGAGGCACCCGCTTATAAGATTTCGTCAAGTAAGACAACCACAGAAGGACTTATTACTGACAGAGAAAGGAAGTACACCCAGGGCGAAGGCGGGAATCGCACCCGTTACAGCGCGCAGACTGCTAGCGTAATTGTCTGCGATCCAAACCATTACAACATCCGGGCACCTGCTTATTTATATTAATAAAAGGAAAAAAATAGTAAACAGCACAAAGAAGGAGGGTTTGTATGGCTTAACGGTGCATGTATGTGTAGTGGTTCTGCTATTGTTTTTTATGGGTCGATCCTAAAAAAGAATCGACCCTTCAAAAATTTGTTCATGTGTTTGCAAATAAAGTTGAAAACAAACGAAAATATAGGGTGGGTGAAATTATGTGTTTACTCATACTACGATATTTTCTACATATCCGCCATTAGCAGCAATAACGTGACGCAGTCTTAGAGCAAAATTACCGGCCGCCTGTTTGAAAATTTCTGGTGGGATGGCGTCACATGCAGCAGAGATGTATTGCTTTAGTTCCTCAATTGTTTCGGGATTGCGACGGTACACTTGATCTTTTAAATATCCCCACAGAAAGAAATCACAGGGGGTCAAGTCTGGTGAAAGAGGAGGCCAATCCATACCACTTCCTGTATGTGTGGGATAGTCCAATGCAATCACACGGTTATTGAAATGTTCGCTCAAGAAATTAAACACGTCGGCCGTGCGATGGGGTCGGGCACCGTCTTGCATGAACCACGAAGTGCTTTCAGCGTCATCTAAGGCATTTTGAATCGCCACAAATTCACGAAGAATCTCTAGGTAGCGGAGGGCAGTAATAGTTCCGGTTCTGAAAAAGGGGCCAATGAGTCCTTTGGACGAAATGGCGGCCCAAACCATTACTTTTGGTGGATGCAGAGATGATGGAACTGCAACATGGGGGTTTTCTGTTCCCCATATGCGCCAGTTCTGTTTATTAACGTAGCCATCCAGCTGAAAGTAGGCTTCATCCGAAAACCAAATGTTGTCTACATTTATATCACCAACATCAATCATTTGCACCATATCGTTAGCGAATGTCTCCCGTGAATTAATTGAAGCAGCGGTGAGAGGTTGCCGAGTTTGAATTCTGTATGGAAACATGTGCTAGCCCTGCCGCATGAGACGATACGTCGACGTTGGCTTGATTTGAACCGTAGTTGCAACACGGCGGACGGATATACAAGGCTGCTTTCGTATTACTGTTTCCACCAGCTGAGCATTAGCAGTGGTTGTTTGCGAAAATCTTCTCCCGACAAATCCAGCTCTCTCATCATTCACGTTCCCAGTTCGTTGAAATTTTTCAAACAGCATCCTTATTGTGTCGAATTTTGGTCCTTTGGTAACATTAAACTTCTTTTTGAAACTCCGTTTTGTTGCATTAACATTGTGTTCTAGGCGGTAAAATTCCAACACCAAAAAAATCCTCTCCTCTAAAGAATAAACCATATCTTCACAGCAAGCTGGAGATTAATGAAAAGCACACGCTTTCAGCAGAAAGGCGATTTAAATATTCCCCGACTCCTCGCGACACTTTTCCCATCAGCCAATCAGGTGAATCTGGTGACTGTTCGCTACACTGACGTCATGGTTCTGTTTTGTTGAAGCCAAATGTTCATGTCATATTGAGCCAAGTTGCCAAGCTGTAGTTTATTTATTTTACAAGCACGACATTTTGATTTTCAATCAGAAGTATAATTAGTATTTGACAAAAAGTGGAAATAGAAATATTTTTTTGACATTTGTTCTTATTTTTTCGATAAAAAATGTGGAAAAGTCGTTTTTTTACAAAAAATTGTTACTTAGAGCCCATTTTCCACACAAGATTTATTTATATATCTTAGACAAAAATCATTTAGCACAGCTTTTAGTTCAATTTTAAGTGTTATAAATAAGCAATTTTTATGGATTTTCTTTCTTAAATTCAATTTATATACATAAAAGGCAAAGTCCTAACTCACTGATTGACTCACTCAACGCCTAGCCAAAATTACTGAAGGTACAGCTACCAAATTTTATTAAAATATTCTTTTTATGTCGTAGGTGTCACTTGAATAGCGATTATAATTTACCGATGGAGTACTGGCCAGTGGGGAAGGGATCAATTGGTATAAAATAATTGTTTACATAAAAAAAATATCCGTTATTAAGGGTACACCCGTGCAACGCCGGGTTTATAAAGCTAGTACTTTTATATATCATTTGCAATAAGTAAAGTAGATGGGTAAAATTGCCTCTTTTGTTCTAAATGTGAAAGCTAAACTTTATATCACCCTTTAATTTAATTTTGAAAAAAAAAATTGGGTAGTACCCTTTACAGCGCGCGGACTGCTAGCGATATGGCCTGCGATCCAAACCCCTCGGCCATCGATCCCCACATGACACCCTAAATTGTCTCCGTGTTGGTAGATGGTGCGATTGGTAGGTTCAGTCTCTACCCTACTATGGAACTAATTGGTCCCAACACATGCACATTTCGACAAACTGTACACTTCTATCGCAAAACGTTTAGCTCCTTCCAATTTTCAAACATCCAGCTCGAATTTGAAACACACCAAATTATTTAAATCGAAATCCAAACACAAAAATTCCATTTTCGTAGTTATTAATCATTTTTAGCTGTTTTAGGAACTGTGATGTAACAGAATCTGCAAATTGTAAAATTACTAGGCAATATGTCGATTCAACCAAACCGAACTCAAAACAAATGCATCCCTTCGTCAACACATTCTCGTGCTGCCCTAGTTCAAGTATGCAACCACGACCAAAACCCGTGATCAATTGGCTTTTTACTATTTTTCGGAGGGGCCGGCTCAATATTTCGGAATTGCATCAATTCCTATTCCGGTCAATTATGAAACACCCTGTAACTACCGACCTATAAAAGGCACAAAAAGTCCGATGAATAATACCCCGAGTGCACGTTGGACACTTAGATTTTGCGGACACTCATTTTGGTGCTCTGAAAAGACACTCATTTTGGTGCTCTGAGCGGACACTATTTTGAATAGACGGGTTGGAAGGAGACATGGCACTTCTAACGCAAGCAGCTGTAGAACTCGCTCGTAAATGACAAACCAAATGCGGCCATCTGTGGTCAATAAACTGTTATGTAATCTCATCATTAGCATTTTCTATATTTAATAGAATAAATGAGATAGAGTTATGGGTTCTGAGTTTGCTACAGTTTGGAGTTGGAGAGGTGGAATCCAATATATGTTGTGATTTTGTTTGCAGATTTGAAAAGTTTTTATGATTCACTTAATACAGTGAAAGCTTTTTCTACTAGCTTAATTACCTGCAAAAAAACTTCACCCTTCCCTCCCCCCCCCCCCCCAAGAAAAAAAAATTCTAAATAAGTTAACCGTCCGCTCTAAGCACGGAACCTGCACGTTAAATATCCTTCAAAGTTCCGATGCTACATGCGATGTCGCCCTACATTCAGGTGCCACCTCGTCACTTGACTGGTTCTAAATTATGGCGTCCGTCGCCAATAACCCTCTTGTAGCTCTAGTGCAAATATAAATCAAACTAACATCTAACAAAAATTAGATTTCGAATATTAGGGTGTCACGGGGTAATTATTGGATAAAAATCAAGCTTTTTCCATAGCGCCCACATTTATATAATTTTCTAACCAGTAATTTTTTTCATAATGACTATTTGATATATCTACATTTCTTTGGTTCATTAGTTGAAATTTACTATTTCCTCTGTAGAGTTGAGAAAAAAAATTCTTTGGTTTCCAGTATGAGGGCATTCCGGCCTAAGGTTTTACGATGTACCCACAAACTGGTTTTAAAGTTTTCCAGTATCGTGTCTCATTTTCTATATGGCTTTATATCGATTTTAAAATTTTCTGGTAATGCTTCAAGCCAGCATAAAAATTTTAAATACAATCTTCATCAGTTCAGTTTTAAAAATATCAGTTATGGTTTAAATGAATTTCAGTATGATTTTTACAGTTTTTAAATTTTCGGTATATTTATAGTACTTGTTCTAGTATAGTTAATACAGGTTGCCATATTTTGACTGTTCCCCAATAGGGACTTTTCAGGAATGGCATACACAATTTTAGTACAATAATTTTACTTATAATAATTAATAATAATTTAAATACAGTTATTAATAATAATTTGAATACAATAATTAATGATAATTTGAATACAATAATTAATAATAACTTGAATACAATAATCAAACAAACTTTAAGTTTCGAGTATGAGTTAAGGGGTCTAAGGAGTCTTAAAAATGTGCAAAGAAGATACTACAAAGCAAAGTTTGATCTTTCCTGTCATTTTTTAACTACTCAATGTATAAGTATAAAATTTTTATAGGTAGTTCTACAAGATTTATTTATTATAAAACAAGTTTTAAAATTTATGAAACTTTAGCCAAAACTAAAATAAATGATATTAAACATGAAGCTATTTGAACACAGTGTGATTAGTCTTGCGCGGCAAATTGTGAGGTCAAAATTGAAAAAATGACCAAGGAAATGATTTTATATTGTACAAATATGTACAAACAAAGACTTATACCTAAATTCTCAGCTCAATTTTCCTTAGAAATTATTTTAAGAACTTTTTTCTAAAAAAATTAATGAAATTTTAAAAATTTTGATTTTAAATTATTTTTAAAATAATTTCTAATTAAAATTGAGCTGAGAATTTAGGTATAAGTCTTTGCTTGTATATATTTGTGCAATATAAAATCATTTTCTTGGTCATTTTTTCAATTTTGACCTCACAATTTGCCGCGCAAGACTAATCACACTGTGTTCAAATAGCTTCATGTTTAATATCATTTATTTTAGTTTTGGCTAAAGTTTCATAAATTTTAAAACTTGTTTTATAATAAATAAATCTTGTAGAACTACCTATAAAAATTTTATACTTATACATTGAGTAGTTAAAAAATGACAGGAAAGATCAAACTTTGCTTTGTAGTATCTTCTTTGCACATTTTTAAGACTCCTTAGACCCCTTAAGTTGAGTAGAATTATCGTCGCACTAGAGCTAAACTAGGACTATAGGCGATAGGGCGTCAAAATATCGAATCACAGTCAAAAGTTTTGAATATACGACAGAAATAAGCTTTTTATTACGATGCCTACACTGCAAATCTCTGAACAAATTATGAACGCTGTTCAGAACACTATATTTTTCTCCTAGTTTAGATCACGTTGCCCAGACTTTATTAAGCACACATATGGAACACATTTTAAAATGCCTGTTGAAGCACTTTCTTTGTCTTCCTTTTAAGATCACTAGCTGATACACATTTTAAAACACCTAATGGAACACTATTTTCTTCAAAACGCTTTTAGAGTGATGAAATATGTAACTAGCACATGTTATTTCATAGTATTTCTTTTATTTACATTCATTTTAACCAGATAGCAGCACTACTTTATTTTCAATTCGTATAACTTTCATCAGCACTGTGTTCGACCAATGTGCTTAAAGAGTGAAATTCAATAAATCCCTAAGCACAAAACAATCAGACAAAACACTTTGGGAACAGTTCTGAAACACTTTCTGAAAGTTTACTGTACAACGGAACGCTTTGGAACACTATCGGAACACGATTTTAATTAAAGTGTGCTACATGTGTTGCGAATGTGTGAATCCGAGTTTACAGTACACGTGCAAAAAAAAAAAAAAAATGACACAGCTTTCATTTCTAAGCTGTCGTTATATATGTGATGCTCTGTATATGACTGCCAAAAACGCCAGGATACACCGATTTATTTTAATACATGAATTTATGAATCTCACTGACTGTAATAATATATTAAACAGTAATTTTTACTTTATAGTTGTCCGTAAACTATTTTTTTAAACAGTACTATGGTTTCTAAATTTTCAGGACTTGTCTTCGTCGAAAAGGAGCATATTTTGAAAGGGAAGTTTTGAGACCGGGATTTACTCGACTCACAGTACCATTTTTTATGTCTAAATCTGATATTGAATTTATTTTGGAATGTGTTGCTCAAGTTGCAGAACATGGTTGGAAATTACTGCCATTGTATTCCTTCAATTCAGAAACTGGTGAATGGAAACATAAAAGTCGTCAGGTGAGCAAAATACTACTAAATACCAAATTTCTTATTACCATATTTATAATGGTGTATGGAAGTAAGCTATTCTAAGTAACATTTATTGTTACAAAACCCTACTTGTTTGAAGTTGGTCTTTTTTGAGTATATTATCCCTACACTTTGACTGAGTTTGATCCCTACTTGACCGCAGTCGTATAATGCTGCCGATTAATGACTACATCGACATTAGAGCTCCAATAAAGCAATGGGACTTTGAGTTTGTTTCTGGCAGAGGTGTCGATCGCGTGCCAACTTCGTCTTCGACTCCTACCCCAAGCCAGCCCTTGATACCTTAAAATATTAGTACCCCCCTCCCCCAGAAAAAGTAGGTAAAATGGTTTATTAAGTACCTTCAAATGGGGGAACTTATCCAAAGAAATTAAAAAATTAAAATAGTAGAGACCTTCTCCCTAGAATATTAGTATACTGAAAAGTTATATCAGAGGTGGCCCCTAAGTGAAAAAGATAAGGACATTTTAGAATAGCTTTTATAATAACGATATTGCAAGTTATTTTTAATTTCCATCTAAATTGAATTTTTACAGAAAAATCTATTAGGAATCTAAGTAAATGGAAAATTAATTTATTTTATTATTACATCAGTTTCTAAACCAATTAAAATAGCCAAATAAGTGATGCTATCAAAAACGGCCTCGTCCAAGGTCGGACTATCCTGGTGCTCGTTGATTCACATTTAAAATGGCTGGAGGTAAAGGGAATGTTAATTATAGCAGCATCTGCCACCATTATTCGACGTGCTGAGAGAGCTGTTTTTGCCATTCCCGGAATTCCAGACTTAGCCGTCTCTGACAATGGTCCACCGATCGGATCGAGGGAGTCCTCGTTGCACCTCGTATGATCAGGCCGAAGGAGTGATTCAATCAGCTAAGGACTCTCTGCGTCCCATCGTACAAGGATATTTTAAGAAGCGTCTTGCACAGTACTACCTACTCTTCCAACACATTACTTCGTCATATGTGTCTGTCACTAACCTGAGTCCAAGTGAAGTTATGGGTCGGCGACTAAGAAGCTGCCTGTACCTAGACCTTGTTCTTTAACTTCGAGAAAAGCAAGAAACTGAATTCTTGAAAAAGACAGGAATTGTTCGCAAGTATTCTCCTGATGATACAGTCCTTGTCAAGAATAACTCGCTTGGTCCTGCTTGGGCTCCCGCCAAAGTGACAGACGTAGCCGGTCCAGTGTTTTACAGGATCATCACAGATTCTGGTCATGTTGATCAAATGCTCACGAACCAAGCAGTTCCTTCTTTACCGTTGTCCTGTCATCTGAGCCTCCAGCTGTCAACGCACCTACTAATACCAAGATTGCAGAGGCTAACAATAGATCCTACGCAGCAGCCGTCATCGTCAAGGGTTACGCCGCAACCTCCATAACCAAATATATTGTCGCGGCCCAAGCGTTGCAGAAGACCTGAGCGCTATGGCGCGTAAAGCTAGTGCAAGGGAGTAGTGTGATTACAAGTTTGCGTAGACTTAGATCGGCATCAGCCAAACAACCATATAAACTGTGTGACTGTGAACGCAGGACTATGTTGGTTGGTACAGCTGTGGAAAAAAGTACCCAGTAGGTACGAACCGGCGCCACAATGGTTAAGATAATAGCCTTTGGAGCCCTGGGTCCAGGTTCGAATCCCAATAAGGGATGAATGTTTGTGTTTGTCGAGTACGTGCTCGTTAAATCTGTTGGGTCCGAAAGTCCTGTGGGCGGTCATTGACAGTTTCTCAAGGGTACAAATTCCTGGAGACTATTTCCCTCCCCTTCAGGAACATGTCTAAATTGTGGAGATGGCGCGTGATAGATGGCAGCCTTTTCATATTAAAAATGTTACCAACTTCGAAATTTTCAATAGCAATACCCCTTTTTGAGCTCATATTTCAAATTTATGACAAGTTTTATCACTGTGGCGGTTGCCTACCAAGGATGCCCTATGTGCATCGGTGTGACGTCACGGCAGAATGTTTATATTCCATATTCTCCTGAACTGAACTGATTAAACACTCTCGAACTCCATCACTTCCATAAAGATCTTAATTAAAGTATTAGAGTGGGGGCTCACGTGACCTCCAATGCTAACGACTTGACGAGCATGGAGGCCGCCATATTGTCAAAAAGTGAAGAAATTGGGCCAGTGTTGCCAGTACTTTAAGTAGAAAAAATGTTGAGAAAAAATAAATTTAATTCTAAAATTATCAAAAAATATCATAAAAATAATAGCTACATTTTGGAATATTTTTATTGGCTTTTAAAAAACTTGAAACGCTTTTCTAGTATTTTTATAATATTTATTTTGTAATTTTAGAATTAAATTTTATTTTTTCGTAGCATTCTTTATGTGATGGCAACACTGGTAACTTGTAGCCACCGCCGCCACATTAAGAAAAATACTCGGAAAAGTAAAATATAATTCTAAAATTACAAAATAAATATAATAAAAATACTAGAAAAGCGTTTCAAGTTTTTTAAAAGCCAATAAAAATATTCCAAAATGCAGCTATTATTTTTATGATATTTTTTGATAATTTTAGAATTAAATTTATTTTTTCTCAACATTTTTTCTACTTAAAGTACTGGCAACACTGGCCCAATTTCTTCACTTTTCGACAATATGGCGGCCTCCATGCTCGTCAAGTCGTTAGCATTGGAGGTCACTTGAGCCCCCACTCTAATACTTTAATTAAGATCTCTATGATCACTTCACTTCTGACTTGACTCGCTAGCTAGTGGCATGCTCGCCACATTTGAATCGGTGAGTGCAGAAACCACTTCAGTCAAAAAAATCCGAAAACTCGTTTTCAATGAAAATAAGCGTAGAAAGGCAAGATGCGTGTTGGGTGCAAAAACTACGTTTGTCTGTTGAATAGTTCCATAAATACAGGACGTTTGTTTTGTGTGTTGAGTGCAGAAATAGAAGAGGAGTAATTACGTTTTTTCTCCCTCCTGAAAAATTTGAAATTTGTGACTGACGTTGCTTCTGCACTCACCTATTCATTTATCTTAAATATTCTTAAACTTAATATTAAACGATTACTTTAGTTAAATAAAATTGTTTGTTATAAATAAAATTGTTTGTGTATGCCATAAATGACCCAAAAAAATTATTGGATTAGTTGCACACACTAGGGTAGTACTTAGAAAAATATAAAACATCATGAATGACCCTTTACTTTGGTTGTTACAGGGTCTCAAAGATTACCATTTCCAAAAAAACGTCATATTCAAAGGTCAATTACTCTAGAAGCAAAGTGCCAATAAATTGGAGACACAGTTGTAGATACACTTCAAATGTTGTAGTTTTAGATCCAGGTTACAAATCCATGGCATCATAATTACTTTTTTTATTACAGTCAATTTCATAGTCTAACAGTAGTTAGGGTAAGGTGGGGTAAGTGGGCCACCTTTTTGGCATAATTCGACTTTAGACCCTCATACCACTGGATATAATCGGCCTAACCACTTATTTTTTTTTGTGGTCCATTCTCTCATATGTTATTACTGTACCCATGACAACCTTAACACAAATTGGCAAAAAATAAATTTAAAAAATATGTTTTTCTTTTTGGTCATCCGAGTGGCCCACTTGCCCCGCATGGTGGGGTAAGTGGGCCACCCCCCTAATATATTTTTACATATAACTAGTAGAGATATGGTGGGGCAAGTGGAATAATCTACATGATTTTTTTAGTGTTTGAGCAAAAAAGTAGTGATGTATCTTTAATAGTTCCCCCATAGCAACTTTTTCTGGCATGCAAGCTTACTACAAGAAAAAATACGTTAATTTTCATCTTGTCATTTTTACATGTAGTGTAAAAAAAATTTTAGGGCTACAGATTTCAAACTGGCTAATGTCAATGAATAGGACTATGAATAGTGAATATGACTAACCCTATGAATCAGTGAATATCACTTTTTTTAAGTATATTAAAGAGTTGGGGCAAGTGGGCCACCCCTGGCCCACTTACCCCGCCATTGTGGTGGCCCACTTACCCCAAACGCGGGGCAACTGGGCCACCCCAATTTTCTTTTAAGCTTATCAACATCACAAGTACACGACACTACAAAAAGATACTATGTTTTATACACTTTCAAAATATATAACATTTTGTTATGTATCATGAACCGTTTGGAAATAAATAACAAAATAGTATGATGGCGTGAATTACGAAAAGATGCAGTGTTAAAAATTTTCACAAAAAGGATTGTACCTTGTTACATACTTAAATGAAAATGATGCCATAATGTTTCCTGCATCTATTGGGGTAAATACGTAAAAATATTGTAACAGATTTTTTTTACGTCCGTAATTCGGGAAATGCCAGGGGGGGTGGCCCACTTGCCCCAATGGCCCACTTACCCCACCTTACCCTACAGGTTACAGTCAATTTACTCAGTCTATTTTGATCATTTCTAAAATATTTGAAGATTTTTTATCATGCTGCCATCTATGATCTAAAATGTGAAGCTTTGAACTAAAGTGTATATTTAGAATGCACATAGTTGTGAATTGGAGTTATAAAAATGACTATAATAAAAAAAAGTAAGTTAGGTGCCATGGATTTGTAACCTGGGTCTAAAACAACAACATTTGAAGTGTATTTACAACTGTGTCTCCAAGTTATTAACCCTTTGCATCTAGAGTAATTGGCTTTTGAATTTGAATATTTTTTTGGAAATGTTCAAAATGGACTGTAATAAAAAAGTAAGCGAGTTGCCATAGGTTTGTAACCTGGATCTAAAACAATATTCGAAGCTTACTTACAACTGTGTCTTCAAGTTATTGACTCTTGCCCTCTCGAGTAATTGATCTTTGAATGACCTTTTTAGAAATGGTCATCTTTGAGACACAGTAACTACCAAAGTAAAGGGTCACCCGCCTTGGTTTTTATATTTTTCTAAGTACTACCCTAGTGTTGCAACTAATCCAATAATTATTTTTGTGGGTCACTTATGACTTAAGCAGATAATTATTCAGAAACATGACAAAAATCGACGAAAATGACCTTTTTCAAAGGACCCTGACCTTCAAAGCCGTGAGTGAGTGACCCACCAAACTAATTATGCTGACATGTACCTAGTATCAAGTAATATCCATATTGAAAAAAAAACATGGAACACTCAGGGCTTTATAAGTAGAAGGATGATACAATGTACACCATTGGTCCATTAACCTGAACTGTGACCTCCTCTAGAGGTCAGACACGTCAGATTTAAGAAAAACTGAAATTCACTTTTTCTTATCATAGTATACTACTAGCGTATCCTGAAAGTTTCAAGTTTATCGCTTTAATAGAAGTGAAACGTGGGATTTCATTACGGAGAGCTGCGAAAAATCACCAAATTAATGGGATGTCTTTGTTACGATACATTCGTAAATGTGATGGAGCCGTAATAAAACATTGCGGGGAAATATATTTTGGTATTTCTACTAAAGAGGTACGGAAGTTAGCTTTTGAACTTAGTAATAAATATAATTTGAAATGACCTGCTACTAAAGATGCTCCAATAAAAGTGATTTTATACCATTTTGGTGTGTTTTTGAACCTGTCACAACCGACCCCAAGCACTTTCACAACCGCCCCAGGGGTGGGGTTGGTTGTGACATTGTTTAATTTATTTCTAATTTGCTCTTCAGTTAACTATAGTACTTAGAGACAATACTTTGTATTTCTACGTAGAAAAATTTTATACTTTACTATTTATGCAACTTTCATCCAGCTACCGGACATATCAATGAATTTATAAGCGATCAAATGAAAACTGTCACAACCGTATCCTGTCTCCCCTATACCAACCAACCAACCAATAACAAAGAAAACACCAGAGAAACACAAGTAGAAAAAAACCAGATACATTTTCGGAAACTACAGAAACTAATTAACCATAAATAGTTCCGCCAAAAAGTATTATATATTTAAAAAAGCTATATTTAAGTAGTTGAAAGTTGTAAAAGCATGTAGGGACAGTGTGAGGGAGTGACAAATTTAAAAGAAACAAAATTTAAAAGAAATTTTATGTAAGTAAATTATAATTATTTGATATTTTTTAGGTGGGACTAGTTAGGTTGTGGGCTAGTTTACACTAATAAATCACAAACTTGCATATATAATTTGAAAATAAAGAGTAAAGTGTCCAGGACATCGATTTGTCCCTTTTACAGAGAATGACCCATATGTTAAATGTAAAAACCGAGTAAAATATTAAAAAATGTTATCAGATTTCAAAATCCATGCACAATTATGTTTGAAAGATTATCAATAACAATTTTCCACAATTTCAAGGCAATACACAAATTTTTGAATCTCAAGGAACAATTCGAATGTACGACAAACCACTAAAAACACTTAAGGGAAAAAAGGCAAGTAAAGAAAATAATAACTTCCACTTAACGGACGATTTTCGGATTTCGGTGTTTACGAAAACTCCAACTGTATTTCGAATTCTTTTCGGATCGTTAAAAGTAAGATATGTTCTTAAAGATAAAAGTTCAAGCTATAACTTTTTATTAAAATACCAAAATCGATATTTTTGACATTTTTTGCCTCCCCGGTCCCCTTAAGAAAATGTGAAGACAGGGTTATTATAAGTTAAACTTACTTTTCAACTTTCTTCCGTTCCGTTCCAAGTCAACAAAAAACTTGATTTTACTTTAAAATATGCGATAAATGCTTGCGTATCTAAAGTATAAAAAACTTTTTTTTGTCTTGTTTTGAGTGAAGTTTAATAAGGTTCTCTTATGTTTAAAAATTGTATAATTGCAATTATACTTTATAGGAGTTTTCCGGTAGGAAATGGCTAGGATCAGTTTCTTATAAAACCGGATATTTTGAAATGAAAGAAGATAATATAGAAGATGTGAAGATAAAGAGTCAACCGGTAAGATACTTCTGGTGTCTGCATTTTATTTTTAATAGGCCATATGGCTTCAGTTGTTACAGTTTGAAGTTTAATTTTTTTAAAAAATCTCTGTGCATATTTTTTCCCTTGTAGGAGTATTTAGACGAAGCAAGAAGTATCTGTGACAGTAGCAGTTCACAGGTAATTAATATGGCAAATACATATGGAGGATTATTCTTAAATTCTAGCATTTATGTAATTCTGTCCAGTTTCTTTTTGAGATGACTTATGACTTCTTTGGTGGGGGGCAAGTGCGCCGAACACTGCGACCTTAGGTCTATTGTGTTCAACCCCAAGAAATGATACAGTCACAAGAGACACACAAAGAAAGAGACAACACAAACACAAAGACAAATAACAACATTTATTGACGGTCACAAACATCCATGCCTGACCGGGATTCGAACCCAACCTCAGCAGCTCCAAAGGCTAGAATTCTTTTTGAGATTAAACTGGCACATGAAATAATTTTCAGCCTATGTTCATAAAAATTTAAAAGTGTTAAATATTTGTAAAGTTTTTTTTATGGGATGATAATTACCTCGCCATGTTTTAGACATGTTTTGATAAATTTATACTGAACGGAATATTTTTTTAATGTAAAACTTGTGAATTTTGCTAACTTATTATGGAAAGACAAGGCGGCAAGGCCCCCTGCTCGCTACCTCTCGCCAACCCCCGAGAATCGCTACGCAATTCACGCTTTGTTTGCTCCGCAAACAAACATGCAAGGCTAAGATATTTCAGTTAAAAGGTCCCGACCAGTGGGGAGAGTTCGCAAGCCGAAAAAGGGAAGATGAATCGGCTGTTTTTACGATGCGTGGCCGGAAACTCAAGACCGATGCCTACAGTTGAAAAATAAGCTAGTTTCTGTGGGACTGCTCCAGGGCATCACGTAGCTCTAAGCGATCGTAGCTAAGCAATGATCTCTACCAAAGCCACGGGACGCAATCTGAAGCAGCTCCGGCACAAAACAAGCGCACTGCCACATTTACTTTCAGCGTTTCTGATTGGCTGAAGCCGCGTAAGTCACGTGGCTTTCAAGCATCCGACATTAACAATTTTATATTATATAAAGTTATAGAGAAACCAAAAATAGTGGGAAATAAACTGGTTATAGTTTGAGCTATCGTTGCACTAGAGCTACATTACGGCTATTGGCTACGAGCTTCGTAATTTAGAACCACAGTCAAGTGACGAGCAAACTCTCCTAAACCGGAAAAATTTAATGCTGCCAGATATATCAATGGATTATGGGGTCATAAAATATATCATAATAGATTTGTATGATATGGGCTTATTATTTATTAACACTCTCTCTGCGGAAAATGCTCTAAGGCATCAAGAACTATGTCACCGGTGATGCTATTCCTATGACACATTGCGCGGCTACAAAAATCTTAAGAAAGGAGACCAGGAAATGCTATTTTTAAATTAAAAAAATGGACGTTACTTTTAAATTAAATTTCATTGTTTATAAATGTAAAATGGTGTCATAATATAATTTATTTCTTCTGATAAGGGGTTTGTTTGCGATTTTTATGTTTTTTGGAAGCATTCGAAAATTACACCTTCCAGATGTTTTTTAGCTCTAGAAATCGGCATCGGCTTGTTACATAATTGGTATTCTCAATTAAGTCCTTCCTAATTAAAGTCCTAGAGTAGCACCAGTAAGTACACGTTAAATGTGATGCAAAGTCCCTCACTGTGGGTACGATGTCGCCACCATTACATCTTGAGTTGGGTCCCTACTCAGGTGCCGACTCGTCGCGTGATTATATGTAGTTTTAAATTACGACACCCGTCGCCAATAGCGCTGTTTATAGCTCTAGTTCGACGATAATTCAAACCTTACCAAAATGGACAGCCGAAGGACTGGTTTTCAGTTACTTTTAGTTGCTCCCAATTAAACCTTTTTTTTTGAAATTTCTGGAGGTGGAAATGGTCAAAATATATATTTTTTTAAAATTAATTCGACATATTATAAACAAAGTTTCTTGTTATGTAACTATTTCCACAACAGGTAGTTACAATTTTTGATAATTCAGAATATTAAAAAAAAATAATGATTTTTTAAAAACATTTTTTAAAGAAACTTCCGAGTGCCTAAATATATTTTAATTGCAAAAGAAAAATTCTATACAAATTTTTAATTGCCCTCCCAATACGTAGCTTTTCGAACCACGGACATTTTCGATTAAAAAAAACACTTTTAAACGACTCACCTTATATTGCCAAATATCTGTAATGTTTCTTTACTTTTATTATTATGGCATTTAGTGATAAAAATATAAAATGTATTGTATTTTTTTTTTCGATGGGGTTGACTCAATATATTAATCCTTCTTAATATAGTACCAAAAATAGGCATAATACCATTTTTTTTTAGTCGGTAAATACACTAATGACTTTTTTTTATAATTTTGCAATGCATATTTTAGGAAGGATCTAGAGAGTTTACTGATGATCAAAAACTAATGTTTGATGCTGAATCTTCTGATTTGAGATGGTTTTTATTACCAAGTGAAGCGATACACTATATTACTATAGAAGGAATTCAATTAAAAGATCCTGTATTTGTAGTACGAAGTACTAACTGGAAATGTACTCATTTATAATAAAAAAAAAATGTTGTGTGTGTATTTGTACCTTATAGACCCTTTTACTCATTGACTGCCAGGCTACGAAATAACTTGTAGTGGTTTCGATTCATTGAGCACATTCTGATAAAATTCATAGTACCATTTCGCTAACCGTTCTTATGAGTTCAAGTTATTCTGAAAGTTATTTAAGTTATTCTTCCATAAACATGGAAATGGTCTTAAAGTTTAGACAAACTTTGTATGGTATTACCCTTTTGTATGGTATTTAATTGGCATCTAGTAATCCCAGATGAGACTGATGAACTTATATACACATATTATAAAGCTTGTGGGCAGATGTTGTGGTATTGCGAAGTATATCTTTCGTCTATTGACGATAAATATAGTCCAGCTATCCCACAATAATTATGTCGGGATATTATCACACTTATATTTGAATTAAGTTAACTCCGCAAACAAATTTAATTTTTTTTGGTGATCAATTTGAGGATATCGAAAGTAGAGAATGATATTTAAAAAATTTTCAACCGATCCAGTTTTGGAATAATACACTTAGCAGGATTTGAAACGGTTCATACTATTTAAAATTACGAAGTAACTAAATCTTTCGTCTCAAGAGCAGGGCGACCAGATGTACTGCATTTAGCAGTGCTTTTAAGCTTGTTATTAAACTATCTAGGCTATAAAAAAATGCAAATATTCTTATTTGTTGTTGTTTCAAACACAAACAAATACACACCACAAAGGTTACTACCGATAATAACTAATTAAAATTAGAAAATAACTATTTAAATACATTTTACAAAATGTTAGCAAATCTGTATGTTTTTTTTTAATGAATGTGCACTATTAGTTGATTGCAAAAGTCATTTTGAGATATTTTGTTACAGATATTTAAACAAGTATTTAATACGATTATTAATGGATATAAATACAAAATATTTATCATAGTACCTTCATCTTGGATCTTTAGTCTTATGATTTTTCCTGGCTTTATCCGGTTGGGAAAAGCTAGGGACGATTTCTCGTATTTTTAAGGCCTCGATCTTCAATTTACCTGAAAGTTTCAGGGTATGTTAGTAATAGAGTTAGTTTTTCTAAAATCCGTCTTGTTTAACCTTGAGAGAGGGTCAAAGTTCGAAGTCACTTATGTCAGCATAATTAGTTTGGAGGGTCACTCATTGCTTTGAAGGTCAAGGCCTTTCGAAAAAGGTCCTATTATTTGATATTTGTTTTGTCATATTTGGGATGGCAAGAAGTGGCAGCTGGACTAAACAGGTTCAGGTGTTTTCATCATAAATGGAATACGTAGAAATAAAACATTCCAAAACGCAAAAATTCAACCTAAATCCTGTTCGTGTAGCTTTAGTGCGTCGTATCAATAAGAATAATAATTTGGCATATGAGCTCAATTGTTAACCTCGAGATCCTCGAGAAAAATACCTCGCCTAAAAAATTAAAGCTATTCACTCTTACCATATTTCAAATTTACGAGTGGTTCTAAAATACGACTCCAGTAGCCAATAGCCCTCGTGTAGCTCTAGTGCGACGATAATTCAAACCTAACCTAACCAAATTTACGAGTAGTTCTCGGGATTCACAATTCTCAATATATTGTCTTTATAAGAAAGTATCTGTTTAAAATTAATTTCCATATTTCTGAAGCTTAAAAACAACCATCAAAATTTATTTTTAATTTGTTCAACAATTTGTTATAATTAATTTCCAAGAACTAGTAAAAATGTCCGACGAATAATACCCTGTGCAAGGGAGTGCACGTTAAATATCCTTCAAAGTCCTAACGCTGCGTACGATCTCACCCTTAACGGTTGTGTTTGGTGACTATTCAGGTGCCGGCTCGTCACTTGACTGTGGTTCTAAATACGACGCCCGTCGCCAATAGCCCCCGTGTAGCTCTAGTGCGACGTTATATTCAAACCAAACCAAGAACTAGTTTAATTCAGTCAACTGGGGGCTGTGGGGCGCCCTGTGGTCAGTGAATTAATTTTACGGATCGGAAGATCCCGCGATCGAGTCCTGGTCGCTGAAAACCCACCGAGTATATGCGGAGTACGTGCTCGTTAAATCTGTTGGGTCATTGCGCATTTTCCCACGGGTACAGGTTCCTGGAGACTATTTCCCTCCCCTTCAGGGACATGTCTAAACTGTGGAGGTGGCGCGCGATAGATGGCAGCATCTGACACGTATATGTGTGAGTGTGTTGTGACTGTCTTACTTGACGAAGGTTGATTAGCGGCTCTCTGAGCAAGCACACAAGCCTGAAAATATATGTATTCCATCCAACCAACCAATCCTCTGGTCCGTAAGATTATGACGGAAGATTGGCTTCCTCCACCAGCTCGTGTGGTTTTTCAAGAAACAACATGAGTGCAAAGAGCTCTATAGTAGAATAGAGGAATGACTCGTACCGAGCTGCCATCGGCTGGCATGGTTCACTACGGATCCCGAATAGAGCAGAGACATAACATAGAGTGGACTGCGCATTAATAGTAAAGCAGCTTAGGGATGGAAAACCAAAACCGGTTTTCAAAAAACCGGTGGTCCCGGTTTTGACTGAAAACCGTTTTTTTTTGTATGAGACCCTTTGGAACCGAAAACCGGTTTTTTAGGGAAAAACCGATTGAAAATGGAAAACCGTTTTTTTCTGGAAAACCGCCATCCCTTGCAGATTAGCATTATGTCCTAAACATCATAAATCGCCAAGAGGGGAAAGGTTGCTACATATGGCAACTTAACGCTACCGTTTCGTTACGAACTATTATAAATTGTCGCCAGACTTGAATATCAGCTAGCAAACCGAAGTGGAGACTACCATCAATACCCAAGTCACGTGGGTTTCTACCAATCACGGCAGCTTGAATTTTTTTAATGTTTTTGCAGACGATTTTTTTAGCATTGTTGGTATTTTTCTCTTTTGGCTTTTATAATAAATATTTAATTACATTCTTTTAATCTCTGAGCATGAATCGTGAATGTTGTACTCTTAATTCAGCAACGTTTTGTGCAAGATGCCAAATGCTTGTGAATTCCTAATTGTAAAGAGGGGTATAAAAAAGGATTAGTCACACTTCACGGGTAAAATTTATTTAGTTCTGCATACTTTTAGTAATTGTGTGTTCTTCATAAACTATAATTTCTATCGAGGGAATTTATTCTAAAAGCTCTTTTATACTGAAGAATCATATCCATGATTAAATCAACGTTGTTAGAACTCTAATTATAATAAATATTTTGGACCAAGTCAATTAAATTAATGGTCTGAACATTAGACAGCTTAGAAGTAAAATATTTTTTTACAATTTGGTCAAAACGAAACCTGTTTTTGCAATCGTGTTTGAGTTATTTATATTTAAAAAGTAGAACATTTGCTGAATTTGGAATATATTGATGTGTTTTAGAAAGTTGATTTATTCCAGGTGAAATAAAGGAAGAAGCAATATTTCAAAAAAAATTGATTTTTTTAAAAATCGGACCGTTAGAACGAAAGTTATAGAGACGGCAGAAAATGTTCACCATGTCAATTACCAACTTATATTACAGCAACACTCTACACAAACCTACTAATGTTCTTTTAAATTAATTTTTAATAAAGAGTCCACATTCAATTGTTCAAGTAATCTTAAATAGACTCACAAAATCAAAGAAATAATCTGATATCTATTAAGAGGATCTTAAAATACTAGCGATTCATCCTTGCTCCTTTCCAAGCTTCTTTATCATAACATTAGATTGTCGGTCTCTGTGTTCAGGTCGTTGTGGAAAAACTCGCCAAATGGTAAACTCGCCATAGATGCGAGCCAAACGCGACACAGTCATGTGACTGTGTAAGTTAGATGTTTAGGACACTTTAGGTTTGCCAATGCGCAGTCCACTCTATGTTATGTCTCTGGAATAGAGTGGCAAAATTGCTAGTTAATTTATAATTTTGATACTGAGCAAGGAAGTACACCCAGGGCAAAGGCGGGAATCGAGCCCGCACCCGTTACAGCTCGCTGACTGCTAGCGTTATGGCATGTGATCCAAACCACTCGGCCATCTGGCCCCACCAATAAACGACGTGAGTGCAATGTTCAAAACCTGCCTTGTTTAAGGCTCTGTTGTGAAGTTAATAGCATCTTCTCTCCAAACCCGAATAGGGTGGACGCAAAAAGAAAGGAACGCCCCTCACGCCGTTTCCTAGAAAAGGAAACAAAAGGGTAGTGGGAGCAGGATTGCATTCTAATCGTAAAGACTATAAGTTTTTGTATTCCTAATGCATCTACAATTTTCCCACCATATCAAGAACTAGGTGGGTTTTTATTTAAGTTTTCAATTGAAGTGATTTGAAGGAAAGTTATCAGAATTTCACAGTAACTAGCAATGGTTTCGTTCATTTTGTGCCTTGGTATAGTTATGCACAGAAAACTTTGATTACTTTTCAATGAACTGGGGTTTTGTGTCTGCATGCAAGCATATTGGTATAAAAAATTTGTTTAAGCTTCCATAAACAAGAATGTCAGAATATCCCTTGAACTATGCTGTCGATCATGGCGACATGGAGAGGGCAAGAGAACCTATCGACTCTGGTGTTAACGTAAATCGCTGCATTAGTAGTGGGGAAACGCCTCTCTTAGTAGCAGTAAGAAAAGGAAGAAAAGGAAGAAGAGACATCTTCGAGTTAATCATTCAAAATGGAGCGCAAGTCAGCAGTGGGAAAGAGGGTGACGGCTGGAAACCCCTCCACTGGGCATCGTTCAATGGTTGGGGGGATCAAGTGTGGCTCATCTTGGAAAAAGGAGGTGGGTCATTATCTGTAAAAGGGACAAATCAATGTCCCGGATGCCTTGCTCTTTATTTTCAAATTATATATGCGGTTCTGCTATACCATTTCTAGCCAGAATGTAAGCTTCGAAAAGACTCTCTTCCCCCCTCCCCTCACTGGGTTTGCTAGGGAAAAGGGGGAACATGCCGTATCTAATCCTAGCTCGCTTGAGGTTTACAATTAAAACAGTTAGTATTTCCCCATGTTGGGTGGGGAAAAAACCGAAACGGCTATAAATCACCCCGTTTCCAAGAAAACCACACTCGCGGATGGGGGAAGAAATGCTTTCCAAGCTTACATTCTAAATAGACCTACTATAGCGTATTCGGGCCAGTCGCAATTTGGCAGCTTAACATTTGCAGCTAAGTAGCGAAAACGTAGGGGGAACCAGTTATATATGACCCCACTTGTAGTTTTTTGCTTATAACTTTTAACCCGTAACTGGTAACATCTCGCTGACAAACACTCCCAGTAACATCCGTCTATCAGACTAAGAGTTTTGTAAACTATCCGTCTATAACTAAATAAATCCGTCTATAACAATTTAAAACTATCCGTCTATCAGGCGGATATTACCAGTTACGGGTTAAAAAAAACATCATTTATGGATGTGCAAATGCATTCAATTTATACTTCATATAGTATTACACAATATTATATAAGTATTTTACCGAAGTATTAACGGCAATATAAGTAAAATATCAATTATTTAAAACTTTATACATTGGGATACATGACCCTAACTAGGGATACATGACCCCACCCATATATTTGGTAAAATGAATAAAAAAATATCAAAATACTTTATTTGATGTTAGTGCTGTTATAATGTTAAAGTTTATATACATATTTTTCATGTTTGTCAGACGAAATTATTACATATTTTTAACCCGCTAATTATTCTCATATTAACGAATCATTCAATTTTAAACGTTAAGTCTTATCTGAATACATAACTGGTGATTCTTTTATTTTACAGAGAAAACAAAGTTGGTTGAAGAATCGCTTCATTTTGTCAATATCAACTTAGGATATATTAATCATTTCAAGTCATTAAAAAACAATTTCATAATTTCCTTTTTTCAACTTAATTGCAAGCTCGTAGTATTTTTTTTTCTTGCACCTTCAAAACAAATCCTTTGTTCTATTCTCCCAAAATATTTGGTAAGAGCCCAGTCATTTGCTTCTGGGGCTCCCGCTTTTTTTTTTTGAAAAAATTTCTTGGCCTGCTATTGTCTACTTATTGTATTATTTACTGGGGTCACATATCCCTAGTTGCACTTTATTTGCAAAATATTTTTTGGGGGGGTTAAGCAAAAAATACAATAAAATTATTTTACATGCAATCATAGCTAAAAGCATGAACAAAACAAGTAACTAATTTTTAAAATGTTATTTTTAAACCAAAAAATGTAGACCCAAAAATTGTATGGCTCCAAAAATTTACTTTCAGTGCATGAAAACATTTCTTCGTGTAGCTTAAAACGTACGCAACAATTCAGTTGGGTTTTTTCATTATGTGGTTGGCTGACTGAAAGGGAAAAAATTATAACACTTTTAACTTATAAAACCTTTCCAATGCTGAGAAAAGGGCATGGGGTCAAGTATCCCTAGGGGTCAAACATCCCTAGTTCCCCTACTTAGTTTGGTAAACATTGTAGTTCGTTGAACTTTGATTTTACATTAATCTTGTTGCCAAATCTTACAAATTAATTTACTTTTAAGTTGATTTGGTTGAAAATAAAGCTTACAAGAATTATGTAAACAATAGTAAAGTGTGAAATGGGATTATGTTGAAAATTCCGGTTTATGTGCGATTGGGTATTTGTTTAAAAGGCGTGCAAGGTTTGGTTTTCATTATAATCGGCTGCAGGCGGATAATAATTCAATAACTTTTTAACTTTTGATTTAAAGTAATTTAATAAATTACAATCACAACGTAGTTTCACATTGAAGAGTACACGGTAAAAACCGATTGATTTCGTAGAAGGCTTTCCTCATCAGGCCTCTTTGGCGATGATAGCGAGTAATCGCCTAAACCGGTGTAACGAAACCAGTTTCCGACTTTCTTGTGCTGCTTCTCTCACTGCAACCCTGAAATTCGGTTCCACATTTTATTCAAAGGACTGTTCGTTCATCATCATGTTAACCTTTAAAAATAAAGTACGATTGATTGAAAATCACGCATTTTTATAAAACAATTAAGAGAAATTTTAAGATTCGTAAATTAATTGAAAAGTTCTAACCACGACTTTTCTACCTACCGAGATACACGCGATGCACGATTCCGACGCTTGGACCAAACGAAGGAGAGAAACCGGTTTCCTGTCGCCAATGTCCGCTAAGCAGATATAGTTAGAAAAACACTCTTAAAAAATCAAGCGGTTCTTCCCGTGTACTCTTCTTGTCTAGTTGCCACAATCGACACTAGCGGTTTTTTGAAGGATTTCACGGCTCGAGTGGCCACAATCGACGGCCCGAAGGATTGCCGATAGTAGCCACAATCGCGGACTGGAGGGGGTACCTGCTGTTTTTTTTAAAGGATATCACAGCTCGAGGGGCCACAATCAACTACCTGGAGGAAGTACCAACGTATTTTTTAAAAGTGTCATAGGCCGAGTTTCTACATTCGATTGTCGAAGAATTTCAGAGTTTCACAACTCGTGGCGCATCAGACGGGATTATTTCGTAATATATTTGGCGTACAGCATTTTAAGTTTCGATCATTAAAACATTACTGGGCTTTCAAAACATGATAAAAACAAAAAAAATCCTATGAAGGTTACAAAAACTTTTTTATTGTAATTATGAATATGCAATTAAACAATTGTGATAATTGCACAAGCAAACAGCGAAATAAAATTATTTGCCAATTTGTTTTTTGTGCACAAACGATCAGGTTACAAAACCTATTTTTATGTTCCAATGCTTTGATTTTAAATAACACTAAAATAAAATTATGTAACATTTTTTTGTTTTGCCTCGCTCTTTTCAGATCAAGACTATTTTTATAATTCCTAGTAACTAGCATTGAACGTAATTCATTCCTATTCCAGGACTAAAACATGTGTGCGTACACAGGGCCGGATTTCTAAATAGGCTAAGTAGGCTGTAGCCTAGAGCGGCAAATTTTTGGGGGCGGCAAATTTTACGTTTAATTAAAGCGGTATTAGGCATAAAAATTATTTTAAAATAAAAATAATATTTTTGAGAAAGGAATAATTAATTAACATTAATGCGTAAATCGTAAACATATATATAACTAATATTTAGTAGTAAACATGTAAGCTGTGATGACATTTGCAGCCACTTCCCCACATTTGGAAGTTCAAAGAAAAATGGTAGAACAGTTTAAAAAATTCGCCTATTATTTCACTTTTGATTTAGAGTGTATATGGATGATTCTAATATGCAGAAAGAAAAAAAATTAGTCTAGAAAACTATATGGCGGCATATCGAAGGTAGCCTACTGGCGGCAAATCTTTAAATCCGGCCCTGTGCGTACACTTGAAGCGAGTAAAAAGTAAAATAGGCATGCAATATTTTCGATGCGCGTGCGTCATATCATGCTCAAGATACCTAAAGGAGTTTACGGCAGTTGTTCAGCGTTCAGTTTTTTTTATAAATATTTTTTAATTTGAATTGAAAATTCTTAAATGGATCTGAAACACCAAAAGTTTTATGTATTTAATGAGTACAACTCGTACACTAAATAATTATCTCATTTGCGAAATAATTTTTTTTTTCAATTTTTAAGAGTGCAATTTGTCCTATTTTCAGATGGGGGCTGGGGAGCCCAGTCGGTTAAGCACTCGCTTAGCATGCGGAAGGTCCCAGGTTCGGGTCCGGGCATCGCCAAAATAGCTGCCGACCTATAAACGGCCCGTGCAGCCAAAAATGTCCGACGAATAATACCCCGTGTAAGGGAGTGCACGTTAAATATCCTTCAAAGTCCTAACGCTGCGTACGATGTCGCCCTTAACGGGTGCGTTGGGTGCCTATTCAGGTGTTGGCTCGTCACTTGACTGTGGTTCTAAAATACGACGCCCGTCGCCAATAGCCCTCGTGTAGCTCTAGTGCGACGATAATTCAAAAACCTAACCTATTTTCAGATAATGGCCCAGGTGCGGATCTAAATGCTGCAGCAAATGATGGGGAAACAGAAAGAAGAGGCATCTTTGACCTCCTCATTCAACATGGAGCCCAAGTTAACTATACGAGAGAGAGTGACTTCTGGACTCCCCTGCACACGGCTTGTTCCGAAGGTTGGCACTGGGTGGATCAAGTGCGGCTCATCTTGGAAAAAGGAGGTGGGTCAGGTCATTATCTGTAAAACTGACAAATCAATGTCTCGGATACCTTCATCTTTATTTTCAAATTATATATGCATGTTTGGGGTTTTTTAGTAACTGATCCTCAACCTAACTTATGCCACTAAAAAAATATCAAGTAATTATAATTAACTTATAGAAAATTTTGTCTAACTACCCGATTTGTCACTCCCTCACGCTGTCCCTACATGCGTTTACAACTTTTAACATCATAAAAAAGACCCTTTTAAATAAATAATCCATTTTAGTGGAACTATCTATAGTTTAATTTCTGTAGTTTTCGAAAATGTATGTTTTTCTACCTTCAATAGTTTTATGTAATTTTAGGAATATGTAATGTCCCTGGGTTACAGAGTCGCTCTTACAACACTGATTTAAAATTCAATTAAAGCTAGACGTTCAATTATGTAGACGACAAAGAAATCGAATTTAAATTGGCTTGTTATTCTTAAGCGATTGAGGCTTCTAAATCAACCATCAGTTTGTTTCACTTCATAACTGATAACGTTTTTATGATACTTTTAATATTAAAAATAGATGTCAGTCTTTTACTATCACCACTCCCTCAATCTCATTTACCAGTTATAGATAAGTGTGAGTATTTTTTACTAGTGTGAAATTGTGGGCTTTTAGATGTAGATCAGCATATCGTCTCCACATGTGCTATCTAACTTTGCAAAACGGTAGAAATGAACTGGAGGGTAACCCTTGGCGAGCTTTCCAAAATCGCGCCAAAAGTTGGCCGAAAACCCTACCGAAATTATAGGATAGGTTAGGATAGGTTTGAATTATCGTCGCATTAGAGCTACACGAGGGAGAGTCGAAAAACGTGTTTATTTAACACCGGCTGTTCGGACTTTCTTGTTACATATCTCAGTAATACATTATGTAGACTGATATTATGTAACAAGTCCAAACAGCCGGTGTTAAATGAACAAACGCGTTTTCGGTTCTCTCATGTAGCTCTAATGTGACGATAATTCAAACCTATCCTAACCCATCCTATCATTTCGGTTGGGTTATCGGCCTGCTTTTGGCGCGATTTTGGAAAGTTCGCCAAGGGTAACCTTTCAGTGAATGTCTACTGTTTCGCAAAGTTAGATAGCACATGTGGGAACTTAAGTGACGATATAATCACTAAATCTGATAAAAATTGTGGGAAAATGATATTATTTGATTTTTCCTAAGGATTCCTCACTCCCTCACACGTCACTACCTCAAATCTCAGCCTTTGTAAAAGTCTATCCACATTTGATAACTTCATCTTGAATCTTACTTTCCAAGCACATGAAATACAACCGGTTTTTTTTTCGTGCCTAAAATGTAAGTTTTTTTTTATGTGTATGTGTTTGGATATTTCATGGTTGGCGATGCAGTGCTAGATGAGTGGAGTTAGGGTTAGTTTGAAATTTTTTTCACTAGAGCTACACGAATTCTATTGAGACGGGTGTTGTAATTTAGAACCGTAGTTAACATGTTGGATGCCACTGACTCCTTAAGGAGTCGCGTGGTTCCGATTCATCGATAACAGCACATTCTGATGAAATTCATAGTACCATTTCGCCAATCGTTCTTATGAGTTCAAGTTCGTTTGTAACTTTTGCAACCGATCCTTCTGTGCTTGGAATAATACTTGGTGATTTGAAAGAGAGCATTCTATTTAAAATTACGAGGAAATTAAATCCTTCGTCTCAAGTGTAGGGCGACCAGACACCAGACATTTCTGAATGTTGGACAGCACTTGGAACCATTTACTGTGAATAATTGTAACTTATCTTGTAACTAGTAAACATTTTTTATTTTATTTGTAAATTATCTTTTGGTGAAATAAAAAAATAAAGCGGCATCTGTCGGTCACAAACAGAACTACAATTATTATTATTTTTTTTGCAGCCACACGAAACCCGGCTTCTTTTCAGTTCTTTTGTGCAAACCGCATCTTTTTTTCTTTAATTGCTTTCGAGTTATTAAATTTTCCAGACTTATTTTGATCACCCAGTATATATTTATTTTTATTAAAAAATCCTGAAATGGATCTGAACCAACAAAAAAAAGTAATGTATCTGAGTACAACTCGTATATTAAATAATTATCTCATTTGCGAAAGAATTTTTTCCCAATTTTTAAGAGTGCGATTTGTCCTATTTACAGAGAATGACCCAGGTGCGGATCTAAATGCTGCAGAGAAAAATGGATATACTCCTCTTATGGTTGCAGCCTCTTATGGAAGTAGAGGGCCTAAAGAAATCTTTGACCTCCTCATTCAATATGGAGCCCAAGTTAACTGCGGGAGAGATGGTGACGGCTGCACTCCCCTCCACTGGGCTTGTTACAATGGTTGGGTGGATCAAGTGCGGCTAATCCTGGAAAAAGGCGGTGCGGATCTAAATGCTGCAGCGAATGGTGGAATAACGCCTCTCTTTCTGGCAGCTAGAGAAGGACACATAGAAATCTTTGACCTTCTCCTACAATATGGAGCCCAAGTTAACTGTGGGAGAGACGGTGACGGCTGGACTCCCTTCCACTGGGCATGTTCCAATGGTTGGGCGGATCAAGTGCGGCTCATCCTAGACAAAGGAAAAGTGGATCTGAATGCTGCAACGAATTATGGGGAAACTCCCCTCAGATTGGCATCAATAGAAGGGCACAGAGACATCTTTGACCTCCTTATTCAATATGGAGCCCAAGTCAGCAACTGTGGGAGAGACGGTAAAGGCTGCACTCCCCTCCACTGGGCTTGTTCCGATGGTTGGGTGAATCAAGTGAGGCATATTTTGGAAAAAGGCGGTGCGGATCTAAATGCTGCAGTAAATGGTGGAATAACGCCTCTCTTTCTGGCAGCTAGAGGAGGACACATAGAAATCTTTGACCTCCTCCTTCAATATGGAGCCCAAGTTAACGGTGAGAGAGACATAGAAGGCTGGACTCCCCTTTACTGGGCTTGTTCCAATGGTTGGGTGGATCAAGTGCGGCTAATCCTGGAAAAAGGCGGTGCGAATCTAAATGCTGCCGATAATGATGGGTATACGCCTCTTAAAATAGCAATGGAATGCGGGTACAGGGAAATCTTTATACTTCTTCTCCAGTATGGTGCGACTATGGATATTGACTACGCCTTATTTTCCAAGCATTCAATTCTGAATGTTTTCGAAGATGTGAATCTGTGCTCCCAATTAATCGTGAATGAATTTCATTGTCAATCATTACCTTCATTGTACCGTATTCCGGATATTGCTAAAAGGCTTCCTTTCTCAAAACACTTGAAATTAAAGGATCAACAAAAGCAGGAAATAGCAAAATTTGTGGAATCTGAAGTAAAAACCAGAAAGTTTTGTAATGTATTCAAATCCCAACCAATTGTACTAATGTTATTGTGTGTACAATCGTTACTCGGTGATCAGCCAATCAGTAAAATGTCTGCTTCGAGTGACAGTAACTTACCATTTTAAAGATCGCGCTTTAACTGAGCTAAATGTTTTTTTATTCTACTGACATTTACATTGAATGATTTTTTTGTGTGCTACGTGCCTGTAGGTTTTGCTTTGGTAAATTAAAATATAGTAAAAACAAAATTATTTTATGTAAACTGTCTAGTATTTTATATTTAACTTGATATAAAAAAATAAACGATGATTGAATATTTTCGTTTTACTGTCTTTGCCTATCTCTAACAACTATTATATTTAGTTTTAAGGTAGGCGAATACCCAAAAATCCTCTAAATTCTAAAATTTTTACTGTTACTTTAATCTTTTTCAAATTTGGCATAGTGATTTCAAATATGCTGAACAATGTTATTAAGGAATTTTTTTATATTTAAATATAAATTAGTTATTTTAAATGGTGTTTTTTAACTAAAAAAAGGGGTTTACGCTAACAACTCTACCACATTCAATTTTTCTCCTACAAACATTAATTATGTGTTAAATTCTTCGTTTTGAACTGATACGTGCAATGACCCTCTAGAGTTACAAACAAATCACAAGAATATGTTTTATGCAACATTTTATGAATTAATTTGAATCAAGTACTATGTGGCTAATCTTACGACACTGCTGGAAATCTGCGCATGCGCGGATCTCGACTTCATAGCGAAGCGTTTTTGAGAGCAGCCAAATGAAAAATCGCCAAGTTGTTAGTTAGGGTTGTAGTGTAGGTTTAGGTTGTTACTGAATATCAAGCGTTAACCTCGCCGGCCGCTTGCGTTCTTGGATTGTAATAGAATTATTGGGGGGGATTATAACAGACTGTCAAATTCTAAGCCTATTTTATTATTTGATCAATTGACGTAAGACTTTATATAATCAACTGCATTATAACAGACTGTCAATCGGGGATCAACCTTGGTCAAAAAATGCTGTAGCAAAAATGCTAAAATGTAGAAGAAAGATGTAGCAAAAAGTTTAAGACCTATTAGTTGCTTATAAATCAACGTCACGCCAATTAAATCACTTAAATTTATAAAGTTATCAATCTTTGTGTAGTAGTTAATTTTGTTTAGCAGTATAGCTTAACAATACATTGATATTTCTTTTATGAATCACGACATGAAAAATTTAAATAATTATATAAAACTATACTACTAAAAGTACTTATAACTTTTTTTATTAAAATTTTAAATGCGAACATTTTCTTTTATTTATGCTGTTGGATTATCTTCAGATTTGTCTATAAACATGTTTTTGCTGTTCATTTGATATATTAAAATCAAGTTTTTTTGTTTGAAATCCCCAACTTTTGGTCTTTCAATTCATATCCTTATTAACATGGTTCTTACATTTGTTGTGGGGAAAAATCCATACGCACTTTTCCAGAAAAATTCGAGGACTAGAAATTTACTAGCAACATAAAATCTCCATTAAATCTCCAAACCAAGTCCATTAAAAAAAACTAAATATTGTTTAAAATCAGAAACCCCAGTATACAGGCGGAAGTAGAATAAAAGGTTCAAACACAAACAAAAAGTATTTTAACAATCACGGTGATCACGACTCACGGACATCATGAACCAGACACTTGATCAGAAAATATGGTCTGGTTGTCAGACTTGGTCAGAACCGGAGCTACAAAAGTAACGAGATTCTCTTCCGATCACTCAGAGCCAGAGAACTGTCAATCATTCTGACGCAATGTGACGTCGTAGGTAGATTTCTTATAATTACTTAACAGTAAAATAAGTAAACCAGGAAGCATTATTGGACTCCTCTTCTAATGGGAGGTTGCACTGGCTGGCCGAGATTTTAGTATAATCTAATTTATCTTCCAATTTTGATTAAATTCTTTATTTTCACTATTAGAATCGGTTATTTGAACTTTTTTTTATTGAAATTGAAGTTTAATTTCACCGAATTACCGGGGGGGGGGGGAGGAGAATGGAATCATAAAATGATAGAATATAAAAAATAATTCTCATAAAAAAACTTGTCTCTTGACCAGGGTTCTAAATTACGAGGCGTCGTCAATTAAGGAAAACACATCCAATTACGCCTCGTAATTTAGAACCCTGGTCGAGTGACGAGTTCGTTTTTTATTATTCCATTCTCCCCCCCCCCCTTCTTGAATAGTAGTGTCTCAAAGGTTCTTTTGCATTTGGATTATTCATTAAAGTTACAGACCACTCCGAATAGCTAGCGTTATTTTATAACCACCCTGTAGATAAGCCTTTACTAAGTCTTTTAGATTGATAAATACATAAATGAAAACAGCCCCAAACCCCAAAACCGATTTTTTTCAAAAAATTTAGGTACTCGCCTACCTGAAATATTATTTTACTTGATTTAATTACTTTATATTGTTAAGCATTTATTAGCTCCTCATTCTAATTAAAGTGCTTATGTGTGCTCATAGGGTTAAGTAAATAAAACAGAAAATAACACCGGAAACGAGGATCCGATTTAATCTCAAACATGTTCATTTTTATTCCCATAACCTTATCAACTTTAGGCAATATAAATCCAATGTGGCAAACCATCTTTCACTTTCAGTTCAGCGCATGCGCAGTGTTTTGCCGTAAGAGCAACGGATTTCCGGCAGATGGTGCCGTAAGGGCAATAGGATTACGGGTATCGTACGAGAAGCCACAGTTGAACAATTATTTTTTCCGATTGACTTGCACTTGGACATTTTTTTTAAAAAAAACTACTGTATTTACACCAGATGTTAGAGGCTTATGGCACAGATGTATATTGAAATAGCATCTGTAAAAAATTTCAGGTTAATTAATGTAAAACTTTTTATGCTAGAAGTGTTAGCGTAACCCCCTTTTTTTAGTTGAAAAACACTGTTTAAAATAAATAAATAATATTTAAATAAAAAAAATTTCCTAAATAGCATTTTTCATTATATTTGAAATCACCATGCCAAATTTGGAAAAGATTAAAGTAATAGTAAAATTTTTTTAATTTTAGGTATTCGCCTACCTTAAGCATTTCAAATATTTTGTGGGGGTTGTTTACATGTTGCACAAATATCACATAAACCCTCGTTTTATTTCTTAAAAACCTATCTAATAATAGTCGTCGTGTAGCTCTAGTGAGACGATATATTGAGCAAACCTAACATAAAACCAGGAATATTCCCACTTATTGTGCATTATTTTCTATATAGAAGGTTGGGTTGGTTAAAATGAGTGTCCGTATGATACGCGCTTAAGGGGTCTAAGGAGTCTTAAAAATGTGCAAAGAAGATACTACAAAGCATAGTTTGATTTTTCATGTCATTTTTTAACTACTCAATGTATAAGTATAATTTTTTTATATGTAATTCTACAAGATTTATTTATTATAAAACAAGTTTTAAAATTTATGAAACTTTAGCCAAAACTGAAATAAATGATATTAAACATGAAGCTATTTGAACACATTGTGATTAGGCTTGCGCGGCAAATTGTGAGGTCAAAATTGAAAAAATGACCAAGAAAACGACTTTATATTGTACAAATATAAACAAACAAAGACTTATACCTAAATTCTCAGCTCAATTTTAATTAGAAATTATTTTAAGAACTTTTTTCTAAAAAAATTAATAAAAATTTAAAAACTTTGATTTTAAATTATTTTTTAAATAATTTCTAATTGAAATTGAGCTGAGAATTTAGGTATAAGTCTTTGTTTGTACATATTTGCACAATATAAAATCATTTTCTTGGTCATTTTTTCAATTTTGAGCTCACAATTTGCCGCGCAAGCCTAATCACAATGTGTCCAAATAGCTTCATGTTTAATATCATTTATTTTAGTTTTGGCTCTAGTTTCATAAATTTTAAAACTTGTTTTATAATAAATAAATCTTGTAGAATTACATATAAAAAAATTATACTTATACATTGAGTAGTTCAAAAATGACATGAAAGATCAAACTATGTCTTGTAGTGCCTTCTTTGCACATTTTTAAGACTCCTATGACCCCTTAAGAGGACTCCCTTGGGAATTTCACATCTTGAAAATCGTAATGTTATTCCTATGGAGAATATTCGCAAGTCAATTACCGCCACAATTTTATTAAAAGGTTACTAGTTTTTTTTTTTTTTTGTATAATTGTAAAGAACGAAATGAGTAGATTTCATAACATTAATTTGTTTTGTGAAAATCACATTTAGTATTTTTAACACCTTAAAGACGGGCGTCGACTGACCCATAGACTAAGAACACTCTAAGTTTGAAACTCATTGGATTTTTATTGGAAAATTTCTATACTGAAATTGACATAAAAACTAGCGCCCCCGTTGTTTTTAAGGGAACTAATGTAATGGTTTCTGGCTGCCTATTTCTAGTCGCCTTTAAGAGCTTTAACAGAGCCAATTACGCCTTGTAATTTAGAACCCTTGTCAAGTGACGAAAGGGATCTATTTTTGACAACTTATTTTCGATTTTATTTTTGAATATATACGGCTACTCATTGACTTTTATGTCCCTCGTAGGGCCCCATCCTCAAGATATTTGACCTTGTGCTAATTTTTTATCCATTTATAAACCCACAGACTGACTACGCTTGCATTTTAGACATGGTCCCCCAAAGGTCAACAAGTGATTCGGTTGAATAATTCTTCAAATATTCATCCAAATGTAGCACAAACTTAGATTTAGGGATTTTCGAGGGTTCTTAACATTTCTAAGTCATTAAAATTGGGTGTTGCTATTGAAAATTTTAAAGTTCGTAACATTTTTAATATTAAGACGGCCCCTTATGCAAATTTTGTGTCATGCAATTAACTCAATGTTATTTGTTCACATAGTCGAAAAGCGATGTTGCCCTTAACGTTTGCGTTGGGTGCCTATTCAGGTGTGGCTCGTCACCTGACTGTGGTTCTAAAATACGACGCCCGTCGCCAATAGCCCTCGTGTAGCTCTAGTGCGACGATAATTCAAACCAAACCAAACCATAGTCGAAAAGGTCCGATTTTATAGGATGACTAACGGTCGAAATAATCACTAGTGGATAATTTTTTTTCCACAGCTGTACATTCCAAAAAAACAGTAGCTCTACAATCGGAAAGTACAATTATGCTAATCAACAAATCAATCGTTAATAGTGTATTAGTAGTTCCTTTCGACACACAGTGTAAGGGAGTGCACGTTAAATATGCTTCAAAGTCCTAACGCTGCGTACGATGTCGCCCTTAACGGTTGCGTTGGGTGCCTATTCAGGTGTGGCTCGTCACCTGACTGTGGTTCTAAAATACGACGCCCGTCGCCAATAGCCCTCGTCTTGCTCTAGTGCGACGATAATTCAAACCAAACCAAACCAATCCTTTCGACACAGTGGAAGATTTTAAGAAGAATCTCGATAGCTATTGGAAACTGGTAAGGAATTAGATATATTTTGGACCAACCTTAGTGGGGCCTCTGGCCTGTTGTTGGTCGACAATTTTTGTAGGGTAAGGTGGGGTAAGTGGGCCATTGGGGAAAGTGGGCCACCCCCCTGACATTTCCCGAATTACGGACGTAAAAAAAAATCTGTTGCAATATTTTTACGTATTTACCCCAATAGATGCAGGAAACATTATGGCATCATTTTCACTTTAGTATGTAACAAGGTACAACCCTTTTTGTGAAAATTTTTAAAATTGCATCTTTTCGTAATTCACGCCATCATACTATTTTTAAATTTATTTCCAAACGGTTCATGATACAAAACAAAATGTTATATAATTTGAAAGTGTATAAAACATAGTATCTTTTTGTAGTGTCATGTACTTGTGATGTTGATAAAGTTAAAAGAAAATTGGGGTGGCCCAGTTGCCCCACGTTTGGGGTAAGTGGGCCACCACAATGGCGGGGTAAGTGGGCCACCCCTGGCCCACTAGCCCCAACTCTTTAATATACTTAAAAAAAGTCATATTTACTGATTCATAGGGTTAGTCATATACACTATTCATAGTCCTATTCATTGACATAGGCCAGTTTAAAATCTGTAGCCCTAACTTTTTTTTTACACTACATCCAAAAATGACAAGATGAAAAATAACGTATTTTTTCTTGTAGTAAGCTTGCAAGCCAGAAAAAGTTGCTATGGAGGAACTATTAAAGATACATCATTACTTTTTTTGTTCAAACACTCAAAAAATCATGTAGATTATTCCACTTGCCCAGCCTTATCTCTACCAGTTATGTGTAAAAATATATTAGGGGGGTGGCCCACTTACCCCACCTTGCGGGGCAAGTGGGCCACTCGGATGACCAAAATGAAAAACATATTTTTTATATTTATTTTTTGCCAATTTGTGTTAAGGTTGTCATGGGTACAGTAATAACATATGAGAGAATGGACCACACAAAAAAATAAGTTGTTAGGCCGATTATATCCAGTGGTATGAGGGTCTAAAGTTGAATTATGCCAAAAAGGTGGCCCACTTACCCCACCTTACCCTATTTGTATTTGTTTCGTGAATTGGTTAGCCACTTTTCTATACATAAAAAAGATATATTTAATTATTTTGGAATGCAAATTACATTTGGATATGCAAATTATTGCAAGTAAAACTTTAGGGAATACGTTCAATGGATTTTATTATTACATCCCTAAAAAAAATATTACGACATTGCAAGGGATTGCAAAAAAGTCGCAACTTTTTGGACGCCGTATACATTTTTAACTTTTGTAGTTTTGATGTACTACATTTATCGAGTTAAAAATAACAAACTAACTTAAAATAACATTTAAAAATAGCATAAATATATCAATATGTACTTAAATAAAAAAAATTCCATCAAAAAAAATCTCACATTAAGCATATAAAACTGATGCACTGCCTCTCACTTCAGGCGTAGACAGCTAAGTAAACTACAAATTGGTCTATATTTAAAAAATTGAGCTTTTTTTTTCTGCACGACACAATTTTTATAGTACTCCAACTTTTTTTTACAGAATGTCTCAAATGGTCTAAATTTCATGCCAACAAAATATTTTTTTAAATTCCAATTAGTTTTTTAGTTGAAAAATAACAAAAAAGGCAAAAATGGCGTTTTTTGCCAAAATTCGAAAAAAAATTTCGGTCTTATAAAAGTGTCTGAATTTGCATTTTATAGATTGAATATTTATTAACAAATTAGCAAGACAGGAAAAAAATTATAGAAGGGTTTTTAAGTTGTTTTTTTTAATCTGTCTACACTCTTAAAAATGAATGCTCAAAAACGACGAAATTTTCCTTAATTTTGAGGATTCAGTTTCCTGGCAAATGCTCCGAGTTTTCCTTTCCTCAAAGTGAGGACATTTGAATCGTCATTTTTTTGAGGATTTGAATGTCGTCTAATCTAAAGAAATATTTCGTTATTTTTGAGCATGTGAATTTAGTTGTTTTGAGAGCTAGTTTCCTTAAATTGAGGATTGTTATTCTTAATTTGAGAGTTTGGCATCGTCATTTTTGAGCATGTGATTTTGTTTTTATAGTTCTGGTTACGTTAAATTGAGGATTGTTATACTTGATTTGAGAGTTTGGTATCGTTATTTTTGAGTATGTGATGCTGTTTTGATAGTTCCGGTTTCGTTAAATTGAGGATTATTATTGTTCATTTGAGAGTTTTGCATCGTCATTTTTGAGCATATATATTTATTGTTCGGGCAGCTCTATAGTTAAACTCATAGTTTCCTTGCACAGAAGCCACGACCATGGGCGGAGCTATAAAACGAGCGGGGCAATCAGATGAAGAGAAAATTTCAGTCGTGTTATTTTGTCTTCATATAATTGTTCCGTGCGTTTTATAGCTCCTCCCATGGTCGTGGCTTCTGTGCAAGGAAACTATGAGTTTAACTAGAGTTACGTCGTATTCGGTCTAGTTTCATCATATTTGAGGAGATGCATTTTTCTAAAAAGTTTTTAGGATGTTTTATAGGATTTTACTACATCATTTTGTTATTGGTATTTTTCACCCAAATACAAAAAAAAGCTATAATTATATTCCACGTTTGTCTTTTTTACGGACACGAATCCATCTATGTACAGCTTCTGAAATATTGAATTCATTTTGATACAAAATTGACTATTTGCATGTAAAACTATAATATATAATGTTTATAAAATATTAAAAAGATTCTCAATGCATTTCGGAACCAAAATTTGCTTTGAATATAAGTTATACAATCAGTTTATTACATTCCAAATCTAGAAAATCCACTTTTAAATTGTTCATTTATTTTTACAACAAAATGACATTTCACTTTATTTAAATCTGTATATTTATTTTATCAAAATAAACACAAGTTTCGAATTTTTTTTATATACATATTGATTATATGATGACGGGCCGGTGGTCTGGGAAACGCTGGGCAGGCTGGCATTTTGTGTAGTACTTCACAAACTGCTGCTTCAATCATCAGTACTTCAGTTGTATCATTACAGCAGTTTTGTCTTCTAAAAAAATAGGAAGCATTTAGTATACTTTTCATAACCTAATTGGGCCAACCCTTATGAAGGCGAGTCTAAAAAAACAACAAATAGCATTTGTTTAACTTACAAGTTTAAGTGGAATACTAACACATCAAATTTACTGAAATTAAAATTTTAGTTTTTTTTTTTTTTTTTGGGGGGGGGGGGGGGAGGGATGGGACAGTTTTTTAGAAGTTAGGCATTTAAACAATAAAATAGTACACAAAATTTCAGGTGGATAATTTTCTCAAACAAAAATTACAGAAAGAACTTTTTTTAAAAAAATAATTCTTTTTAAAAAGTTAGGCTTATTTTGAATATTATAGCTTTACATTTAATCTTGTTTTTAATTATTTCTATTAGATATCCAAATCCCTATTCCTGAAGCTTGTAATCAACATAGTCCATGGAACAAAACTAATATACTATATTAAATCAATTTTAGTTGCATCTTCGAGTCGAACCCAAAAGCATCTACCTAAAAAACAAGGCCGTTAAATATTATATTAAGAAAAAAAACTTATTAATTACGGTATTTTATTAAATACTTTTTGCATTAAAAGTACCTTTAAAGAAAAAAAATATGGAAATATAATGCATTCAGTGCACATAGAATTTTATCTTTCAGTGTGAAATATTTTTTAATTATAAAACCATAATTTAAAGACACAAATTATGCATCGTCAAAATAATACTTTTCACTTTTAATAAATATGCAGAATATAAATAAAAAAAATTTTATTAATAGTTAACTAATAATTACTTTATACCATATTAGTTGAATGAAGAAAATAAACCATTTTTATTTTGACACAAAATGAAATGACTTAAACTTACCTTAATAAATATTGATAATAATCCAAATACTTTCCAACAACATAACCCCTTTTCTATATATTTTAACTTTTTTCCGTTTCTACTTCACATATTTAAAAAAAAAATCCTAGAGTATCGAAGTTCGAATTTAGCAATGGCACCTGGCGATGATCACATCTGCTGTCCGAATAAAAAGCAGTTTATTATCATAGAAAGGCGAACTTCGATTTTCATATTTAGAATTCGACACCTGTCGTTTTTTAACACATAACAAAGTGTAATGTCGTCTTTCTTTTTCCAGTTGGCTCAAAACTTTATGTGACTACTTTTTACTAATTCGTATATTCTATCGAGCTTCTAATTTCACCGAAAGAAAACGAAAAAAAAAAGAATTATTCTTTTTCAAAAAAGAAGAGTTGAGCAGTACCATGCAATCTTCAAAAGTTTTTCAAACGATTTACGAATATTTAAAGTTGCTTTAAAATATTATGTTTTATTATTTAATGTGTTCCGTTTATGCACTCATTATCTAATTATTTTTTTAAAATACTGTTCTTAATTTTACTATGCAAGATTTATTAAGTCGTTTGATGAAACCTCTTATTTGCAAAGCGTTCTTTAGCTGCGTTAAACTTGATTCAAGAGTGCAGTCTAAATTAACAGTTGAAAATCAGCATCAATAGTAAACAAAAGCTATAATTCCGTTCTATTTTTATAATACTTACATATTCTAATGAAGGCAAATAGTTTTATGTTTAGAAACATGCTACTTCTTGTTCTTTACTGTAAAATTTAATGTTCAAGCTGCTTGTATATATTACGAATTATTATGTTAGGCCTAACCAAACTTCAAGAAGCCGCCATTGTTTGAACCGCTAAGTTCCAATCCCAGAATGCAACGGTGCGAGTACAACGAGATTCAGTTTCCTCAAAATCAAGATACAGAATCGTCAAATCACGATCGTAAAACTGAGGATTCGCGTTTACTCAAAAGTCACGTGATAGTTTGACGGAACAATCCTCAAAATTAACGAAATGAGGCTTGAGGATTCATGAATCGTCAAAAATGAAAGTGTTATTTTTAAGAGTGTATATTAAATTAAAGTAAGACTTTTTGATTTCTACTACAAAATTTTTATAGGACTACTCCAATTTTTTTACTGAATGTCGGAAATGGTCTAAATTTCATATCCGCAAAATATTTTTTAAAAATTCAAATTAGTTTAATTAAAAAATATTTTTTAAAAAAGGCATAAAGGGCGTTTTTTGCAGAAATTCAAAAATACGAATTTAATTGGTTTTCTCCCTTGTATTTTTGCATATAATATCTGTTTTTGTTCGATAACACTGATTTTAGGATACTGAATTAGAGTATTCTCGAAGACATTGGAGGCATGCGTTAATAATCTAAAACAAGTTGCGTTTCTTCTTATTCCTCTGACTTCAAAGAAAATCGTCAGAAAAAGGTGCTCTACGAGTTTAATTTATTCATAACGCATCCTCTTCTTGTTCAAATGACTTGATTTGCTTTCCGGCTTCTCAAAAGCTATGATGATCTTTCTTGTGTCTTTTTGCTCTAACTGTGATTACAGACACTGCGATTGAAGCAGCTCAAATGTAACAAGAATTGGACTTAAATTTACTTGGATATTTAAAAACAAGACAAGAAAACAACAAACACTTGGTGCATCATTTCAGAAATAAATCCAACTTAATAAAGAAGAGTATGCTTTCTAATACATTTTACCAACACAAAATCATTTACCTTCCACAAACACACCTTTATTTTTGTAACCAATCTCTTTTAAGATAGAATATATGAATTTATAAATGGCAAAATTTATCAGCAATAAAGCTAGTTGAACATTTTTTTTTATATTATGGCGAAAAAAATTCAAAAAGTTTAAATATTAAAAGTTTTAAAAGGTTTATGACAACTTGACTTAAAAAGGTATAAGAGATTTATATATTCTACAAGAAAAGCATGTATAGCTAGGTTTAGTCGTGTCCCATTTGACCCCACAGGTTTTGTCCCATTAGACTGGTTAGTTTTATTATTTATAAATGTTCTAGCACGAAACCACGTGTATTTTACTACAGAATTTGACATACTTTAGCTTTTAGATATCTTCTGTACTTTAAAATTGCAGGATTGGATTTTCATAGTAAGCACATACGGGCGAATAATATTCCTTCACGACTCTTCTGCTTTTCGGTGATCAAGCATAACTAGTTGTGCTTCTTCTTCTTCCTCTGAATTCGGAGAAAATCGTTCAGACGAAGAAGATGATGCTCAACTAGTTATACATGTTCATAATGCATCCTCTTGTTCAAATTACATGTCTCTTTCGAGCTTCTCAAAATCTTTGATATTCCAAAGGTCGGGTAGTCCTATTATAACTGAGATTGCATGATTGTGCGGAATCAGTGGTACAGTAGAAGACATTTCAATTAAAGCAGCTAAAATTTGACAAGAATATGTTCTTGAACGTTCACAAACAAGACAAAATAAAGTATAGGAGATATAAACTTTACCTTTCCTGATATGTAGGGTAGACTGACCAGTGAGTGAACAGGCCCCAGTGAATTAACAGTTGGTAAATACATTTAAGAAATAAGGATAAAAAATCATTCCACTGGATGGATTGGCAACACTGACTTCCTCCCACTCGTAGGAATCTATCTGACATCTGATTGGTTGTAATTGGTCATTAATTATTATCCAATATGTTTATTGACTGAAAATTTTTGTGTTCATTCACTGGTAAAAGAACTGTTCATTCACTTGTTTTTTGTACCACTTTTTATTTGGACCACCAAAGACCCAAAGCAATGCAATATAAAGTCACCTTTTTTTTGTAGAATTAACATGTAATGACAGATGTGTTCACATTGGTCATAAACCAGAAGCTATATTTTCTTTAAATGCATGAATTTTCTTAAAACAAATTGTGCTTAAGCGTTCATTAACTGGCTAGTCTACCCTACTGTACTTTTAAATTGCAGGATTGGATTTTCATAGTAGCCACACATGGACTTAAATCGATATTCTTTTAGGACTTCTGATTTTCGGTGATCAAGAATAACTAGTTGTACTTCTTCTTCTTCGTCTGAATTCGGAGAAAATTGTTCAGACGAGGATGATGAAGCTTAACTAGTTACCCATGTCCATAACGTATCATCTTGTTCAAATTACATGTCTTCTTAGAGCTTCTCAAAATATTCTATGATCATTCGAAATCTTCCTATTCTAACTATGATTGCGTATTCTGCACAACCAGTAGAAGACATTGCAATTGATGCAGCTCAAATTTGATAAGATAAGAATCTGTACTAGGATGTTCACAAACAGGACAAAATAGTATAACGTCTATGGCGTTTACCTTTCTTGATATGTACTGTACTTTTTAAATTGCAGGATTGGATTGGATTATTGACCACACGCGGGCGAATAATGATATTCTTTCAGGCCTTCCACTTTTTGTTGATCAAGAATAACTAGTTGTACTTCTGCTTCATCCTCTGATTTCACAGAAAATCGCCAGAAGAAAAAGAAAAAGCTCAACCAGTTACCTTTATTCATAACACATACTCTTCTTGTTCAAATGACTTACTTGCTTTCCGGCTTCTCAAAAGCTTCGATGATCTTTCTTAGGTATTTTTGCTCTAACTGTGATTACAGATACTGCGATTGAAGCAGCTCAAATGTAACAAGAATTGGACTTAAATGTACTTGGATATTTAAAAACAAGACAAGAAAACAACAAACACAACACTTAGTTGATCGCATTCTATTTCAAAAAAAAAATCCAACTTAATAAAGAAAAGTATGCTTTCTAGTAAATTGTACCAACACAAAATTATTTACCTTCCACAAACACGCCTTTATTTTTGTAACCAATCTCTTTTAAGATAGAATTTATGAATTTGTAGGTGGCAAAATCTATCAGCATCAGCAATAAAGCTACTTGAACTTTCTTGTATACTATGGCGAAAAAAATCAAAGTTTAAAAATTAAAAAGTTTATACAACTTAACTGAAAAAGGTATTAGAGATTTATCTATTCTACAAGAAAAGCATGCAAAGGTAGGTTTATTCTTGTCCCATTTACTTCCCATAATAATTTTAGCTTTTAGATATCTTCTGTACTTTTAAATTGCAGAAATGGATTTTCATAGCAACCACACACAGGCGAATAATATGATATTTCTTTCTCGACTTCTGCTTTTCGTTGATAAATAATAACTAGTTGTGCTTTTGCTTCATCCTCTGAATTCAGACAAAATCCTTCAGATGAAAAAAAAAACGCTCAACCAGCTACCGTTATTCATAACGCATCCTTTTCTTGTCCAAATGACATACGTCTAATTTGGGAATTTCAAAATCTTCGATGATCTTTCGAAGGTGATTGCGTGATTCTGAAGAACTAGTAGAACAATAGAAGGCATTTTAATTGAAGCAGCTAAAATTTAACAAGAATCTGTACTTGAACATTGACAAACAGGACAAAATATTAACTTTACCTTTCCTGTAATGTACAGTACTTTTAAATTGCAGGATTGGATTTTCATACAGTGGTGGAAATTGATTTGTGAACTAACATTCCTTTCACCAGATATCGCTTTGTATTAAGTGCTCACAATTCGAATTTTGTGTGTTGTATATTCAGAGTATAATAAAGGATTTTCGCACATATTTTTTTTTTCAAAAAATGATATTAAATAATAATCTATTTTTAGTTTTTTAGCATGTCAAATGGTGGAAATTGATTTATGAACTCAAATTTATTTTGAACCCAGGGGTACCAAACATTTTAACAAGTTCTTCTTTTGAACTTCAGGGGAGCTTACTATCATTGTTTATAAATAAGCTTATGGCCAACTTTGTTGAAATTTATCTGTTTTATTTCCATTTTACTAAATAGGAAAGCTTGCGAGACTGCCTGAAGCCAAAAATGTAAAAAAAATGACCCTTATAAAATATTGTAACTAATCTGTAAGAGAAATCGGCATATTAATTAAACGATCAATAAATATAATTCATAAATATTTGAAGAATCATTCTGACTATGGTAAAAACCATGAATAAAAAAGGTGTAACCCTCGTGGGACGAGGGAGAAAAGCAGGATTATTGGACTTGCATCCCAAAAAGTTACCATTTGTGGCAGAATTTGTGCATTACAGGAAGAATGTGTTATGAACTATCACTTCCTGTAACTCTCAGAGGAGAAGGACAAATATTGATATCGTCGTCGAACTTGAAATGTTCCAAAATGAAGGCTGGTCCAAAGCTGACTCTTCACCATAAGAACAGGCTATTCAAATATGGTCATAACTACATAAAAATGGATTGGGTGGGGGTGGATTGAGTGAAATGGGAAAAAAAGTGAAATTTGCTGATGAAAAAAATTCAATTTGGAGGGACGTGATGGTTTAAACTTTTATTGAAACTATCTTCGAAAATATCCAAGATCTGTCTTCAGCAGAAATGTTAGTGGTGGAAATTTGATGGTTTGGGCAACGATATCTTATGATTGAAGAAACAAGGTTTTGTTTCTGAAGGGCTGACAAACATCACTTTATTGCAGATTTGTTCCAGAAAATTCTTTGATTCCTTTTTGCATGGCAAAACTGTGCTTTTGATTATATTTTTATGCATGATAATGCAAGTATCCACATTTCACACGAAATGGAAGACTGGTTTAATGTACAAAGTGTTGTTCATTTAGATCATACTGCTAATAGCCATGACTTAAACCCCAAGGATAACGTCTGAGATCAATTGGTATGAATAATTTACTCAAATGGAGTATGGTGTCAATGGAGTGTGCATCAGTTATGGAATAGAAGGACTTATAATCATCAAAAACTGGAAATTGCTTGACCAAAACTTGACCCAAAGTTTCGTGTTGTCTATGAAAAACAAAATCAAGGAAGCAATAACGAAAAAAAATAGTTTTAGTAATTATTAATTGAGATTGAATGTAAAAGTTCATAAATCAATTTCCCTATGCTAAAACTAAAATATCAACAAAAGAAATTGTTTACGAAATAATATAAAATTTTATTTACGGGTATAATTTGGTAATACAAAGCCTGTATAGTGCATGAAATTTAAATCGATAAAAACGCATTTAATAAAGAAATACTGTTAAAAACTGAAAGTTCATAAATCAATTTCCACCACTGTAGTAACCACACTTGGGCGAATAATATGGTATTCCTTCACGACATCTGCTTTTCGGTGATCAAGAATAACTAGTTGTGCTTCCTCTTCTTCGTCTGAATTCGGAGAAAATCGTTCAGACGAGGATGATGAAGATTAACTAGTTACCCATGCTCATGATGTATCCTCTTCTCGTTCAAATTACATAGTCTTCTTATGGCTTCTCAAAATATTCTAAGATAATTTGAAGGTCTTCCTATTCTTACTATGATTACGTATTCTGCAGAACCAGTAGAAGACATTGCAATTGAAGCAGCTAAAATTTAACAAGAATCTGTACTTGAACATTCACAAACAGGACAAAAAAAAGTATGGCGGATATAAACTTAACCTTTCCTGATATGTACATTACTTTTAAATTGCAGGATTGGATTTTCATAGTAGCCACACTTGGGGAAATAATGGTATTCCTTCACGACTTCTGCTTTTCGGTGATCAAGAATAACTAGTTGTGCTTCTTCTTCTTCGTCTGAATTCGGAGAAAATTGTTCAGACGAGGATGATGAAGCTTAACTAGTTACCCTTGTTCATAATGTATCCTCTTCTTGTTCAAATTACATAGTCTTCTTATGGCTTCTCAAAATATTCAAAGATCATTTGAAGGTCTTCTTATTCTAACTATGATTGCGTATTCTGCAGAACCAGTAGAAGACATTGCAATTGAAGCAGCTCAAATTTGATAAGAATCTGTACTAGGATGTTCACAAACAGGAAAAAATAGTATAACGGGTAGGGGAAGACGGGGTATGGATCACCCCCTATTATTTATTTTATTTATTTTTTCTAATGTTTCATATTGAGGTACATGGGTGACAGAAGAGCATTGCTTAACATAAGCTTGCAACTGTGTGTTTAGCTGGCAATTTAGTCATTTTATTCTAGAAAGTTCATTAGTAGACAGGCAGAAGTAAATATTTACACCAAAGTATTTCTTATATTTTTCATTCAAGAATTGTGATTTGGAAGATTTTTCTTGGCACATTAAAAGGGTAAGATCATATATTGTTATAGTTAATCTAAGGAAAACAATTTAATTTAGGGTTAGTTAGTGTTTTAGACATGTTTTTGTCTGACTTCTACATGGGGTAAAATGGTCCACCAGATAATAAAAAAGCATGTCAATACTGGTTAAAACAGCAATGGAATCTTGCCCAATATCGAAAAATGTTACTCGCTCGACCTCGCCCAATATTGCACATCGATCCAAACCAATATTGCCCAGCGGTAAAATGTAGTCCATTATGTATTGGGCGATTGGTATGAGCCGATGTCGGATAATATTCCTGAGCTTTTGTTTCCGACATCGGCCTGGCTGTTGGGTCAAAGAAAATACTATTACCTGATTCAAACCTTTATGTTACACTTACAAAATAATACTGTTCAGTTTCATTGTTCTGTTAGGCAAAATCCCTTGCGTCACAGTTTCTTTCTCTATGCATAGTGTCAAATACTCTTAAACTATAGTATACAGAGTCATACCCTATTCACAAAATACACTTCAAAATGAGACAGAGAAAGTAATATTTTGTAAGTATGAGTGAAAAATCATACACCCAGATATATGATCTCACTGAATCATCACATTTTGAAAAAGTATCTCAGGAGAAATAATATATTTAAATTATAACTAGATAAACGGCAATACTAATCGGCTATAAACGGTATATGGCAGAGGAAATCCTACCTGATTACTTTGAACATCAGGCGCGTAAATATGCTATGTAGTCCATTTTTCGAGTCCGCCGGATTTGTTGACTATGCTTTGCATACCTTCCTGTTTAATTTGTTGTGGTGTTTCAATGCTAAGGCTGGCCGCACACACGTCTAGGGGAAAGAGAAACCATCAAAAGGCATAATTAAAAACGAATAGATTGATGGAATGAAGCCGTTTTAGGCAAGAGATGGGGGAGTCACATTGAATATTTTGAGGAGAATTTGGTCCATTGGAGGATCTAACTTTATTCTTATTATTACTTCTTTTTTGAAAAATTGGTTTTAAGTTTCTATTGTGCTTACAGTTTTTTTTTTTTTTTTCGACATTTCGAAAAACTTACACTACGAACTCATAAGAAGATATCTTCGATCGGGGAGAAGACAAGGCTAGAAAATGATTTAATTGTAGTTTTTGTTAAAGAGTAGTTAAGGTTGACTACCCCAATTTTTTTTCCACCAGGTATGAAAATAGTAATAACTACAAATTATAACATGTTTAAATGTAAAATATTGTAATGTAATGTAATCTTTTCCGGCTGCCTATTTCTAGCCTTCTTTAGGAGCTTTAACACATCTAAATATGCTTTGTAATTTAGCTGTGTTCTTTAAAATTTATTTTTTATTTGAGAAATATCCATTGGTGTGACGCTCAGTGAAGGAATAGCTGTAGTAGATAAAACAGTAAAGGGGGGGGATTAATTATAAATTATTAATTAAAACTTAAATTACTTTTTAAAAAATTAAATTATTATTACATTTATTAACAATGATCATACACCTCTAAAAATTTACAACAAAACAGCACAACAATTAATACAATTATCTTACTTACCCTAATATAAGAGCACTTCCTGTTTGTTTGATCTGCGAGCAGTTATATAAAGTATCCCTTAATGCTTCAAACATCACTGAGCTGTTATTGCGCAACGTCTATCGCCAATGAGTGCGCCAAGAAAAATCGATACAAGAGAATGGCGCCAAACCCCCACTCCAGCACCCCCTTTCCCCAAAGTTTAACTTTATCAATTTAAGGGGTCATAGAAGTCTTAAAAATGTGCAAAGAAGGTACTACAAAGTATAGTTTGATCTTTCATGTAATTTTTTAACTACTCAATATACAAGTATAATTTTTTATATGTAATTCTTTAAGATTTATTTAATATAAAACAAATTTTAAAATTTATGAAACTTTAGCCAAAATTAAAATAAATGATATTAAACATAAAGCTATTTGAACACATTGTGATTAAGCTTGCGCGGCAAATTGTGAGGTCAAAATTGAAAAAATTACCAGGAAAATGACTTTATATTGTACAAATATGTACAAACAAAGACATATACATAAATTCTCAGCACAATTTTAATTAGAAATTATTTTTTAAAATTTTTTAAAATTTTTATTAATTTTTTTTAAGAAAAAATGTTCTTAATATAATTTCTAATTAAAATTGAGCTGAGAAGTTAGGTATAAGTCTTTGTATAGGGGTAAGTGGTGTACCTTGGACGAATGTGTACCTCGAACCTATGCTGATTCTAGCTCGATTAGCTTAGATATTGAAACAACACCACATGCAGTTAAAGTATTTGCTACCAGGGATCTCAGTGAAGTTCTATCTGTTTGTTTAAAAGGTCAATTTATTAAAGAGGTTTCGAAAAACTAAATTCACAGTTCAAAAGTAAATTTTTGTCAGATCCTTTAGTGTAATTTTTTACTCAAACATGTAGTGTTTATTCAGAAACGATGGTTATGCAATATAAAGCAAAGTTTTAGCTATAAAACAGTGTGCTTGAAATTAAGTAAAGTCTAACCTTAACTTGGTGATTAACTATTTTGTTTTTAATATCCAAGTGGTGTACCTCGAACCTAATACAAGTGGTGTACCTTGGACTGGTCCAAGGTACACTACTATAGGTCTTATGTGCTTCAGATTGTTGAAAACCCTTTTTAAAATTCAAGTAAATTCTTGCCTTTGAAAAATTAAGTATTTTAAGCTATTAATATGCAACCCTGATTTGTAAAATCTAGAAAAATGGAAATTCGTAAGACATTTTGATATGATGTGATAAAGATTTTTTTTGTAGTTAATTATTTAGATTTATGGAAGCCTATAAAATTTTAACCATATTGATATAATATAGAAAATAATTATTGCATGCTCATCTAAAAAGATATTTTTTATAATAAATATCTAAGCAGAACATCCTTTTTACGTTTAGGCCTAGTTGAATAAACATAGGGGGAAACATTTGAGTTTTTTTTCAAATTTAAGACAGAAAGATGGCCAAATGTTTTTCTATGGCATGAAATAACAGTTTAATTTTATGCTGCATTTTAACGAATACACCCGAGAAAGATTGCATTGCAGCTGAAAAAGCCAAGAGGGCACTAAAAAAAACTAATGCAATAAAACCCCTTACTGAGCCAATTGACCTAACATAACCAATTACTACAATCTTGGCTAGAAATAAGAGTAGGTTGTAAAATGTATCTTTGAATTTTATGTGGCTAATAAATATTGGTTTTCGGACTGTAAATCGAGTTTCTCTACCTGTTAATAATTGGTCCAAGGTACACTACCGGTTGGACCAAGGTACACCGCCGGTGGTGTACCTTGGTCCTAATTACAATTTTCCGTATTTATTTTTTTAATAGTTGAAATCATTTAAGTAACATGTTAAAATAAATATATGTTGTATATAACAACATAAAGTATTCAGTAAAAATATTTTTATTCACTTTTTGCAAGTAATTAAGAAAATAAAAATTGAAAAGTCAAAATAGGTCCAAGGTAACCCACCTTCCCCTATATTTGTACAATATAAAGTCATTTTCTTGGTCATTTTTTCAATTTTGACCTGAAAATTTCCGCGCGAGCCTAATCCTAATGTGTTCAAATAGCTTTATGTTCAATACCATTTATTTTAGTTTTGGCTAAAGTTTCATAAATTTTAAAAATTGTTTTATAATAAATAAATCTTGTAGAATTACATATAAAAAAATTATACTTCTATATTGAGTAGTTAAAAAATTACATGAAAGATCAAACTATGCTTTGTAGTACCTTCTTTGCACATTTTTAAGACTCCTATGACCCCTTAAACTTGTTACTTATGAGAAACTTAGAAAAGGGAAGTGGGAGATGACAAAAACGTAGTTCGTCCTATTATTAGCAATACTTTTTTTTATGGGAAAAACATGAAATTCATAAGTTTATTTCGAGTACATAGCTAGGCGTTCAGAATGAAAATATGTTTGCCACTTATATTTATTTAGCCTTATAACTACGACTTTCCCAAGCACAAAACCATTTTTAAATGTATCTCTTATCAAAAAAATTGCCCAGAAATATAATTAAATTAAATCGTGTATTTTGACTAGTTGTAATCTTATTTTTAATGCTTAAATTCTTAAAAATCTCTTAACTCCACATCCTCAATCTTGGAAAAGAGAATCTGTTGAGGTTATCTCAAGTAAATGAAACCTCTTTACTACAGCAAACTATGCTAGTCACGTGATTTTGGTGTAGCGAATTGTTGCATGGCCAACTTCAATAACAAGGCCTGGTGAGAAGCTCTCCCAAACATGAGCGTATAGACGGAAATTTTGACGTCACTGTTCCCAGTGCCGAAGATCGAGAAACTGGTTCGGGCGCATTCGGAACCCTAAAAATGTGGTTAGCCGTAAACGAGTGGTTCCGAACAGTAACAGCTTGTTTGGGAAAGCTTCTTCGGCCTTAGTACTTAGTAGTTGTGTATAAGCCGTGCTTTTTGTGTTTTACTCTGAAAATAATTATATAGTTTTATTTAATTTTGTAATTATAAATTGACATTTTTTATGTAGTTTATATAAAAAGTCAATCCTGATGAAATACTGAGGAGATGAGAGTTCCATAAATTATTTGTGAATCCATCCAGAAAACATGTTTAACCCTTTCACTACTGAAACGGCCCACGACGGCCGTCCGACTGAGGATTCGATAATGATATTCCTACCACATATTACAAGGAAACAAAAGTCCTTCTTAGCGAAAGGGTTAAAACATTAATTTCGTTTAAGGTCTAACAGATTTGAATATTATTTGAGAAAATTTGACAATTTTTTATCAGAATGAAAAGTGTATTTTGGTTAAATTGTATTCAGATCATTTTGTATGTAGATATTACCTTACAAGAGTTTCCATCTGACGGACCAATTGCGCTTTTCTCTATGCCTTTTTACTCTTTGATTTTACCCAAATTAGGTTGGTACGGAGTGTAGACCTAATTTGTTTACGGAATTATCTCTCCCACCTCGTTAATGGCATCTCACCAAAATACAAGTCATTCCGCCATTATTTTGATCTGCAAAAAGCCCGAATACAGCAGTGTTCAAAAATGAACCCTCTGTATATTACTGATAATTAATTAAAAAATAAATTTTAACTGCCGTTAAATGGGAAAAGGCGCCAAAAATGGAAGCCTTTCCTACCGGCTCATCTTGGACCTCCCCATCCGTTTATTTTTACCACTCAGTCCACCTATTGCATTCGTCGGTCACGTTGACGAGAGGCATCGGGGGTTACGAAACAAAGGGGTTGGGTTGAAAGTTGAAAAGGACCTAAGGCAACGTGATCGATAATTGGCAATTTAATCGCTTCCGGGTGTCTATTTCTAGCCCCCTTTAGGAGCTTTAACACGGCCAATTGCTCTTCGTAATTGGAAACCCTGGTCAAGAACTTTGTTAAAACTTTTGTTTAATTTAAATTTAAAGACTGTTTAGAGCGGGAATGTTCCCCTAAGTAGCTATTACACTGCGATCCAAAAGTTTTGACAATGACGTTTTTTAGCTGTAAAATTTAGAATTGGGATAGTAGAATTTCAAAACATCCCTTTTTCTATTACAGAAGTATTTTGAAATGCTATAATTGAAATATAATAGCTTGATTTGCTATAACAAAATTTTTTTTTCGTAAAATAAAATTTTGTATGGTCCCAAAAGTTTAGACACAAATACGAGATTATGCTAATTTAAAGTACATAATGAACTTATTTATCATTTTTATTGATGAATCATACATTTTTTATATGATAAATTAAAGAAATATGATACCCGGTGAACTAAACAAATTTAATAACGATATTAGTAAAATTTTATATCAAAAAGACAATATAGTCACTTTAAATCTTTATTCAAATCATATTTGCTTCAAATTTACAATTTAATATATCTAAATACGTACCGAATGAGTACCAGCCCCTCACCTTAAAGTTTTGCCACGAATTCGTTGACTTATAGACGTTCATTGGTCGATTTTCTTGATGAAAAGTGCAGTATTTCCCATATAAAATCACAAAATAGCAACAGATTATTCTTTTTTGCACTTTAGTACAATGCAGAGATAGTCACCTCTTCAAAAACACCAAAAAAATTCGGTTATTCCAAAGTAAATTCACTCTACACCATTACAAACTAGCACCTTGATGCCAGAGTTTTTGAGGGGAAAAACCGGTGTTTTCAAAAGAATATTTTTCAATATTCGGTTAAATTGAACGTGTTTAAACAGCACTAAAGAGACCGGTTAAATTGCAACCGGTTCAAAGAAACCGGTTTTTCTCAAGAAACTTCAAATTTTAGTATGAAGAAGGAACTTTCTTAATTGTGTGGAGTGAACTTGCGTTAAAATTTCCTACTTTTTTTTTGTCGTTTTTGAAGAGGTGACTATCTCTGCATTGTACTAAAGTGCAAAATAGAATGATATGTCGCTATTTTGTGATTTTATATGGGAAAGATTGCACTTTTCATCAAGAAAATTGGTCAATGCATGTCTCTAAATCCACGAATTCTTTTCAAAACTTTAAGGTGATGGACTGGTATTCATTCAGTTCATATTTAGATATGTTAAATTGCAAATTTGAAGCAAATGGAATTTGAATAAAGATTTAATATGGCTTAATTGTCTGTTTGGTGTAAAATCGAACCAATATCGTTATAAAATCTGCTTAGTTCACCGGATTGCGTTTTTTTTTTTAATTTATCACATAAAAAATATATAATTTAACAATAAAAATGCGAAATTAGGCAATTTTGTACTTTTAAATTAGCATAATCTCGTATTTGTGTCTAAACTTTTGGGACCATACAAAATTTTATTTTATGAAACCAAAAATTGTTATAGCAAATCACGCAATTATGTTTCAATTTTAGCATTTCAAAATACGTAGTTAATATATATAGGGATGTTTTGATAGTCTAATTTCACAAATCTAAATTTTACAGCTAAAAAACGTCATTGTCTAAACTTTTGGATCGCAGTGTATGATTTTTTTGTATGTATTCATATGTTTTCTTAACTTATATAAATAAAATTATTATATTAATATTATTATTTATTATTTATTTATCATTATTTATTATTATTATTATTATTAGTAGTAGTAGTAGTATTAGTATTAGTATTATTAGTATTAGTAATATTAGTGTTAGTATTATTAGTATTATTATTGTTATTATTAACTGATGGGTACGGAAAAAGAGTTTTGTTGTATCTACAATTCGCCTTTTTTTTTCTTGCGACACTTTTAACCATCTTATTATAATTTGTATTGTTTTTAATTATTTTTTAAATTGAAGTAATTCATATTTAATTATTTTAAAAAATAGTGATTTTTTTTTAAGTACTTTAAGTCTATCAGTAAAGAAGAGGGTTAATATCTTAGTTTTTAAAAGTTAAATTGAAGATTATTCTATAGATTGTCTTGTTTGTAAATATCTTTCTAAATTGTATCTAAAAATTATTTAAATTTTTAACGCAATCGGGTTTTTTTCCGAGAAGTCAACATTTTGTTCCACACTTAAGAAAAAGTGTTTTGCCAGTTTAATTGCAGGAAAGTATAATTTATTTTTACTAGTTCCAAATTTTATAGTTTACAATATTTTACGAATTACTGCTAAATTAGCTTAACCCTTTCCTTACTGAAGCTCCCCAAAATGCTCAAAAAACTAATTATTCGTGATTTTATTCCTATCAAGTATTACGAGGAAGCAAAAATATATCGTAGCGAAAAAGTTACTTAATGCTAACTTGGAAAATTAATAAAGCAAATATAATTTTCGTTATTTATGTTATTTGGTTATTAATAAAATAAAATGTACGATTGGAATGGGTGGGCTGGGGAGCCCAGTCGGTTAAGCACTCGCTTAGCATGTGGAAGGTCCCAGGTTCATGTCCGGGCATCGCCAAAATAGCTGCCGACCTATAAACGGCCCGTGCAGCCAAAAATGTCCGACGAATAATATCCCGTGTAAGGGAGTGCACGTTAAATATCCTTCAAATTCCTAACGCTGCGTACGATGTCGCCCTTAACGGTTGTGTTGGGTGCCTATTCAGGTGTTGGCTCGTCACCTGACTGTGGTTCGAAAATACGACGCCCGTCGCCAATAGCCCTCGTGTAGCTCTAGTGCGACGATATTTCAAACCTAACCTAACGATTGGAACGGCTACGCCTGTATAGTGACGTCAAAGCTACGTCAAACGTTGTTAATATACTCCGCAAACAAACCCCGCTCATCCATATTGGAATCGCCTAATAAGCAGACAAAAATCATTTGGTTTAGGTAATTTGGTTAAATTAACGTTTCACTAAAGCTACAAGGCTGTGGTGACGGGCTTCATAATTCTGAACCACGCGGTTCAAGTAAAGAGGCCAACACCTGAGAGTAAAATGAAGTATTTATGTTTTAGTCACTATAATACACGTGATATCCGAGGAATCAATAAGATTCTTCATTTCCAATATTAAAATAAATTTTGCCAACTCTGGGTTGATTCACATTCTTACCATGGTTGGTTGGTACACGTTTTTCCGGCTTGTGTGCTTGATCAGAGACCCGCTTATAAACCTTCGTCGAGTAAAACAGACACAAACAGGATTTTTATTGACACATAGAAAGAAATTACACCCAGGGCGGAGGCGGGAATCGAACCCACACCCGGTACAGTGCGCAAACTGTTGCGTGGTGAGTGATCTTAACCACTATAGGCCACCCGGGCCCCCGCCTTCTTACCATAGTTTAAATGTTTGAAACAATTAATCTTCATTGATTTTATAAACCTCTTCAAGTGACCCAACTGGCTTCGAAGCAAATAATGGAAACCTCATATCTATTGCAATATTCAATAATTCTATTGAAATCAGCAATATACTGAGTACATTTAAGGTGTCATAGGCAGCGGCGCGTTTACCAATAGGCGTTAGAGGCGGCCGCCTGTGGCCCCAAGATTGTGAGGGCCCCCAAATTTCAAAATGTCTTAATACTACGTATAATAAAATGTTCCAAATAATCCTAATTCTTTCAAATATTTATGTACTGTTTGTCGATTTGTTTGTAAACAAAAAAAAAACACTTTTATTGTAATAAAAATTACAAAATCTGTTTTTGACGGGATATTTTAGACAATAGATATCAATTTTTGTAAATCGACATTTCCAAGAGTGGAAACGCTGTTGTATATGTATCTAACAATTCCGATTGACAATGCAACTGTTCGACGAGGAGATAAACGTATTTGCAGAAAGAAAAAGTTGTAAATGAAAAATAAGTATGTAAATGTAAGGGCATTAAAAATATAAGTGAAATTCTTGTCTCTTGTAATATTTAGCCGACCATTTCTTTTTTTCAGCCCCGATTGCATTACTAGCATTTCATGCTCCAAAAAGGGGGGGGGGGATCCCAAATTACAAACTGGTTCATCCTTCATCATGCTTTATTATTTGTACAAGTATTAAGATTTTTTAAATTCTAATTTCTGTTTTTTTTTTTTGGGGGGGGGGGGGGGGCAAATTCTGAAGCCGCCTATGGCCCCAACATCCATAAACGCGTCACTGGTCATAGGAGTCTTAAAAATGTGCAAAGAAGCTACTACAAAGTATAGTTTGATCTTTCATGTAATTTTTTAACTACTCAATATATAAGTATAATTTTTTTATATGTAATTCTACAAGATTTGTTAAATATAGAATAAATTTTAAAAATTATGAAACTTTAGCCAAAACTAAAATAAATGATATTAAACATAAAGCTGCTTCAACACAGTGGGATTAGGCTTGCGCGGCAAATTTTGAGGTCAAAATTGAAAAAATGACCAAGAAAATGACTTTATATTGTACAAATATGTACAGCTGTGGAAATAAAAAAAGTACCCACTTCAGGTTATTTCATCCGTTAGTCACCCTATAGAATCGGACCTTTTTGAGATTGTGTACAATTAACATTCTGAGTTAATTGCACGATACAAAATTTGCATAAGGGGCCGTCTTCATATTAAAAATATTGCGATCTTTGAAATTTCCAATAGCAACACCCAATTTTAATAACTTAGAAATGTTAAGCACTCTTGAAAACCCTTAAATCTAAGATTTTGTTACATTTGGATGAATATTTGACGAGTTATTCAATCGAATCACTTGTGGGCCTTTTGGGGACCATCTCTAAAATGACAAGCAAGCATGCATGCAAAGCCGTCTTTATTTATCAATTACACACGTAATCTTATACACAGTCCCCTAAAGGGTAATTAAAGGGTAATTTTGTCTTACATTTATTTCTTTAAAAATATTAAGGGGTTTCTATTCATATTTTTTTAAAAAATTAATATAATAATTATTTAAAAATATAAAAATTGTTTTAAATACCCCAATATTGAATGCATTTTGTTTGGGTTATTATAATTTGTTTTCAGTAAAAAATTCGTTTCATTATCTTATTTATTTATAGATCGGGATAGTTTTTTATGTGCAACTCATTTAACATTATGGCACCTAAACTTTGCACGTCTCTAACTCCTCTAATAATGCTTAAAAACTTACAAAATTTGGCATTTCGTATTAACATAGGTCAGAGATTTGAAATATGGATACAAAAAGGGGTGTTGCTATTGGAAATTTTAAAGTTAGTAACATTTTTAATATGAAGATGGCCCCTTATGCAAATTTTGTGTCATGCAATTAACTCAGAATGTTAATTGTTCACAATCTCAAAAAGGTCCGATTCTATAGGGTGACTAACGGAGGAAATAACCTCAAGTGGGTACTTTTTTATTTCCACAGCTGTACAAACAAAGACTTATACCTAAATTCTCAGCTCAATTTTAATTAGAAATTATTTTTAAAAAAATTTAAAATCAAAATTTAAAAAATTTTATTAATTTTTTTAGAAAAAAGTTCTTAGCTCAATTTTAATTATAAATTATTTTAAGAATTTAGGTATAAGTCTTTGTTTGTACAGCTGCGGAAATAAAAAAAGTACCACTAGTGATTATTTCTGCCGTTTGTCACCCTATAGAATCGGACCTTTTCGAAAATGTAAACAATTAACATTCTGAGTTAATTGCATGACAAAAAATTTGCATAAGGGGTCATCTTCATATTAAAAATGTTACTAACTTTAAAATTTCCAATAGTAACACCCCTTTTTGAGTCCATATTTCAAATCTATTACCTATGTTAATTCGAAAGGCCAAATTTTGTTAATTTTTAAGCATTATTAGGGGAATTAGAGACGTGCAAAGTTTAGGTCCCATAATGTTAAATGAGTTGCACATAAAAAACTATCCCAATCTCTAAATAATTCCGATAATGAAACGAATTTTTTTCTGAAAAGAAATTAATATAACCCAAACAAAATGCATTCAATATTGGGGTATTTAAAACAATATTTATATTTCGAATTTAATAATTATTATATTAATTTTTTAAAAAAATATGAATAGAAACCCCTTAATATTTTTACAGAAATAAATTCAAGACAGGAAGTTTAAGCGAAATCCCAATTTTTAAAAAATTTTATTGATAATTTGCTGAGTAAAGCCCCAAAATATTTTTTAATTACCCTTTAGGGGACTGTGTATAAGATTACATGTGTAATTGATAAATAAAGACGGCCTTGCATGCATGCTTGCTTGTCATTTAGAGATGGTCCCCAAAAGATCCACAAGTGATTCGATTGAATAACTCATCTAATATTCATTCAAATGTAACATAAACTTAGATTTAAGGGTTTTCGAGAGTGCTTAACATTTCTAAGTTATTAAAATTGGGTGTTGCTATTGGAAATTTCAAAGTTCGTAACATTTTTAATATGAATACGGCCCCTTATGCAAATTTTGTGTCATGCAATTAACTCAGAATGTTAATTGTACACAATCTCAAAAAGGTCCGATTGTATAAGGTAACGGATGAAATAACCTCAAGTGGGTACTTTTTTATTTCCACAGCTGTACAAATATGTACAGCTGCGGAAATAAAAAAAAGTACCACTAGTGATTATTTCAGCCATTAGTCACCCTATAGAATCGGACCTTTTTGAGATTGTGAACAATTAACGTTCTGAGTTAATTGCATGACACAAAATTTGCATAAGGGGCCGTATTCATATTAAAAATGTTACGAACTTTGAAATTTCCAATAGCAACACCCAATTTTAATAACTTAGAAATGTTAAGCACTCTTGAAAACCCTTAAATCTAAGTTTTTGTTACATTTGGATGAATATTTGACGAGTTATTCAATCGAATCACTTGTGGACCTTTTGGGGACCATCTCTAAAATGACAAGCAAGCATGCATGCAATGCCGTCTTTATTTATCAATTACACACGTAATCTTATACACAGTCCCCTAAAGGGTAATTAAAAGGTATTTTGTGATTTACTCAGAAAATTATGAATAAAAAAAATTTAAAATTGGGATTTCGCTTAATCTTCATGTCTTAAATTTATTTCTTTAAAAATATTAAGGGGTTTCTATTCATATATTTTTTAAAAATTAATATAATAATTATTTAAAAATATAAAAATTGTTTTAAATACCCCAATATTGAATGCATTTTGTTTGGGTTATTATAATTTCTTTTCAGTAAAAAATTCGTTTCATTATCTTAATTATTTATAGATCGGGATAGTTTTTTATGTGCAACCCATTTAACATTATGGGACCTAAACTTTGCACGTCTCTAACTCCTCTAATAATGCTTAAAATCTAACAAAATAGGCATTTCGTATTAACATAGGTCAGAGATTTGAAATATGGATTCAAAAAGGGGTGTTGCCATTGGAAATTTCAAAGATCGCAATATTTTTAATATGAAGACGGCTTTTTATGCAAATTTTGTAACGTGCAATTAACTCAGAATGTTAATTGTACACAATCTCAAAAAGGTCCGATAGTATAGGGTGACTAACGGATGAAATCAGAGACATAACATAGAGTGGACTGCGCATTAATAGTAAAGCAGCTAAGGGATGGAAAACCAAAACCGGTTTTAAAAAAACCGGTGGTCCCGGTTTTGACTGAAAACCGGTTTTTTTGAATGAGGCCCTTTGGAACCGAAAACCGGTTTTTTAGGGAAAAACCGATGGAAATTGGAAAACCGGTTTTTTCTAAAAAACAGCCATCCCTTGCAGATTAGCATTATGTCCTAAACATCATAAATCGCCAAGAGGGGAAAGGTTGCTACATATGGCAACTTAACGCTACTGTTTCGTTACGAACTATACCAAATTGTCGCAAGACCTGAATATCAGCTAGCAAACCGAAGTGGAGACTACCATCAATGTCCAAGTCACGTGGGTTTCTACCAATCACGGCAGCTTGAATTTTTTTTATTTAATGTTTTTGCAGACGAGATTTTTTGAGCATTGTTGGTATTTTTCTCTTTTGGCTTTTATAATAAATATTTAATTACATTCTTTTAATCTCTGAGCATGTTAACAATCGTGAATGTTGTACTCTTAATTCAGTAACGTTTTGTGCAAGATGCCAAATGCTTTGTGAATTCCTAATTGTAAAGAGGGGTATAAAAAAGGATTAGTCACACTTTCACGGGTAAAATTTATTTAGTTCTGCATACTTTTAGTAATTGTGTGTTCTTCTTAAACTATAATTTCTATCGAGGGAATTTATTCTAAAAGCTCTTTTATACTGAAGAATCATATTCATGATTAAATCAACGTTGTTAGAACTCTAATTATAAAAAATATTTTGGGCCAAGTCAATTAAATTAACGGTCTGAACATTGACAGCTTAGAAGTAGAATAAGTTTTTTACAATTTGGTCAAAACGAAACCTGTTTTTGCAATCGTAGTTTTTTAGTTATTTATATTTAAAAAGTAGAGCATTTGTTGAATTTGGAATATATTGATGTGTTTTAGTAAGTTTATTTATTCCAGGTGAAATAAAGGAAGAAGCATTATTTCAAAAAAAAAAAAGATTTTTTTTTTTAATCGGACCGTTAGAACGAAAGTTATAGAGACGGCAGAAAATATTCACCATGTCAATAACCAACTTATATTACAGCAACACTCTACATAAACCTACTAATGTTCTTTTAAATTAATTTTTAATAAATAGTCCACATTCAATTGTTCAAGTAATCTTAAATAGACGCACAAAATCAAAGAAATAATCTGATATCCATTAAGAGGATCTTAAAATACTGTGATTCATCCTTGCTCCTTTCCAAGCTTCTTTATCATAACATTAGATTGTCGGCCTCTGTGTTCAGGTCGTTGTGGAAAAACTCGCCAAATGGTAAACTCGCCATAGATGCGAGCCAAACGCGACACAGTCATGTGACTGTGTAAGTTAGATGTTTAGGACACTTTAGGTTTGCCAATGCGCAGTCCACTCTATGTTATGTCTCTGGATGAAATAACCTCAAGTGGGTACTTTTTTATTTCCACAGCTGTACAATATAAAGTCATTTTCTTGGTCCTTTTTCCAATTTTGACCTCAAAATTTGCCACGCAAGCCTAATCCCAATGTGTTCAAATAGCCTTATGTTTAATATCATTTATTTTAGTTTGTGCTAAAGTTTCATAAATTTTAAAATTGTTTTATATTAAATAAATCTTATAGTATTACATATAAAAAAAGGTTACTTATATATTGAGTAGTTAAAAAATTACATGAAAGATCAAACTATACTTTGTAGTAGCTTTTTTACACATTTTTAAGACTCCTATGACCCCTTAACCCTGGTTCCACCGAATTGGTTGTAAAGCTGTACTAGGGCTGCAATGACAAAATAAACTAAACTTACCACACAATGGGCTAGTAGTGGTGGTGTGGCAATGTAGTACGCACTTTGGGGGCACAAGGCAATTTTATTTTTTCTCAAAAACATCAGTTTCCAACAAGGAGCAGTCTTGTAGAAAGTCTTGTCTAAAAGCTTAAACGCTGATTTGGGGCACCGGGCAATTTTGTTTTTGTTTGGATAGGGACAATTTTGTCCGTTATTATTGATCGGTTCATATATATTCCGGTTTGTGTGTTTCATCAGAGACCCGCCCGCATATAAACCCTCGTCAAGTAAGACGGACACAGGCAGAATTTCTTACTGACACAGAGAGAGAAGGTACACCCAGGGCACGAAGGCGGGAATCAAGCCCGAACCCTTTACAGTTGGCAGACTGTTAGCATATTGGGCTGGGATCTAACCCACTAGGCCATACAGGCCCCGTTATTATTGATAAAATTGAGTACATTAAAATTCATATTTTGCATTAATACTAAAGGATTAAATTAATATTAAATAAAAGGATTTTTTATTAATTATTAGTGAAAAATATAGTAAAATTGAGTATTTTTAAATAAATAATACCTGAAAAATGTTTAAAGTTACGATAATTTGATTATGTTTCACATTATTTTAAATACTTATACTTAAGTACGTTATTATTGATAAAATTGAATACATGAAAATTCATATTTCGTCTTAATACTACAGGATTAAATAAATACAAAATAAAATTATTTTTTATTAATTATTAGTGAAAAATGTAGTAAAATTGAGTATTTTTAAATAAGTAATACTTGAAAAAGTTTAATGTTACAATAATTTATATAATTATGTTTCACATTATCTTTACTGCTAAATACTTAAGTACGGCCCATTTAAGGGGTCATAGGAGTCTTAAAAATGTGCAAAGAAGGTACTACAAAGCATAGTTTGATCTTTCATGTAATTTTTTAACTACTCAATATATAAGTATAATTTTTTTATATGTAATTCTACAAGATTTATTGATTATAAAACAAATTTTAAAATTTATGAAACTTTAGCCAAAACTAAAATAAATTATATTAAACATAGAGCTATTTGAGCACATTGGGATTAGTCTTGCGCGACAAATTGTGAGGTGAAAATTGAAAAAATGACCAAGAAAATGACTTTATATTGCACAAATATGTACAAACAAAGACTTATACCTAAATTCTCAGCTCAATTTTAATTAGAAATTATTTTTAAAAAAATTTTAAATCAAAATTTTTAAATTTTTATTAATTTTTTCAGAAAAAAGTTCTTAAAATAATTTCTAATTAAAATTGAGCTGAGAATTTAGGTATAAGTCATAGTTTGTACATATCTGTACAATATAAAGTCATTTTCTTGGTCATTTTTTTCAATTTTGACCTCACAATTTGCCGCGCAAGCCTAATCACAATGTGTTCAAATAGCTTCATGTTTAATATCATTTATTTTAGTTTTGGCTAAAGTTTCATAAATTTTAAAACTTGTTTTATAATAAATAAATCCTGTAGAATTACATATAAAAAAATTATACTCATTTATTAAGTAGTTAAAAAATGACATGAAAGATCAAACTATGCTTTGTAGTATCTTCTTTGCACATTTTTAAGACTCCTGTGACCCCTTAAAGTGTTAATTGAGAACAATTGAGTTTGACATTAAAAATATAGCTAAAGAAAATAGAACTACCCCAAAAGTATCCTAGTTTATGAATTGGAGTGTTTCTTATGATGTAACTCTCTTGTTTTCAATTTTCTAATTACTGCGATTTCATTGGTTGCTTCTGTTTCATTCTTCAAATGACCGACATAGTTTAAAAGAAATTTTTCTTTCTATACAAGCTTTCTTTAACAAATGTTTTGAACAACCAACAGCACAACAAAAAGTTGGCTTTTAAAAACTTCTAGTAAACAAAAAAAATAATTTTCTTAGAAAACTCATTTTCGAATACCAAAATAAAAATTGTGATTTCCAGCTGCCACGGTCAACTTGGCTCAATCAGGGCCATCTTGAATAGGGAACGGGCCTGAGTGCAGAAAATATTGCTCAATCATAGTGGGCCCACAAGAGAGCATTTTCTCCCGTGAAGGAAAGTGCCGTTTTTCTTCGTTACTTTCTACCGAAAGTTTTTTATACATCGTGAAAATGATCTTTCAAATTTATTCAAATAAATTGTAGACTAAATATTGATTTCAATTAATTAGATGCTAAATATTAGTGTATTTAAACTGAAAGATTAGGTAATCTACATGTGTTTTTAATAACTTACGAACTTAAAATAAAGAAGTATTTAAAAGAAAGCTGCATATTAAATTATCTTACTAATCTTTAAGAGATTAGCAAGAAGCATATAATTTTTGAAATATTATTAGAAACATATTTTTAAAAAAATAAAAGATTTTTTAACAGAAAATCAGAAATAAAACTTAAATTTTAATAAACACTAACCTTATTACTTTACAAAAGGAGATTTACAATTTTAGATCTTTTTCTTTTATTATTCATACATATTTTTTTACTTGAAATAGTTGACAAATTATGATTTTTTCTCTTTCTTTTTGTAAAAGGAGTTCCTTTGCTTTACAACGGCAAGTCAGCTTACTATTTTTTTTTTCATATAGTTTACTATAGTCACATGAAAGGATTAGAAAAAAAAAATATTTATCGTTTTTAACAACACTTTAAAGAAATCAAAAATCAAACAACCACAATTTTAGGCAACAAACATTTTATTCATCAATATTTACAATTAGAATTTGATATCTTTTTTCGCTATTTGAAACAGATGACAATTTACTTTATTGTTTAGTTCCTTAACTTCTTAATAAAAATTCATCCTTCACCCTTCCTCATTACAATAATTATTGCTAAACATTAGAAATAACTGGCAAACATTTTGTACACATTATTGTAGTCATGCTCTTACAAAAAATAATTTTTCCATCGTTTTGTACATTAAGGTTGTTTTCAGATCAGTACTTCAAAAGAATTTATCTTCATATTTTGAAATTGCTTCAGATAGTCACAAAAACCTAAAAAAAAGAAATGGGGTTATGATGACCAGATTTAAACGACATCTTTTCTACTCGTAACACATAATCTGTAACAATACAATAATGCAATTTCACAGAGTCGAACATAAAAAAAAGTGCCCCAACATTCCTCTCAAATTTATACATTGGTATGTAATGGGTATTTATATTTCCCTCATCAATAATATATGCTTGATATGTTATTTACTCACCACATGAATAATGGGATTCCTAAAAACCGAACACCAATGATAGGCCACTATACTATAAATAGGGTCAAATCACAGAAGTTCGGTCAGTGAGATGTATCCCTTTTAATCATAAAAAAAAACCATTTTGGCATGCACATTATTTGAAGCGGTTGTCATACATAAACAATACATATCAAAATTAAATGATAAATGATACGGTTAACGAAATCATAATTTCATCCACATGTCATATTTTGTTATAGAGTGGTTAAATAATTTCACAGACTACTTCAGCCCAGCTTTAGTGGCAGCCGCCGAAACTCAGCCATTAGGCATTAACTACCAAAACATGTTTTACTCATCATGTGCATACAGTTGGAAGATTCATTCACAGTAAATGGAATAGTTAATAATTTAAAAAAGAACGCATTTACCTTGAACTTCTTTAAAAACTAGATATATATATATTGACTATTACTAATTTAATTAGCAGTAGCTCAAACCTTTCTTACGCACCCTGCAATCACTGAAAACTGTAAACATATCAAATACCAATAAAGTGCAGACAGATACAGTCAAACCTCGATAACTCGACTTCCTACAAGTCGAATAATCAGCTAAATCGAACATTTAATCAGGTCCCGAATCATGTCTATACTTTTCTTTAAAAAACTCTCTCAATAACTCGAAGTTAACATCTTCTAAGTCGAAGTTTTTGTCATAGATTTCACATGTTAAAGACACATTCAGTTAAAAATTAAATTTCAATTCAAATTAATCAGCATGTTGTATCCATGCCTGCGAATGCCAACAACCTTATAAAATACAATTACACTCAACAAGAAATGTTTTTTTTAATGAAATTTACATGGAGTTTTAATAAACCTTTTGACCCCAATCTTCACTTGTTGTTTATATGGACTATTAAATAATTGAAATATGTATAGCTATAGTTTTATGGCCCATATCAAACCACTTAAACCCTGTCTGCCCATCTTAAGTGACAGTAGAGAGAAATAGAATGTAACTTCTGTAACTCGAACTTTTGATAAGTGGAATATTTTTGGGGATCCCCAGGGACTTCGAGTTATAGAGTGTTTACTGTATAATTTATGTCTTCCACTTCAATTCTTTAATAAGTTATGCACACTGTATGATAAAAAATGGATATCACAAGTTCTATGTTTTAGTTTTATTTTGCATTTAAATGGGCAAAAAATATATTGTAAAACTGCAAAGCACTTTTAAGCCAATATGTATGATTTAAAACAGTTTCATAGTGAACAATAATGGCATACTTTCAATTCGACCTTTCAGTTAGTGTACACAATTTTTAAATGAATGAAGAGTTAAGTATTAAATAGTTAAATGCAGAATACAAAGAGTATAATATTGAAGTTCTATTCCAATGTGTCTGATATATATATTTGGTTAATTTCCAGAATCCGGTGCCTTTGTCGCCAAAGGATTTGGCGTATTTTGTAGCAAGCGATAAACAATTTTATTTGGTGATACGGCGAAAAATCTTTTCGTCCAATTGTCGGCGCTGGTAATACTTGCACGGAATTGTGGGTAAGAAGCCCGGATGATGTGCGCGCACAATGGAATTATTTTGTTCTTAATTTATTTTTTCGTCCAACCAACGACACTGTTGATACTTGCGAGCGATGAATTGTGGGTAAAGTTGCGCGTGCATCGTAATCGCAGTTACGGTTAACTATGAAAATCTGGTTTTGGTTATTATATTTCGGTTATTTTTTATTCTGAATATTTTGTCGATTCGAAGAGGGCCGGTCTGCTAGCTGCCTGGGGCCCCAAACAAAATTTTATGCTTTCAACAGACTCTTCAATACTGCCTGATGTTGGATACTGATGTTTTTTTAGAGAAAAAAATTGCCCGGGGCCCCAGACGGATATGTAGGCTTTCAATAGGCCCTACAGTACTGCCCGATGTTGGATACTGATGTTTTTTTAGAGAAAAAAAAATTGCCCGGGGCCCCAAACGGGTATTTAGGCTTTCAATAGGCCCTACAGTACTGCCCGATGTTGGATACTGATGTTTTTTTAGAGAAAAAAAAATTGCCCGGGGCCCCAAACGGATATTTCGGCTTTCAATGGGCCCTACAATACTGCCCGATGTTGGATACTGATGCTTTTTTTTAGAGAAAAAAATTGCCCGGGGCCCCAAACGGGTATTTAGGCTTTCAATGGGCCCTACAGTACTGCCCGATGTTGGATACTGATGTTTTTTTTTAGAGAAAAAAAATTGCCCGGGGCCCCAAACGGATATTTCGGCTTTCAATGGGCCCTACAGTACTGCCCGATGTTCGATACTGATGTTTTTTTAGAGAAAAAAAAATTGCCCGGGGCCCCAAACGGGTATTTCGGCTTTCAATGGGCCCTACAATACTGCCCGATGTTCGATACTGATGTTTTTTTTTAGAGAAAAAAAATTGCCCGGGGCCCCAAACGGGTATTTAGGCTTTCAATGGGCCCTACAATACTGCCCGATGTTGGATATTGATGTTTTTTTAGAGAAAAAAAAATTGCCCGGGGCCCCAAACGGGTATTTAGGCTTTCAATGGGCCCTACAATACTGCCCGATGTTCGATACTGATGTTTTTTTAGAGAAAAAAAAATTGCCCGGGGCCCCAAACGGGTATTTCGGCTTTCAATGGGCCCTACAATACTGCCCGATGTTCGATACTGATGTTTTTTTAGAGAAAAAAAAATTGCCCGGGGCCCCAAACGGATATTTCGGCTTTCAATGGGCCCTACAATACTGCCCGATGTTGGATACTGATGTTTTTTTTAGAGAAAAAAAATTGCCCGGGGCCCCAAACGGGTATTTAGGCTTTCAATGGGCCCTACAGTACTGCCCGATGTTGGATACTGATGTTTTTTTTTAGAGAAAAAAAATTGCCCGGGGCCCCAAACGGATATTTCGGCTTTCAATGGGCCCTACAGTACTGCCCGATGTTCGATACTGATGTTTTTTTAGAGAAAAAAAAATTGCCCGGGGCCCCAAACGGGTATTTCGGCTTTCAATGGGCCCTACAATACTGCCCGATGTTCGATACTGATGTTTTTTTTTAGAGAAAAAAAATTGCCCGGGGCCCCAAACGGGTATTTAGGCTTTCAATGGGCCCTACAATACTGCCCGATGTTGGATATTGATGTTTTTTTAGAGAAAAAAAAATTGCCCGGGGCCCCAAACGGGTATTTAGGCTTTCAATGGGCCCTACAATACTGCCCGATGTTCGATACTGATGTTTTTTTAGAGAAAAAAAAATTGCCCGGGGCCCCAAACGGGTATTTCGGCTTTCAATGGGCCCTACAATACTGCCCGATGTTCGATACTGATGTTTTTTTTTAGAGAAAAAAAATTGCCCGGGGCCCCAAACGGGTATTTAGGCTTTCAATGGGCCCTACAATACTGCCCGATGTTGGATATTGATGTTTTTTTAGAGAAAAAAAAATTGCCTGGGGCCCCAAACGGGTGCGTACTGGATTGCCACTCGCGTAGCTCTAAAGCGACGAAAACTAAAACGAAACTAAACTGAGTACGGGATAGCCACTTGTGTAGCTTTAGTACAGCGTTAATTCAAACCAAAGTGGATTGCCAATCGTGCAGCTCTATTGCGCCGTTAATTCCAACTGGACTGGATGTTTGCGTTTGATCTGGGAGAAAAAAATGACTTCTAACTCTCCCGTAGCTTTCCGCGATCCATTAACCTTAGAGATCAGTGAAGGAAAGTAGGGTTGCATCGGCGTAAGGGAATCTGGCAATGATAAAGCACGCGAATTTCGCCAAGAATTTGTTGTTTTTCGACAAGCGCCAAGCTGCACCGAATTCTGGAAATTTACCATATATTTTTTAAAATACAAGTCAACTAAATTACTATATCAATATATTGAACATGAATGTAAACAAGAATCTCTATCAAGTTTTAAAACACTTAAAAAGCAAAATAAACATGCAATACCTGAAAATTAAGGACAAATAGTCAAGGAACACATATTTTTATTTAATTATACGGTATTATTTTCATGGGTTAGTTAGTATATAATATAAAATAATCACTAATGAATGTTTGTTTACTTTTTTTTATCCCTTTCGCAAACGCATTCTAACTCGTTTCAAATCAAAATTATGCTGCCATATTTTAAGATAAATCCCAACTTGATAAAAAAAAAGAACAAAAAACATAATTAAGCACAAAACAAAAGCGTTTCTATAACAAAATCAACCAGCTTTGTTCAACAAAGCTCGTTAACGTTAACACTAACACACACTCAATGCTTAAAGAAAGTCATAAATACAGTCATATAATTAGAACATAAAGAGATAAAAACTTTCAAGAAGTTACCTGTAGGTTAATTTGAAGATATTTCCTTGTTTAATTAAAAATTATCAACACAAAATGAAACGTTAAAGTTCACAACAATCCACATCATACACGCTACGACTGGGCGGTAATTAAGGGTTGCTCACTCCTCCCGCAGTCGTGACGTACTTCATGCTCCGCCTTCAATCTCCCAGCTCTTTGCCTCTGGCGCTTGCTATTTGGAAAAAATTAGTGTTGCTTTGCCAAGTAGCAGATCAAGTGGCTTTTTAGGTTTCGCGACATTTGGTTGACAGGCAACCTCCAAATGCAGTATCGTTTGCTTTTGAGGATTTGAGGTTTATTCTTATTTTTTACTTGTTAAGTTGTCGTTTGATTTGATGGTTTGACCACGGGATTTTATTTGAACTTGCACGTTTAATTGTAAGAAATTCCGATAAGATATGGAATATACGTGTACTGAAGTTGAGTTGAGGAAAATATATAAAACAGACCGAAATAGAAACATAGATTTCTTCTCAAAATTAACAGTTTATTTTTAACATGATTAAGTAGTGATTTTAGTCAATTCTTGGTTTTGTAATGTTATTCATAATCAGCATATCTTTTAATTATGATATTACAAAATAAGTAAAAAGAGTGTTCAGTATTATTTAGAGTGGTTTTATGATCAATTGAATAATAGAGTCATATGGTAGAAGGGATTAGAATGAAAGAATTAATAATAAATAATTTTTTAACAATATTCTTAGACACTTTAATATTTAACCTTTTTTTTTTCAATTGGAAACATTTGTAAAGGTAAATTTAAATTGTGAGTACTGAGTAGTGATTTATTTTTCGAAATTTTGTGCCTCCTCTTCCTGTTATCCGGAGAACAGGGGAAAATCCCCCTCTTCTTTCATGTGGCTTACACTCTCTTATCAAAAGGAGCAGCTTGCGGCAATGTCAAGTAAGGTTGTCGCTACTCGCTGTCTGGCTGTCTCCTGTTATGGAGCGGGAACTAGTGCCTTAGGTCTTTCAGGTGTTTAACCTTAAAGCCATATTGAAGTGATTAGTATTCGTCTAGGTCCTTAAGATCTTATGTCCTTCGGAGCTAATGCAGTTTTTGCTAAAGGTATCAAAGTAAAATACTGCATGTATATGTGAATGTATAATGCAAAGAAGAAATACTTACACTCTTAAAACAAAAGAGTGAAATCCACTCCAGTAGGAGAAGTGCATTTACGACACTGGAAAGGAGTGAATATTAACTCGGACTGAGTTAAAATCACTCATTTGGAGTGATCCTGTCGGAGGTTTAACACACAAAGTATCCACTCCTTTCGGAGAGTGCATTTTCAAGACTGGAGGAGTGAAATCAACTCAGACTAAGTTAAAATCGCTCATTTGTATTAAGAGTGTAAGATTAGGAAATATTGACTGCTGGAAAATATATAATTTCCTTCTTTTATATTATATAAAAGAAAAATATTTATTGCACGTAATTATAAAAAGTTAATGTATCCGAATCTCAACTTTTTGAAAATTCTGTAAATGTTCTCTTTGTTTGGAAAAAGTTAATTATACCCACAGCGGCTTAAATAACTATTTTCCCTGATATTGCTGATGGAAAATTATAGTTTCTTACAAAATTAGAAATTTGGTGTTAGTTAAATCACTTAAACAAGCGGTTATTTCAATGATAGACCAATAAAAGAGACGGAAGGAAATTATGAATCATAATTTGAAAAACATTTCGTTTGAGCCTTTTTTTTTTTGCAATATAGACATTTCGATTTCAAACAGCTTGTGTAAATGCATTTTTGTTTAAAATTTAAAAAAAACTAATATTTCATAATTCTAAATATTTTTAAGTAAAATTAATTTTTCTCAATAAGTATTCTAAACCTCTTCACCAGGTCTCTATAAGATCTCTATAAGAGATCGATCTCAAGTTGTGCCAGGTCTCTATAACAATTTTATAATATGTTCAATTGGATTTTGTAAATAAAGTAAAGAAACGGATTTAAATTATCGGAAAAGTTTATTCTGTAATTTGAAAATTTTAGTCAGCTTGAGGTTCCCCTTTGTTGCAATTTGTGACTTTAGCTTTCATATAGCTATATTAGAATAAAGTATTATGTATTACATCTTGCTAAAGGTGTCACGTTCTGTCACAAGTAATAAAAATTATGTAAGTCATGACTATTCCTCAAGTTTTAAACATTAGTATTTTCCATCAGCATTATATAATTCATTTAATCAGTTTCGTTTAAGGGGGTTCAATACTCTCAAATCGGTGAAAAAATCAAAACAAAAATTATTGGCTTAAAATACTATTACAACCTTTATTAACAATGTCACAAAGTATCAAGACAATTGGAAAACTATTTTTGACATTAAAAGCCATTTTAATGTCATGGCCTCGTAAGGAAATGGGTTAACAATAAAAACCTTAAACGCGTTTTTCTCAGAACTTGATTTTTTGAACTGCGATGTACCTTTTCTCAAAAACTATGCAATGTTTTCTCGTAAACTATTTTTATATGATGTAATACATAGTATAAATTAATCTGAGGTTATGAATTTTAATAAAACTAAAGTGAAAAAAATGTTATTGGGCAAAAAAGTAAGAAATTTCATGATTTTTTGGGTACTTTAAAACTTATTTTATTTTAAAAAAATCTAACAGTTATTTAAAAAATACTTTTAACCTCAGATTAATATATAAGGTTGGTATAATACACACAGAAATTTTTAAGCTGATCTGATCAGTAGTTATTGTGAAAAGGTACATTGCAATTGGCCAATTTAACATTACCGATATACAACATACTGAACCCCCTCAATTGGATTTGTCCCTGACCACTAATGGTAGGGTTTACAAGAATTAAATCGATTAAAAAAGTAATGGCAAATAGAAGAGAGCAAACTAAAAAAATATATTTAATTCTAGAAAAAAGTAATAACAAAAACGAAAAAAAAAAGGATTTTGAATATGTTACTGGTAAACGTATTATAATCAAGGTTTCGCAATCGTCACATGGAATTTGCGCCCTTGGATGAGAATCTTCGCATGCAACATGCACAAATTTAATGAACATTGAAGAGTTTTTTTCTTTTATTTCTTCTACTTTACTCTGCCCGTTAGGGGTGACTATTGCTAATGGGCTAGAACATACAATATTTGGTTTACTTTACTATTTCATACAGAAATAGAAATACAGACACCATTTATCATATACACGTAGGGTAGTGAGTGCAGTTTTTAAATTTTGGATGAAAATCCTGCAGTACATTTAAGCGGAAAAAGGGTTTCTATACTCAAAATTAAAATTTTACAGCTCATTTATGTTTTGTATAATCTTTGAAAGTTAAATATATTTATTGAACCTAATTAAAATTTTGCATGTGTTAATGTAGCAAAATCATATTCGAAATAAAACATATTTCTAAATTAGATTTTTAATAGAATATTTTAAAATAATATTATAAGGAAACACTGGCTTAAATCCGGAGGGAGCACACACAAGCAAATTTATACTTCAAGTTTTGTACTTAGAAAAAATATTTTAGTTTTTGATACTCAGATACGTCCACGTAAAACTGAACTACATTCTAACCTAAAAAGAACGTAAATGCAGCCAAGTTCATTCTTCTGGGACTGGGTTTTAGATTATTAAAATACCTGTGATAAAAATAAATAAAAAAAAATGTCTAACAGTTGAGGTCAATTCGTCACATATCAATTATCAGGCACAGTTGTAGTTTCTAACTTAACTGATGATCCAAATGTTTAAAAATCGATTGTATGATAGGAAAGCTTCTGAAGGATGTTTATATTACTATCAAAATTACTAAAATTAAAAAATAATTTTTTTTCTCTATCTTGCGCAAATAAAAGATGTAGGTAAATGAAGAACTGCCCTTCACTAACTAAAAACTGTTTATCAAAATGATGTTGCGGTAATTTACGAAAACAAAGATTGTGTTGAAATAAAATATCTTTATCTATTAAAGCAATATTTATTGGTTCAATTTTAGAGCGATTATGTTAAATGCAAGTTTTACGTCAAATATTATTGTGATTATGAATATTTTTTTTTAATACATGGTAATTCGTTAAAAGTTTTAATTATTATTAGTAAATAAACTACTTTTTGATCTAAATAATATATGTATTCATATATATGTAATCGTTATACTCCGCAGAATGATCTAGGACGTTGGAATTTTTTTTTATCTAAAGCCATTTCAATATTTTAAATTCCTGATTTTACCTGATTATTTACTGTTAAAAATGCAGATTTAACCCTCGAATGCATACTGTTGCCATATGGCAACAGGCAACCTGATCCACTTTATTCTATTAAAGTAGAGCTCCCTCTCGACAAATCTGTGTTTTTTCATCTATTACATTCCATTTTGAAGCTATATTTACTAATAAAATCCTCATAGATGACAGTAGTAAAAGTGTATTCAAAATTAAAGTGTGAAGCTATTAACTGCTGTAAAATTACGTCTTTGGCAGTATTCAAAGTGTAATAATAATAGTACTAAATAGAAATAAATTGCTTTGAAAAAAAAAACAATTATAGTTCAAGAGGGTTATTTTTAAATATATCTAGTAGTTTTCTAATCATTCTTATCAAAATTGGAATTTTGTAGTTGGTTTTTTCCATATGGCAATATTTTTTAAAATTGAAATTATTTAAATTCCAAAGCAGTTAATTTTTTTCAGTATTTTTCCCATAATGTATGAGTATTAAAGATACAAATATAATTTTTATGGATGAAAAAAAAATCCATGCATTACAGAGTTAATGGTCATTAAATAATCAGTAAGATGATGTCTTACTAAAATTTTGTAATTTTAATAAGCTCAGCAACAGTTTCTTCAGTAGGCATTCGGAATAAGTCTGGAATTTTCGACACGTGTTCATGTAATTATTAGTGAACAAATAAAATAGATATTATGTATGCTTTTCAAAAAAATTGAAAAATGTCGAAACTTTTATTAAAATAAATATACATGTATATAAATGCTTTTAAAAAACTTCTTACATTTTATGTTTTTATAAGGTAGAAATTTAATATATTGTGTCTGCGATTGGGTTAAAAAGGGGGAATATTTTTGAACTGGATCGTGGAGTATATATAAATACAAATTATTTTTTACTTAAAAAACACATCCGTCAGAACAACGTGCATTTAAATTTTTAAAAAGAAGATTTCCTATGCTTTTCTGCTTTAGTTGTGTTGCAATGCAATGTATACACGAATTACGAAGTGCGGGAAGTGCGCTCTGGCCTTCAGTAAAGCTGAAATGACCATTCCAAGGAAGCTCCCTAGACATCCCAAGACATCTCCAAGACATCCGGCGCCGATAACAGACAGGTTATATTACTGCTATCTATTGTAACTATTAAAAAACTATCACGAAGCTGAAAATATCCAGTACAGCAAAGATGGTATCCACAAATGAAAAATATGAGTCTGATCTCTCCGAGTTCAAAGTGCTCATTAAGTTTTTTGTATTTTATGGTTTTTTTAATCTTTACACTGACTTACACCTTCTGACACTCATTACACTTCTCTTAATTTTAAAAAACTATGTCTAGTTTTTTAATGTGTGGTTTGCATTTTTTGTTATATTTTTTTCTTTAAATATAAGTATTACTTTTTTAATTTTTTTGGCCAAAGGAAGAATTAAAAATCTAAATGCTCACGTATTCCTGATGTCAAAAAGGCACTTTTATTGGATCAATTTGTTATTGATAAAATAGGAAGTCATTAGATTTACAACATATTACATATTATTTTAAGAAATGGGTAAATAATAATATTTTTATAACAACGTGCAAAAAAGTTCACTTTTTTGTATCATATTTATTCATAAATCGTTGCGAAGGTGACACTTTACGTGCTTACGTCACAGACAGTGGCGAAAATGCTATTTTCGGCACTAGTGCGGTAAAGTAAATAAGAGTATCTGATTGGTAGAAAAACAAAATGTCATGAATATCTCCATGGAAACTAAATGATGTCATGAAACTCACTTATTTCAATTGGTTCATTACTTTTGCATTGTCTAATATCTCCATGGAAACTACAAGTACTACAGAAATTATTAAAGGAAATTAAATAAGACAAAAGTAGGAACACAAATTTCACGCTTTTGCACGTTATTATTAAAATATTGCGGGCAAGCACGTGCCAAATAATACTTTATTAAGTTCTTGTCATTATTTCACTCGCTCGTGAAATAAAATCCACTATTCTTTTCGTCACTAGTTGCTTAAATAACTATTTTATAATCACGCGTGTGAAAAAAAATCCAACTTTTACATTATAAACAAGACATTACATTATTCAAACAAGTGCAAAAAGTTAGACTTTTTGAAAAAAGTACTTTTTTTCACCCTTTTTATAAGATGCCAACATTTCAACTAAAATTTATATTTAATAATATTCAGAGATTTATAGATCTGCTTTATTTAAAAACATAATGCGTCTGAATTATTTTTGAAACGTAAAAGTAGTTCGGAAATAAAATCCACTAGTTAAGTGTTACTTTTCATACTTGTTGCACAAATAACTCTTTGTCTTTTCAAAACTCTCTTATTCTATAAGAATACCAAAAACACTTCCGAAAAATGAAATTTAAAACGTTATTGCAAACAACAAGTCTTGTTTACCCAAGTTTACAGAACAGTAAAATATTTAAAGATGCGGCCAGAAGGGATTTTTCTCGCCAAAATATCATAGCGCCAAATAAGAAGCCAAACCCCAGCTCTTTGCCTCTAGCATCTCCCAGCTCTTTGCCTCTGGCAAAGAGTTGGGAGATTGAGGCGGAGCATGAACACGTCAGGTGGAGTGAGCAACCCTTAATTACCGCCCAGTCACGCTACGCTACGATTTATTTGGGCCCTCTAGTATTGCGCAATATCTCCGGTGGCAACCTGCAGTTAGGCCCGTTCCCTATTCAAGATGGCCCTGGCTCAATGCACACATGCTCACCAGCGCAGCAAGGTTGACGTCACTCCAAACAGCTTATATAGAAAATGTTGTTAATTTCGATATAAAATTCTGCATTCTCAATTGAAGAGAAATCATCATGACAACAGAAGCACATGTGTTATTTACTTTTTTGCTTTTGCTGTCTCAAAAATTTCCTAAATAATAGGCAGCCGAAAACGTTCTCCCTACCTACATAAATAAATTTTGTAATATATGGTTTATTGACGCAAAATTTATGATAGAATCGAAGGTTAAATAGTTATTATAAAATTGTATACATTCTAACCATGAGTTGAATGTGTGCGAGAAAGGCTTTTCAAATATCAACTTTTTACAAACACTTGAAGAAAAATATGATGGAAAATATCAATCTAGCTTCCGAAAGCCTTACCTTTAAAAGATCAAATGCAACAAGTAGTTCTCATTCAAAAGACTCTAGTGACCGTAGATTCTATTCATTACCTGAAGATTATAGTTTAAACAAAACTCAAGAAACCACCGAAAGTGCGACGCTTCTCAATGAAATTTATACGAATATTTCAAGTCGTGGGGCTACTTTCGATGGTCCATTCGGTTGGAGACCCGGTATGTTATTTAAATTTCATGTGTACTTTAAGTAATACTCCTTTCTGCCTCCTTCTCGTTAACGCGTTTTGCGTTAGCCTTTTTCTAATTTCCCTTTCACCAAGTAGTGCAGTGGTTTTTTTAATGACACTGTAGGAAATATGATTGTTAAATAATGAAGTTCAACTCCCCACAAATATCAATATTGAAGCATTAATCAAAGCTCTTACTAAGTTTCACACATTCATCTTCAATAATGAATTTTTTAAATCAAGTCTGCAGTTCATTACAGCTCCCTGGTCGGAGATAATCCTAGTCGCTGGCCCAACCATTATCCGATCTTTGCAACATCTGGGAAACCACATTTTTTAAAATGCTGCCTTGGTTTGAAATTTTTGTTTTGAAAACCCTAAACATAGTCTTGGTCACCTTCTGGATATGTGCATCATAAGTTAAGCATCCTCCTTCTTTTAATAGTCCTTGTGTTTCTCTGGTGCAATGATAATTAAACTCAAGTCCCCTTTTCGTTAATTCACACGGTTGTCCAGAAAAAGTTAGTTTTTGTTCATTAAACCACTGCAAATTTTACCAGTTTTGGCTGGGTCAGCGACTGAAATTTTCCCCTGATTGTATTTTTGTCTTAAGTTGGTTAAAGCCATTTTTATTATTATGTTCTTTGACTTTTTGGAATTTTGTCCCAAATAAATTATAAAAAAAGTAACAAATGTCCCAAGTGTCATAAGGAAAATTGAATATTTGTGATGCAAAACAAAAACAAAAGCCTTAAGATTGAGATCTATTCATATGTTGGCAGCATGAGTACAATTTTGGAAGATTTTTACAATTTCTATTTTTGAAAGATGTTATGACAACTTGAGATAGAAGACAAAACAATATGCACATACTATTTCAGAAAGATACAATTTTCCTAAAGTTTAGATTTTACAAATAGCAAACCTTCTGCATCATAACTGTGCATGCTCAAGGCGAGGCTTATGGGAACCATGTATGCATTGCGTGCACGGGCATGTATTATACTTAAAAGTTGATATTACTCTTTTTAGGCCAAGGAAAATTTAGTTTTTTCTTAAAAAAAAACATTAGTTCCACCCATTTATAAGGAATTTTTTTTAATTAGAAATTTTAATAATTCTTGAAAACTTAAAACATGCTAATAAAAATTTCAGAACTACTTAAAATCAAAGAATTTTCAAGATAAAATGAAAAAAAGTTTATAAGCAACATTTGTAATTCAGCAGTGAGTGTAAATTTGGATACGAACCACTTGTGCCTACCACTAAGCTATGACTCAAGGAAAATCGAACTGAAACTACTAATATGCCTGAATCTTGCACAGTTACTACCCTTACACACAATTCTTGTACATTGCCTGTTTCGCATGTAGATATTCCAATTAAAAAAAATCCTCGAAAATATATGTTGTGGAGAACAGCAGTTGCAAAATTTTTCATTTTTAGAGGCACAATTTGTTTAAATATATTTTTAAAAGTGTGGAAATTCTGAATAAATTACAAACTAATAACAACTCTATTATTGGAACTCTGTAGCATAAACTTCACATTTGATAAAATCTGAATTATAAAAGATTTGGGCTAGAAGTTGTCTTTAATTATGTTATAATTAATATATTTCTTGTTTGTTTAAAATAAATCATATTTTATACATCTGTGCCAAACGAAATACAATTTCAGATTAACTGTACTGTATGCATTAAGGTTATAGGAAAGACATAGGTATGCCATTCAGCATTATTTGTGTAAAATCTTCATCTTTTAACATTTGGTACTATCACTGTAAGAAAAAAAATACAAAATCTCTAAACTCTAATACAAAACAGTATAAAATGTTGACATTTCAAAATATTAACAATTTGAAATTGCACTATATTGTTGTAAAAGAAAACATAGTGACAACAAAAAATCACATCTGTGTGTATCCATAATTCCTTCAAGAATTTCATACTTAGCACACAATAAATGTGCACAATATATTAAGTTGCTCAGTGCTTCACTTACATTTGATATTGATTTACCAAAATCAATCCGAATCCGTGAAAAATTATCACCTCAGGCTAGGCAGAAAACAGTGCTGCAACCTAACAAGAAGACAGTTAAAGAAAAACCACTGTACAGACGCTAAAACCTATACATTACTCTTTCGAAATGTTAATAGTGAAATGTATGCCATGTTGCCAACAAAATAGCTCTTGTGACTAGGAATAGATTACTTAAAAATTATACTGGACAAATAAGAGTAACCCATATGTATGTATAAAGATTTTAGTAAAATTTATTTTAAAACAATGATTTTTTTCCAGTTATTTATTGTGATTATGCAGCATCTGGACAATCCTTGAATTTTATAGAAGACTATATCAGGAAAAAGGTGCTTCCATTCTATGGCAATACCCACACTACAATCACAGCAACTTCTTTACAAAGCACATACTTTCGGCATGAAGCAAAGTAAGACTTAAATTAAGTATTTATTTTATTTGTCAATGTTAAATATAGACACTTCTAATGATCCTTAACAGCACTAATGCACTGAATATTTAAGTTTAGTATTATCTTTACATAATTATTCTTTTACTGTAACTCTAAATGGTTACTTGAATGTTGTGAGTGGGATTCATAGAGCTTTGTTTCAATTTTCCCTCATTTTTTACATGCTTAATCACAATTTCTTGTTTGAAATCACTCTACACAGCAAAAGCAGATTCCTATAGCCTAATATGTACCCAAGAACGTTTTTTTTTTTAAATCTCAGTTATTTGCTAGATTCCTTTCATCTTAACTCAAAGCGTACCAACTTTGTTTTAATTTTGCTAAGTTGCTTGAAATTCAAAGTAAAAAGTTAAAATATTTATTTTGTTCACCCTTTCATCTTTATTGCTGATAAATGGATACCAGCTGTATCTATGATGTTAACTGTGTAATCTTAACATTCTTATATAGTTGATTTTTTTTTGTCTAGACAATAGTTATGAATAACTAGCATTTTTCGCCAATTTTATGAAATATGACAAATCATGCTTCCTGGAAGATCAGTTTATTTGTTTATCTTTTTTCTTTATTTTACTTATTGTTAAAAATCCTTGTTCAATGCATTTTTCCTTTCTCTCTAGGGATATAATTAGAAAAGCAGTCAATGCTAGTGAAAATGATGCAGTTTTTTTTACTGGGAATGGTAGTACAAGTTCTGTTAGTAAACTTATACACATGTTAAATCTGAAGACACCCATTGTAAGTATTTAAAAAAGTTACAACAATCAAGTTTTTACAATGCAAATTTCAAGATAATTTAGGTAGATTAAATTTTGAGCCTACAATTTCCATGTGTAATATATTTTATTACACAGACTAAAATCTATGTTAAGCATTTAATTACAGATTTCTTTCCATTTGCTTCTTAGTTAATGGAAATTAAAAGAAAAATATCGTAGTAATTTTCATAAAAATTTGTCCCTTAAAATTGCTTTGATTTTTATGTATTTTTTTAATGTTTTTTTTTTCTAAATATTTTTATTCATTATTACCTGTTAAGTTAATATTGCTCAATGCTTTGTTAAAATTTCTATTTTTTATGGTATTATTAAAAGCTAGTAATGAAGTGTTTTTGCACTGAACATTCTTATATTTTTTGCAGGTAGTTTTTGTAGGTCCTTTTGAACATCATTCCAATTTGTTGCCTTGGCGAGAAATAAATGCAAAGGTAAACCACATAAGCTTGAGTAGATAAGGCTAAAATTGATATTTCATACACAGTAAACTTAAAAGTATCATAATTTATTTCTGCAATTTAGCTTTGCAAGTTTTGAAAATATTAAAATTTATTTTAAATAAAAATTCCCTCCCTATCTCTTGTTTTGCAAAGCTTCATTACATAGTAAAAAAAGAAGCCTTATGGAGAACATGTTTGGAAATCAGTTATTTGAGTAATGTGTTTCTTGTAACTGTAAATTTTTTAAGTAACATCATTAGATTTTTCAAAATGTAACTGTAACTGAGTTGTTTTTATCGGTAACAAGTAAAGGAAAAATGTGTTACTTCACATGTGATTCTTCACAGCAGTTTTGATTTTTTCATTTGTATAGGATTGTTTAATTAAACTATTTAAAAAATATGAGCCGAAACCCAAAGTTTGTCTAGTTATAATAATTATTTATTACAATAAATTTAAAAGATCTATTTTGCCAATCCAGGTTGATTAAATGTTCTTTATATAGGTTGTAAGAATCAAAGAAACTGCAAGTGGATTAGTAGATCTCCAGTGCCTTGAGACAGAGCTTAAAGTAAGTATTAAAGTCCTGCCTATGAGTGGTTAATGCAAAAAAAAACTTTATTAGCAAATTATAATAATAAAAACTATAACTATCACAAAAACAACAATATAAAGCAAACAAACACATAGGGGAAACATGAAAATCCCATACAGGGGAAATAGAAATATTATATAATTTACACAGACACACACATACAAGTAACACATAATAGGGTCTAGGTTATATAGGGTCAGGTGTGGTAAAATAGTTAGTAAATAAGCTATTTTTAATTTTGAAAACCTACAATTTAAAAAAAAGGATGTTTTAATAAAAAATAAAGTAATGCGAATTTTTTTTTAAATGTTTGGTAAATGCTAATTTTTGTAAAGGTTATTTTACTTTACACTATCTGTGAATTGCAACAGATTTTTTTATCGAGCAATTATTTAACAGTAACATTGAAAAGATAAAATATTGAAATGAAATCCTTATTTACAGTGTGTTTGTAAAAATGTTTTTTAAATGTTTTGCTGCATTGTCTTGACAATAAACTATTCTAACTTTTCTGTAAAAAATAACTTGGGTCCATTAAACTTCAGGGTTGCAGCATTTGTAGCAAAAAAAGTTTTTTTTAAGCTTTCGAACCAAAATTTAGTAAAAAAAAACCTTGTGATTATAGTTAATGCAAATTAGTTTGTAGTTGCAAGTGGACACAGTGTCTACGAAAGTAGTGAATAAGCACACTTTATAGTTTATATAAAGTGTATCGATAAAAGTTTTTCGAATTGACTGACCAAAAGAACAGTACATTTATGCTTGAACTAAATTTCCCTTTCTCAACCTTCTCCAAATAGTGTGTACTTTCAAGTTTTGGTTTTTGAGCGATTATTGATATCATTTCCATTTTCAAGAAATACAGTGAAGAGAAGTATCAATTGATTGGAAGCTTCAGTGCAGCATCAAATGTGACTGGAATTTTGACAGACGATAAAGCTGTGTCCATATTACTTCACAAATACAATGCCTTATCATTTTGGGATTACGCTGCAGCAGCTCCTTATATTCCTATTGACATGAATCCTTTTGTTTTAGGGTAAGTTCACTTATTTTCTACCACTTAATCACTTTATATTTTATTTAAGATTCATTATGATTATTTATCAAACATATTATTGTCATTAAAAAAAACTTTAAATTAAGTATAAGTATAATTAAGCAATTGATTACAATTAATTTTTATGGTTTTTTTTTATGTCTATTTTTTTATTGCACGGCGTCTCAAATCTGAATTTTTCTAAAAATGTCCAATATAAGGCATTTTACTGGTTAAATATTTGAAAATGCCTTTGTATTAAGATGCATTGGTAACTAAAGTGATGGATATAATATTAAATAATTTGGGGCGGGGGAGAGGATTAATTGGAAATAACTGTAGGACATATGCACATTTTATAAGTTAAAATGTTATATACCTACAAATTTTATTGTTAATTTTTTATTGTAAACAAATAATTTTTAGTTATATGAAATAGTAACTTCTAAATTTAAGTTTGGTAAAACAAAATAACCTTAATAAAAGTAAAGAATGCGAATTAATCTTTTACAAAAAGTATACATGTAGAAAAACCTGCAAATTTAAAATATTTTCTTTATGTTCTTTATTTTGTTTTATAGACAGGATGGAGGTTTTGCTTACAAGGATGCTGTTTTTATCTCTCCACATAAATTTGTAGGAGGTCCTGACACTCCAGGTTATATTCATTTTACAACTGTGTATCTTAGTATAAATGAACTAATGACCTATTTTCCGACATTAGACATTAACCCTTTTCTACTTTTGTCCAGAATTACTATAATATTTTGAACATGTTTTTATTTGACAATAAGTTTCAAATTTATTATCATTTCATGTTTTCTTTAACTGTTTTAATTAACTTTTTTGTATGTATACTTATTACTCTAACAGGCTGCAAATAGGATTTAAAGTTCCCCTAGAACTAATTTTGGGTTCCTATCTCATTAGTAAATCCCCCTTCCCCTTGACCACTATCATCACTTGACGGTGATTCCAAATTATGAAGCCTATTACCAGTTAGTGTCCCTGTAAAGGTCTAGTGTGATGTTATCATTATGACTTCTCAATTTCTTAACAATAAAGTTAAATTAATTAATCTAACTTAATATGCCCAACCCTGGGCCACAAAATAATGTGTTCTACAAAATTAGCAAATGTTCTAAAGCACATTAGATTTTTTTAGATGAATAGGTTAACTGTAAATTAATTGATAATTTTCAGAAATTTTTATAAAAGGCATAATTTCCTAGACTGACTAGAAGGATGTATGAAAAAAATCTGGTCTGGTTTTTAAGCAATAATTTATAAAAAAAAAATAATCACCAACATCGAACAGCAAAATGCAAAACTTAATTAATTTTTTGTTCAAAGATATAATGCACTTAAAAATTCAATTTAAAGTAGAGTTTCATTCATTTATATTTTTAAAATTTGATCGTCGTTGAAGTGTTACTTGTTTAACGAAATTATAGCACTGACATTACACAGTGATATAAAGCATCATGTCTAAGAGAATACCTTTGCAGGTAATGTCCTAATCTTATAAATCTAGTCAGAAAGAAATATCGCCAATTAATCCCACTGTATGTTTTGTATTGTGTGTTAAATCTTCCTTGGTGCAAAATTATAACTTCCCTCTAAGTTGCAATTCAAAATTGCCAGGCCATTCAAGAATAACCCTCATGTAGCTCTAGTATGTCATTTTTTTCTTTCATGACCAAACCATAATTGTGCTATAACGTAATGAAATATTCTCTTAAAAACTTTTTAATAATTTTAAAATAATAAAAACCAATTAATAAAATCTGAATGAATTCAAAATAAAACTACTTAAAATTATGGTTTAGGTAAATGATTTATTGAGAAAATAGAATTCAGTTAACTGTCATAATAAAATGCAAGGTAAATATCTAAAACTCAAAATACAGTTTGTCATTTGCGTTTCATTGGACTCGCATACAAAATGACCATACAAATGACCAAATGATCTCCAGCCAACCAGAGAATTTCAATGGGGCTTGGTTAATCTACTTCGATACCTAATCTAAGGCCAATAGGCAGACTGAAACTAAACTTTCCATGGTATTCATATTTATAATTTAATGAATTTAAATAAGATTGAATCAGATAATAATATGAATTTAACAGCTAACATATAAAATAAACAAAAAGGAATCTAAATGAAATAAAAAACATTAAATCATAAAGACAATAGAGCGCTATATATTTTTTATCAACAGTTCGCTGTGTATGTTATAGATTTCTTTTTTTCTATCTAGGAATTTTGGTTGCTAAGAAAAACATCTTGCAAAATTCGGTACCCAGTGAACCAGGTGGCGGAACAATATTTTTTGTAAGTATTGAACCTTAACCACAAGACCCTGAAAGAAGCAACCAAAATACTGGAAAAAATCTTAACATCATGAAAAAAACCTAAATCCCTGAGAGAAAAAAACCCTAATACCCAAGTGGATTGAGTTTTTCATGAAAAAAAAGGGTTTTTTTACAAGCCCTGATATTCTGTTTTTGAAAATATTAGCTTGTCCATTTTAAGTAATCTTAATTATTATTATACTTCATAATGAGTCTGACATTTTTATTCCTTTGCAGAGAAATTTTTATTTACTTAATATAATTTTTTTTACTTAGGTTAGCCGTTATACTCATAGATATCTTAAAGATGTTGAAATGCGTGAAGAAGGTGGTACACCTTCAATTGTAGGGGCCATACGAGCTGGCATGGCCTTTCAATTAAAAGAGGCTGTAGGATGTACTGTAATTTCAAAACGTGAAGAAGAAATTTGCAGGTGATTTTTTAACTGTACCTTTTAATTCCTTTTCCTACTCTTTTATATAATTATCAAGTCTCTTATGTCAATTTTTCTCAATCACTAGTTTTGTTGCATTGTATTAAAAAATATGCTGCATGTAGATAACTTATATTTATAACAAAAAATAATACTGTTTATCCATCCCCTTCTTTTAAGATTAAAAATAAATTGGTATTTTTTCTGTGACTTACAAGATTAAAAAAAAATCTATCCTATGAAGAAGTTCTATGTTTTTTAGAAAGAATCTGGTTTGAGTAAGAGACAATATATATTATCCTGAATCCTTTAATTAAAACAGCATTTCATCCCTTAGGTTTTTTTTCCATCATAACAATTTAAATATGATCGGCATGTTAATTAAGCTTGTTTTTTTGGCAAGATCACATGCTGGTTGATTTACAATTCGTTAAATCCTATGTTCTTATTTCTAACGTACACATCTATTTTTTCCAGGATGGTATTTGATAGATGGAAAAACATTCCAGAACTGAAAATTCTTGGAAATACTTCTGTTTCACGGTTGCCTATATTTTCATTTGTTATCCATCATACTAAGTCTAATTTGTACTTGCATCACAATTTTGTATGTGCCTTATTAAATGACTTATATGGAATTCAAACAAGAAGTGGATGTGCTTGTGCTGGTCCTTATGCTTTAGATTTGCTTGGAATTGATGAAACAATGGCCTTGAAATTCGATGAACTTCTTGCTGAAAATAAGTAAGTTTCTATTATAGTACACATATAATGTGTTTGTACAGTCAAATTCCCTTAATGTGAGGTGCTGGAGCATGAGGCAGTGACTTAAAACGTCCTGCCACTAAGTATGCCTTTCTGCTTTCCCTTTAAATCTGATACATGACATTTAACCAGGAGATTTAATTTAAGAGAGGCTAGCAAATATTCTTTTAGTAAAGCAGCCACTGAAAAACAAAAAGAAAATTTATTCAAATTGTTACCAAAACAAGTATCAAATTGTTGATCTCCTCCTTTACCAGAGCATTTCCATGGAATCGACAAAATTTCGGGTTTTGATTTTTAGAACGCACAGCTTATCTGATAGAAACACACTGAGTTCAGCATGAATATAGACTACATAAATAAAGATTGCAATAGTAGCAATAAGCTTTTAAAAAATATACTTTCATAATTAAGTGTTCATAGAGTTAACACATTTTTTTATGGTGGAAAATTAAAAAAAAATCTGTTAAACACAATTATTTTTGTCTTTATACTTTAAATTTTTTTTCGCTGGTAATCTTATTTTTTTTTCATAAAAAAAAAATTCTGCAAATATTTCATAAAAAAAACTGGTAATTAATCTAATATTACATTTTATGAAATCTTCTTGGAGACATTTTACAGAGTGGAGTTTTGGGATAGAATCTGAAAAAAGTTTAAATAATGACATTTTGAACTCTTTTATTACTCTTCTTGAAAACATTGTATTAAATAATTTACAAGCAAAAAAATAGGAAAAATTATTTAAAGGCACTGAAGGATGAGGACTTGGTTTCTACCCCTTGTTAGGGCAATGGCCTGTTTTCTAATAAAAATTGTTGGTTTTAAATTGTTGGTAACAACAAATGTCAAACAAACAAATATTTGTAAAATTAAAACTTATTAATTTGCAACAACAAAAAATTCCAATAATGTAACATCTCTTGGCACCCAGCGAAAAAAATGATGCCCAATATTTGGTGACTCACAGTTTAGGAATCCTTAGCATACACAATTTTATCTCTGTCGTTTCTTATTGGATAAGCTTACAGTTTCAAGTATACTGCAGAAATAATCTTTAACCAGGTTCAGCTGTGGACTAAAAAAAAGTACCCACTAGTGATTATTTCGGCGGTTAGTCATCATATAGAATCGGACCTTTTTGACTTTGTGAACAAATAACATTCTGAGTTAATTACATGACACAAAATTTGCATAAAGGGGCCATCTTCATATAAAATTTTTTATGAACTTTTAAATTTCCAATAGCAACACCCAATTTTAATAACTTAGAAATGTTAAGCACCCTCAAAAACCCTTAAATCTAAGTTTTTATTACATTTGACAAGTTATTCAATGGAATCACTTGTGGGCCTGGACCATCTCTAAAATGAAAAGCGTAGTCTGTGTAGGTTTATTGAAGGAGGAAAAAGAACATAAGAATCTCACATTATTTAAGGCGACATTTAATTTTCCAAACATTGGCAAATGTCAAGGAAAGGAGGCTATAGAATTTGACTTATTCAATTTTACATAATTATTCTTCAAACTGCAAATAAATTTTGCAACCAATAAATATTGTTTATTTAATTTGCGAAAAAAAATTAATAAAAGTAGCCATTTGTTAACGTTAAAAAGTTGAAAAGTAAGGGGTTTCCAATCATATTTTTTTTTAAAAATTAACAATTATTGAAAAATATAAAAACTGTTTCAAATATGTAAATGGTGTATGCATTTTTTTCGATTATTATAATTACTATTAAGTAAAAATTTCGTTTTATTATCCCAATTATTTATAGATTGGGATAGTTTTTTATGTGCAACGCATTTACACAGGGCTCCCAAATAGGTCCGCAATCCCGCAAAAGTCCGCATTTTTTTTCATAGTCCGCAAAAGTCCACATTTTCGCAGTTCGGTCCGCATTTACCGCAATTTCAAATTTTTACGCCGTAACCTACCAAAATCCCGTTCGGCGGACCCGTTCCTTCAGAAAAAACGGATCCGATACATCGGAACGGATCCATAAAAACGGGTCATTTTGTGGACATCTTTGTTCGCCAGATCCGTTCTTTTAGAAAAAACGGATTCGATCCATCGGAACGGATCCATTGGAATGGGCCGTAACCTACCAAAATCTTGTTCGGCGGACTCGTTTCTTTAGAAAAAACGGATCCGATCAATCGGAACGGATCCATAAGAACGGTTCCTTTTGTGGACATCTTTGTTTGGCGGATCCGTTCCTTTAGAAATAACGGATCCGATCCATCGGAACGGATCCTTTTGTGGACCCGCTCATTCCGGACCGACCCATCGCTAATAAATAAAAACAGTCTATACACGTGCTCCTCTGCTGCCTGCTGGTTAATTTTTGTTTTTTTGAGGTATAAATGTGATTGAATTGAATATCAATCTGGGGAAATGTCATTTCTTGGATTGGTGGTTGCAGATGAAAGATGCTAATAATCATACCGTATCGAATGGAGTAAAAAGCCTGAAAATAATTAATTGTGTTGTACTGTCTGTGATGTCGTAACTTCTACTGAAAAGGGATTTTATTCAATAAAAAGACACTCGGAATCGGAAAAACACAAAAGTAATTTCAAACAAAAGAAAAGCCCTGATCAACACTTATTAGTGACTGCCGGAACTTCAAATGCTGATGCAAGTTCTACTGATGTTACAAAATCTGTACTACCATTTTTTTAACAAATTTAATTCCTTTTTCTAATACAATGTTTTTTTTTTTTTTGACATATTCTTTGAACATTATGCGAAACCGAGGTGGAGCTTTTTTTTTTTACTTTTATAGTAGAAGTTTTTAGAACCTTTCTATAATAAAGAAGCAACTTAAGCTTAAATTAAAGCAACTCATTTAAAACCAGGAAACGAATCAAAACATAGGCGTATTCATCAGAATCGGCCCTCTTATATGTTAATAAATTTCATTTTAGAAGACTTGGAAATATTTGTTTGAAAAAACTTTAATTGATTTAATGTTCTTTTTTTTTTAATTACAACCAAGAAAAGTTTATCTGATTTTTAAAAAAATAAATTTAAAAAAAGGGGGATTCGTCAAACCCGATAGTGCCGCCTCTACTCAATTGCCGCCTGATGCGGCCGCCTCTCTGCGTCATAGCACCACACGGCCCTGAGAATGGTCCCCAATCGGTTCTCATTTTAGCTGAAATGGTCCCCAATTGGTCCACATTTTAGCTGAAATGGTCCCCATTTTACACAATTTTAGGGTTGAAAACTGTTGGGAGGCCTGTTTACATTATTTCCCCTAAACTTTGAACGTCTCTAACTCCACTAATAATAATTAAAAACTAACAAAACTTGGTATTTCGTGTTAAAATATGAAGAGTACAGGGGAAGAACCGATTGATTTATTAGGCGGACACCCGCAATTGTCTGCTTGGCGGTCATTGGCGGCAGAAAACCGGTTTTCCTATTTCCTCTTCTCTTGGTCGAAGCATCGGGGGCGTCAATCGCCTGAATCTTGGTAGCTAGGATCCACAGAGATAGTAGTTAAAGTATTAGAGTGGAAAATCACGTGCCCTACAACACTGCTAAGGAAACTTCTCTACAAAATCAATCGGGTTTTTTTTTAGATTTGAAATATGGACTCAAAAAGGGGTGTTGCTTTTGAAAAGTTTGAAGTTGGTAACATTTTTAATGTGAAGACGGCCCATTATGTAAATTTTGTGTCATGCACTCAGAATGTTATTAGTTCAAAAAATCAGAAAGGTCCGATTCTATAGGATGACTAACTTCCGAAATAATCACTAGTGGGTACTTTTTTTTGTCTACAGATATACTTACACAAGGGAAAACAACGCAGCTATAATTCACAAGCTGTTTTCATAAATGGGATGGTCTGTTTTTGACAATCTACTTAGCATCAGGCTACACCTCAGCTAGTTTAGTATATATATCAGAAATTTTTTCAAATTTTGCTGTGTAGAATTGTTTTTAGAGCAATTTGTATGGTTTCTAAATTTTCAGGTCTTTGGATCGAACTCATCTTCGTCGAAAAGGGGAATATTCTGAAAGAGAAGTTTTACGCCCTGGATTTATTCGACTCACCCTACCATTTTTTATGTCTAATTCTGATATAGAATTTATTTTGGAATCTGTTTCTCAAGTTGCAGAAAATGGTTGGAAATTGCTGCCATTATATTCTTTTAATCCAGAAACTGGTGAATGGAAACATAAAAAGCGACAGGTGTGTGAAAAATTATTCTTTACTAATTAACTATTAATTTTTTATTCTTGCATACCTGCCAACTACTATGGATTGTCCGTAGTATCTACAGATGAGGGTATTAAACTATGGAGTTATGGAAACACAGTTATAACTATGGATAAACTTTAATTTTTCCATAAAAATTTATTTTTTAGATTTTTTTTACCTTGATATTAGAGACTTTTTAGCACTTTATGAAAACATTGGTTCGCCGGCCTACAAAAACAATGCTGATTATTTTAATAGGATATTTTAAAAAAATCCTTAACACCTCTGAGTTTAGTTTATTATGTACTCTACTTTTTAATAAAATTCTTTAATCTAAAGACATGTGTTTTGTAAGCGGAACTTTTAAAGAAACTCTTTATCAGATATGATGTAAGGTTGAATATCAAAAGGATCTAAAATTTTGATTTACTTAATTTGTGTGAATATTAATAATTTTTAGAATTATATTTTATAGGTGTTTTTAGGTAGAAAATGGTTAGGATCAATTTCTTATAAGACTGGATATTTTGCCATAAAAGAAGATAACATAGAAGATGTGAAGATAAAGAGTCAGCTAGTAAGATATTTCTGTTGTTTTTAGTTTGTTTTAATACGTAAAAGGGACACTGTTTTTAAATTTTGAACTTTATGTTTTTTTAGAAATATTAGTGTATGTGTCTGTAAATAACTTTTTTTTTCTTTCAGGAACTATTAGAAGAAGCAAGAAGTATCTTTAGCAGTAGTTCACAGGTATTTTATATGCTAAATACATGCCTGTGATTTTGCCAAAGTCTAACTTTTATATAATGTTTTGCCCTGTTTTGAAATTACTGTATTTACACTTGAATCCACCATTAATGGTGCAGTAATTACATAACCACCTCCATTTTAAGTTTAAGAGTCAATTTTTTTAATGGGCAACTTGTGTAGTCGCTGCCTTCAATTTTTCTAAAATGTTCAAAACATGTTAATAGTGCTAAAATTAAAAAATGATTTTTAGTTTTTTTAAAAATCCGACTTGTCAATGTTCGAGGTCACAAATCAATGGTGTACAATATATCACATTACTACTTCTAAAGCCATGAGTGACCCATGATTTTTTTTGAAACATGGATACTACTGATACTAGGTACATGTCAGCATAATTAGGTTGGTGGGACACTCATAGCTTTGATGGTCAAGGTCCTTAAAAAAGTCATTTTCGTTGGTTTTTGTCTTGTTTCTGCCTAATTACAGTGCAATGCAAATGTTTAAACAATGATATCTTTCTACAATGCAGAGATAGTCTTCTCTTCAAAAACAGCAAAAAAAAGTGTCTCATCATCGTTATTCCCTCCCCAACTTTATAAACGTTCAGCCTTGGTGCTCGAGTTTTTGAGGAGAAAAAAGTGTTTTCAAAATTTTATTTTTCAATGTAATTGTAAGGTTCAATCGAACATATTTAAATAGCACTAAAGAGTTTAGTTAAAGTGTAATCGTTTTAAAGAAATGTGTTAAAAGAGTGAAAAGAAAAGTGTGAAAAGTTAGTGTTTTCTTTCCCAAAAAATTACAATTTGCTGTATAAAGAAGGACATTTATAATGGTGTGGAGGGAATAAGGTTGATGAGACAAACTATTTTGTCGTTTTTGAAGTGACTATCTCTGCATTGTACTGAGTTGCAAAAATAAACAATGTGTCGCTATTTTGTGATTTTATATGGGAAAGACTGCACATACATATTTTTAAACAATCGCTGTAAAAGTATTTTTATAGTGTGAAATCTCCTTAGTTTAACCCTGTAATGCATGAATTTTTTTTTCATACTGAAAAAGTATATTTTAATACTCATAGATTATGGGAAAATACTGAAAAAAATTAACTGCATTGGAATTTAAATATTTTAAAATTTTTGCCAGCAAAAACCAACAACAAAATTCCAATTTTGATAAGAATGATTAGAAAACTACTAAATATATTTTTAAAATAACCCTCTTGAACTATAATTATTTTTTAAAAATAATTTATATGTATTAGTACTAATATTATTATACTTTGAATACTGCCAAATAAGTAATATTTCACAACAGTTAATAACTTCACTCTTTAATTTGAATACATTTTTACTACTCTCATCTATGAGGGTTATTAGTTACTAAAACTTCAAAATGGAATGCAATAGATGAAAGAAACACAGATTTGTGTTGAAAGGGAGCTCTACATTAATAGAATAAAGTGGATTATGTTACTTGTTGCCATATGGCAACAGTATGTATTAGAGGGTTAAATCAAATATCTTTGCTTTAAACTTAGGATATTTCATACTTTTACAGGTATTTTTTAAAAATATGTATTAACCCCCCCCCCCCCCCCCCGAAAAATCCGATTTAAAGTTATTTAACTTTTTTTAGCAGAGATATTTAAAACTCCTCAGTTTAAATCAAAGAGCTATTAATGGGGAAGAAATAAAACAAAACATGTTGATGTATTTTCATAGAGATCTTAATTAAAGTATTAGAGTGGAGATCACATGACCTATCTATGCTAACGACGGGACGAGCATGGGGGCCGCCATCTTAGAGTTCTTTTTAGGTAGAAAGTGCTTAGAAAAAAATAAATTTAATTCTAAAATATTAAAAAAATACCATAAAAATACTTGCTGCATTTTGGAATATTTTTAGTGACTTCAAAAGAACTTGAAACGCTTTTCTAGTATTTTTATAATATTTATTCTGTAATTTTAGAATTAAATTTTATTTTTCGCGTATTCTTCTTCTTAATGTGGCGGCGATGACTGCAAGTTGCCATCGCATAAAGAAAAAGAATGCTAGGCAAAAAATAAAATTTAATTCTAAAATTACAAAATAAATATTATAAAAATACTAGAAAAGCATTTCAAGTTCTTTTAAAGTCACTAAAAATATTTCAAAAATGCAGCAGGTATTTTTTAATATTTTAGAATTAAATTTATATTTTCTAAGCACTTTCTACCTAAAAAAGTTGGTCCCGAATTCTAGGATGGCGGCCCCCATGCTCGTCCCGTCGTTAGCATAGATATGTCAAGTGATCTCCACTCTAATACTTTAATTCAGATCTCTATGTGTATTTTATAGTTCCTGAGAAAAAATTTCCTAAATGTTGAAAAACATTATATTTCAGGAAACGCTAAAAAAAATTAAGGTAGAGGTAAGAACTGATATACAGAGTTTCTGAAAAATGCTTATAAAAAGAAAACTACTGAACGGAAATCAATAATCTAGGTTTTAAATTAAAGCTAAAGATTTGCAGATTAAAAATAAAAGAAAAATAGAAAGGCATTTTTGACCCATACACCCATCCCAACTCCCCTTAAGTCATAAGTGATCCACGGAAATATTTATTGGATTAATTACACCCACTAGGGTTAATGCTTGGAAAAATATAAAATCTTGGGCGACCCTTGGCTTCTTGAGTTAAAGGGTCACACAAAGTTGATAGTTTAAAAAAAAGTTCATATTTCAAAAGATACAATTTCATGCATCATTTTTGACAAAAAATCGTTATTTAATAATATATTTCAAAATAAAGATCATCATTGGATTTTGTATTTAACAAATTATTACAGCAGAATTTTGCATATAAATGTTTATTTTAAAAAAATTATTTAGAAGATGTTTATTAGAATAAATGTTACATGAGTCTCGCATATTGACATAAATTTGGTCATTTATTGCTTAATTTGTAATTATTAAACTAATGCCTTTATTATAAAAAAGGGTACAAAACCTTTGTGTTATTAATAAGAATCAATTATTTAAAGAACATACAGCGGTTTTAGGTCCAAACAAAATTGTCATTGCATAAAAATAATGAATGAAAGCAAACAGAACAACATTTTAAAGGCAATGTTGCAAAATGAAACACTTTTCTAAAGTTTTCTTTTCCCTTTTTGGCAATAAAGGTTTTTAAATATCTTTTTGTTTTAAGTTTGTGTGTAAGGATATTCTGTTTTTCTTTCATTCATCCTTTTTATGCACTAAAGAGGCCTCTTTGTTTAAGTCCCAAAACAGCTATGTCTTTTTTTGAAATCAGTAATCAGTAATAACTATTAATTTGCCTTTGAATATGCTGCTATTTTTAAACTCTTAATGACATCATTAATTTTTTGTAATTTTGCAATACATATTTTAGGAAGTCTCAAGAAAGTTTACTCCTGATCAAAAACTAATTTTTGATGCTGAATCTTCTGACTTGAGATGGTTTTTATTGCCAAGTGAAGCTAAACAGTATATTACTGGAGAAGAAATCCAAGTAAAAGATCCTGTTTTTGTGGTCCGAAGTTTAAACTGGCAATGTACTTTAAGGGATCATTCATCAAATAATAAGGCCTTTTCAGAAACTCGTATGGAAAATCAAGATGTGAACTGTAATTTTCAAGAAAATGTGTTATGTGATCAAAATGAAAACAATACTACTTCCTGCAATCTCCCATGCTTCACATCAAGAGGAAGTAACAATAATGCTCAAAAAATTGTGATGGAAGTCCAAAAATGCAAGTGGCATTCTCCTCCTACTATAATATTTAAGCCATTTTTAAAAGTAAGTGTAATTTCTAAAATGAGCTTTGAAAATCTCATTAAATCCCTTTTATTTCCTGAAAATAATTTATTGTACTTTTTCATAAATCCCAGGCTGAATAGAAAAAAAACATCAAATTTTCAATAGTGCAGAAAAGTTTTGTGTTATTGTTAGATCAAGAACGTTTTGTACACATGAAGTTACTCTTTTTATTTTCCTCTGTGGCTGTTCATTGTGTGGGGTTTAGAGCAGAGATAAGTATATTTTAGTGTAGGGTTTCTAAATTAATGACAATTTTAAAACAATATATGAATAAAATAGAAAGCAGGGATCAAGGGTGGAAAGGAACACAATTTAAACTGTTTTATCCCTTCTTCAATTGCATTATATCCTATTAAGCTTGAATGTTTTATAGTTTGCTTTTTAATAAACATTTAGTAGAAAAAATCATTTGGGTATTCTGTACATTATGTATGCACTAGCAGTATGGTCCCGCCCTACTGGGAACCCGTTAACTTTGCATTGCTTCCTTTTCGAGGCATGCTTACTTGTGAAAATGGGGGACATTCACGGCCATATCCACCTGAGCTTCAATTCCAAATCGCTGTGGTAAAAAAAGCGGTTAGACAGGTTAAAGCAGTAGGAAAACATTAGCACGTGGTTCGAGAGCTGTATAAGATAACATTAACACGTGTTTCGAGAGGTGTAGGATAACAAACCGTGTGACATCACATGAATGTTCCCCATACAATCAATATCTAAACTAAATTCAATTCGTGTTGGCGCATGGCAAGAAAAAAAGCAAATAATAACAGAGAATGGTGTCAAGCCCCTGTTACGGCCCAGTGAAGCCCTGTTATGGTCTGCCTGCTTATTAAAATATACCCAAAATTAAAACAAAATTAAATTTGTGTTGGTGCATGCACATTTAAAAAGCAAACACTAATAGAGGATGGCGTAAAGCCCCAGTTTCGGCTGGGTCCATGTATTTTCAAGCCCTCTTATGGTCCTGCACTCCCACGTAGATGAAGTTCTTTTAAAACTAATTATATAAATTAAAAATCACAATCAAATATGAAAAAACTAAGCCTCAGGTGCACACGTAGGTATTAAAAGGAATCTATATTAAAAATTTCGAATTTTTTAGAGCAGTCTAAGTAGGTCTTTTGCGATCCACAGACATACACACAGACAGACAGACTCTTTCTTTTATTATTATAGATTACTCACTTTTTAGAAACGCATACTTTGTTAATAAAAAACACATTTAAAATTTAAAAAAAGACTTGCCAACTCTCTGGATTTAACACTGAAATATTAGATTTTTAACTACTTTCTGAATTTTGTATAATATGTACTCATTGCAGATTTTTGAAGGACGGAAACTCAGCCCTTCTAAAATTAAGTACAGTCAAACATCGAGAAACCAACTTCCTATAAGTCGAATAATCTGCTAACTCGAACTTTTAATCTGGTCCCTAATAGTTTCTATACCTTTCTTTAAAAAAGCTTTCTCAATAACTCGAAGTTATCATCTTCTAAGTCAAAGTTTTTGACATAGATTTCGCATCTAAAAGATGCATTTCAGTTAAAAATTTAATTTCAATTCAAATTAATCAGCATGTTATATCCATAATGTCAGTGAATGAGAACAACCTTAAAAAATACAATTACAATCAATCGACCCATCTTAAGTGACAGTTGAGAGAAATAGAATGTAACTTCTGTAACTTGAACTTCAGATAACTCGAATATTTTTTGGGGGTCCCCTGGGACTTCGAGTTAGCGAATATTGACTGGTAGTTTTTAATTAGGGTAAGGTGGGGTAAGTGGGCCACCTTTTTGGCATAATTCGACTTTAAACCCTCATACCACTGGATGTAATCGGCCTAACAACTTACTTTTTTTTGCGGTCCATTCTCTCATATGTTATTACTGTACCCATGACAACCTTAACACAAATTGGCAAAAAATAAATTTAAAAAATATGTGTTTCTTTTTGGTCATCCGAGTGGCCCACTTGCCCCGCAAGGTGGGGTAAGTGGGCCACCCCCTCAAAATATTTTTACACATAACTGGTAGAGATATGGTGGGGCAAGTGGAATAATCTACAAGATTTTTTGAGTGTTAGAAAAAAAAAAGTAACGATGTATCTTTAATAGTTCCCCCATAGCAACTTTTTCTGGCATGCAAGCTTACTACAAGAAAAAATACGTTAATTTTCATCTTGTCAATTTTGCATATAGTGTTAAAAAAATGTTAGGGCTACAGCCTGTAACCTGGCCTATGTCAATGATTAGGACTATGAGTAGTGAATATGACTAGCCTTATGAATCAGTGAATATGGCTTTTTTTAAAGTATATTAAAGAGTTGGGGCAAGTGGGCCACCCCTGGCCCACTTACCCCGCCGTTGTGGTGGCCCACTTACCCCAAACGCGGGGCAACTGGGCCACCCCAATTTTCTTTTAACGTTATCAACATCACAAGTACATGACACTACAAAAAGATACTATGTTTTATACACTTTCTAAATATATAACATTTTATTTTGTATCATGAACCGTTTGGAAATAAATGAGAAAATAGTATGATGGCTTGAATTACGAAAAGATGCAATTTAAAAAAAAATCACAAAAAGGATTGTACCTTGTTACATACTTAAATGAAAATGATGCCATAATGTTTCCTGCATCTTTTGGGGTAAATACGTAAAAATATTGTAACAGATTTTTTTTACATCCATAATTCGGGAAATGCCAAGGGGGGTGGCCCACTTGCCCCAATGGCCCACTTACCCCACCTTACCCTAATTGGAAGTGTTGAAGGAAATCATAAATGAGCATATTTTGTCAGAAAAGTGACCTGAAGCCACTGATCCATATCAACAGATATTTGCACACATTCTAAAGATGCCATATGACAGTGTTTTGGCACTATTATAAAGATTCTGATTCCGCCAGAGATTTTTGCTCTTTGACCTTGAAGGCTGCCTACGATAACTGTGGAGTTGGACTATCTAGCCCCCTGGCAGGTTTAGCCCGCATTTGCAGACCAATACTGCCTGTTATATTACCATGAAATTAGACCCTATTAGAAATAGGCAACTCAAATGATAATTGAAGAGATTTGTGGAAGAACATGCTATGTAAAAAATGTTTAATGAATTTGCAAGAATTTTCCAATAAAAAGACTGTGGCACTGTGTTTGCATATTGGAAGTAATATATTGGAAAATATAGGAATTTCTAGGGAATCCTTTGAAGTATGGGTAATCCTTGAAGTCTGATATTAAATTTGTAACATGTAAAACATCATTTAAAATTGAGGTACAGATGAATTTAATCCGCAGTCGAGTAAAATTTGAATGATTTGCTGTTTTTTATTTTTATTTAACTTTTATTTTTTCTAGGCAGTGAATCAATTTGAAATGATTCGTAATGGTGATAAAATATTGGTATGCATTTCTGGTGGTAAAGATTCTTTATCATTACTTCATACTTTGCATCAATACCAATATTATGCAAAGAAACAGGTATATTTGACTTTTATTACTTAATTTACTTTTTCTGCTTAAAATCAATAGGAATATTTTAAATTTTATGTATTTCTTTTATTTCATTGATAAACAGCAGTATTTGAATTTTGTCACTTTACCTTATCAAATAAGAGTTTTCTTTTTTATATATGTGTTTTGCTTATTTAAAAGAATATTTTAAACTGAGCCTCCAAATGCTTGTTACATAACAAAGTTCTTTACTGATTCTTATTTTGGAAGCTTTTACGTATTTTAAGTTTATGCTTAATTTAAATGACTTATTATTGAATTTCAAGTTATTGATTACTTAGTTACTTGTAATGTCAGTGAGGTGAATAAAATTGAAATTCTAAATTGAATAACAGGTTTCTTGCAGGGCTGAAAAAAAATGCTCCTTCGCTCTTGCAAGAGTCAAGCACCTCACTTCTAAAATGACCCTTTTATCTAGAAATCCTGTTGATTTCTTCATATTTTATTCATTTAAAAACTCGGTACCCTTGGATAAATTGATATTCCAGATAACTTGACCTTAAATTATATCATAAAAGAAATAAATTATTAGAAAGAAATGCTAGGTTACTATTAGTAGCCTAGTATTTTATTATTGTATAATGTAATACTAGTATTTGTCATCCTAATAACTACTAATTAATTGTGCAATTTATATATTTTATTTAGAAGCTATTTGTATAATTGAAGTTTGATGTGCAAGTTTCAAACATCGAAAACTTCTGTAAACCTAACCTTTTACATAAAGCCTAAATAAATATCTTAATTCTCATTAATTTACTTTTATCATGTTTTATAAATCCTTGAAATATTTATACAAATGTACATATATGAATGAGTGTGTGGGCATTTGTGTTTGTAGTTTGTCTTTCAAAAGCAAATATACATTACAGGGCACTCATTTTGAAATTGGAGCTATGACAGTTGACCCCAAAAGTCCACTTTATGATCCAAGTCCCCTTAAAGACTATATGAAAGCTCTAAACACTCCTTATTTTTATGAAGAACAAGGTATGTGTAAGATTTAACTTCCTCTCTAATTTTGTGCAATCGCTTAAGGACTTAAACCTGTCTATCTTGTGTTCCACTAATTCAAAAATACTGTTAAACACATAATTAAGGACATTCTAAAGGCCACAATAATTATGAATTTATAAACTATCGAAGCTATAAAATATTTCAACATTAAAGAAAAAATAGTTTTCTTACTTGCACACGAAAAAATACTAGCTCATTGAGAAAATCTGCAAATCTGTGATATTTGTAAGTAGTGAAACTTGACACTGACAAATTTCCGGACATCAATAATATCAGTAAGAAAAGGATAGTGTTTTCCTACCCCACTGGCATATTGCTAATAGTGGAAGAACTATTTCTCAAAATCAGTAAATTCATTCGTAAATGAGATAATTTAATTCAAACTAAAAAATAAAAATCATAGCTTATAATTTTCTGGAATTCTTAAATACTTTTTTAAACACCCAGTTTTTTTTACTGTTTTTTTTATCTTTCCGATATTCTTCCGAAATTTTATACTTTCTGAAAAATCATAGTTTTCCCAATTTGTGGACACCCTTTAAACCAGCACTTTTTTCTTTTAATACAGACAACTGAAAAACGATAAAACTGACTACTACTTAAAATAAAACCACTTTCATATACCAGTAATTAAACACCATTAGCTCTGTGTGTCAAACTCAACTGAAACTTAATTTTCAATTTTAGTGATTGTTTTTCTGAATTTTGGTACTTTTTTTGGTATTTTCAGGACTGTAAACACCTTGTTTATGATTTTTTTTTATTTGAATTCGATTTTATTTTTAGATATTTATCACAGAGCAATTCAAAATTTATTTTTGGGACACTATAAATTTAAATCATAATTATTTTTAGATATTGTTGGACAAGCAGCACAACTGGAACAATGCACATCTATATGTAGTTTTTGCAGTAGATTGAAAAGAGGCAGGATCTATGCCTGTGCTCGCAGAGAAGGTTACAATGTGATTGCTTTAGGTCAACATTTAGATGACTTAGCAGAAAGGTTTGACAATTTTAATTTTATTCTTGTTTCTTTGCCTTTAACCAGTCCAGTTTCATTTGGTTATTAGATCTATGCTACATTGGGTTATCAATGAATTGCAATGACAACCCAGGAACATTTTCAAGAAATACAGGCTGTCAGAATTCTGGATTTTGCTTTTTCATAAGTACAAAATTATAAGGAATTGAGTAAATTTTCAAAGAGCAAGCACAATAATCACTATTGAATAGATAATACTGTTTTTTTTTCTTTTAAGGACTGCACTAAAGTAAAAAAAAACACATCCCAATTGCCTCAAGGCAGTACCGAAGTAAAACCGCAAATAGAAATAAAATATATTGATAAAATAAAGTAAAATACAGTCTGACACCAGAATCCAATGAAAAAATCAACACCAAAAATAAGCACTGATGTTTGATGAAAATATCAAAAGAAACTTGAAAAACAGTGACAGTAAGAGAGATAGAAGTCATGAATCATGAGGCTCAAAAAGGTGACGTCAGTGGTAGCAGTAAATGTTGTAGATAAATATTAATATAGTTTGGATGGTATTTTTTTTATTTACTCATGTATTGTAGAAGTCTTTGAAATAAGAAATTTTGGTATTGTCTTTGTTCAAGAGTGAGTTAAATCTGTGCATTTGATTTAAGATATGGTGTTGCTATAAACTTTAATGAAAAGATTGGAGGGTCAACATGAATTAAGTTTTTTTTTGCTTAAAATTCATGCGAAATATTATTCATGCAAAATCATGCGGGTTATTAATCTCTATAAAATCTTCAATCTATCAAATTCTCTGAAGTTGAGAAATGCATATTTTTTTTTAACTGGTGAAGAAAAAAATTGGTAAGGAGAATTCTAATATGTTTTTCTTGTGGTGTACCTATTATCTGTAATCAACGTCCTTAAAATGATATATGGTATACTGGGGAAAAGGTCTTTGAAATCATAAGTATCTTTTTAATTGTTATTTAAAAAGTTAAGAATATATGTGTACTAAACTTTTAATATCCACTATTTTATTCTTAAATGTTTGATTATTCTTATATTATCGTTGTGTTTTATGTATGTTTTTATTTATTATAATTTTAATTGTTATAGCTTTCTGATGTCAGTTTTTCACAATGGACGCTTAAGAACGATGAAAGCTCATTATACAGACAAGTAAGTTAAAATGTTTTTTTTTTCTCTTGAAGCATTTCTTAATAAATTTTTCTTTCATTTGTTATATTTCAATATCAAAAACTTATTTCTGTATTAAGATATCTTCTTTTCTAGATTGTCATCAATTAGAATTGTGAGACCATTTGTATTTGTGAGAGAAAAGGATCTTCGAACATTTGCAGAGAAGGTATTTTTATTGACAACAAAATTTTACTTATTCTTCCAGTGCTTAGGTAAAAATCAGTTCTTGGTAACGTAAATTTCAACAAAAGTTTAAAAAATTTAATGTTTTTACATTGTTTCGAAATCTGGCTTTGTTTTCAAAGATAAACTTTTTAAAACAAAGTTTTCTAGTCCTAAAAGGATTAAATTTACTGTTAAGAATCAATCCCAAGCATGTTGTTCGTCAAATGACAAAACCACAAATGTGCAGTTCTAGGGATTTCTAGTTTTTAGAAAAATTAAACAGCTTCTCGGTTCAATTTTAAAAAAAAATTCAGGTTTTAACTAGGACCAGTTAAAAGTAACTAAAACTGGGCCTTTGAAAAACCAGTTCCAGTTGCTTAGCTGGCCGAACGATTGCGGCTGTCTATTTCGGTTAGGTTTGAATTATCGTTGCACTAGAGGGCTATTGGCTGTTGATTTAGAACCACAAACATGCAATGAGTCTACACCTTAGTAGGCACCCAACATAAATTTTAATGATGACATCGTACGCAGCGTCGAGACTTTAGAGCATATTTAAGTGTACTAACTGTACTGTAATGTGTTCGAACTAAAGAAATTTAAATTAAAAGGTACACCAATTTTTTAATTCAATAAACATTGTCATTTGCTAAAATCTTCAGTAGCAAAGTTTATTTAACTTCTCTCTAGGGCTCTGGGGTGCTAAGCAAATGTCCCAGTTGGTGGTCCATCAAGTGGGACCCCAGTGTTTAGTTCCCAAGCATTCTTGGTCCTCGTGTTATCGACACAATTAAGGGAGGAAAGGTTTAGTGAACCCCGCCCAATCCGGGATTCGAATCCCAGACCTGGGGCACGGCAATGCACTGCGCCACAGAGCCTCTTAAAAAAAAACTTAAGTTATCAAAATATTACATTTAGTGTCAATTGATACAGAATAGTAATATTAAGGGAGTACAGTAGTTTGCACAACTTCTTTATTTTTGCACTTGCTGAATCCAAATGTTTTTCTACTTAAGCAACATACATAAGCACTACTTTTTAACCAAAAAAATCATTAAATTCTGTGCAAAATTTTACAATTTTAATTTTTCATCACATTTTTACTCGTTTTTTTAAATTCCTACTCTTGGTTTTTCAATTTTGTTCAATAAGAATTTTTTAAAGTTCTTTATTAACATCCTAATTAATTAACATCCTAAGAAGCATGCATTCCAGTTTTAGATACACACTACAGAAATTGTTTCCCATGTATTTTTTTTAATTGCCCTTTTTCAATTTTTTTTAAAATACTTTTGGTGTTGATTTTTGTGTAATTGTATGTAGATTATTTCAGCTTGGAACACCTAAAAGAGATGTTATAGTGTTTTGGTAAAATGCTATAAAAATTTAGATATGAACTCAATTTTATCATCAAAATCTACAGATTTCACCTTTAAAAAATTGTTTGCCATAATTAGTAAATCATAAACTTTTCAAAAATAACTTTTTTCCTGGTCCATTTACTCTGATCCATGACACAACTGCCAGGGGGCAGTTGGCCGCTGGCTCCTCCGTTCAAATTTGTTCATATATCTCTGCAAAATTTCATGCTTTGATAAAAGTATGCACAATAGGTCCATCGTAAGCTTTCACACCAACTACAAATAATTGTATTCCCTCTTCTAAATTCTAATGCTACTGTATTTTATACAAAATTTTAAATTTTTTATGTATGTTAAAACTACTGTATTTATGTAGATATTATTAAAATATAAGTATACAAAGAATTTAAAAAAAAAATTAAAAATGTTTTTTACTAAAATACCTGTTTATATATCGTGACAATGCTCCTCTTCAGATTAAAAAAAAATGTATCTGGACAAAAATTTATTTTCAGAAAAAACTGCCTGTGATACCTGAAAACTGCCCTGCATGTTTTGAAGCCCCAAAGGTATTAGTCTCCAAAAATATTTATAATATGATTATCCTAAGTTTTACAGAAATATATAAGTTTTATGTTTTCACCATTGAATTCATTGCATTTATTGATAGTTTTCTATAAACTTGTACTCAACAAAAATGAAATAATTTTAATGTAAATTGAGTTGAATGAATAGCTGTATTGGTATTCATCATTTAAAATAGATTGTCCATTACATTTGAATAAGGATTGTACTATGTTTTGTTATATTTATAAAGTAAGAAAATTCCTTTTGTTTAGGAACGTCATAGAGTAAAACAACTTTTGGCTGCTCAAGAAGTGCAGTTTCCAAACCTGTATCGCAGCTTAAAAACAGCTATGAATCCTTTAATGGCTATCAATCAGACTGGTGTTGAAGACAAGCTATTAGGAAAGAATGCAATTCAATCTTTTCATGCATTGATTTGTGATGACGATGACAGTGATTAAATATTTTTAAGCTATTTTAAATAAATAATTTTTAAAGTTGGTATACTTTTTTGTGATCTTTTTGTGTTCAGAAATGTATTCATCCCAAATTTTTTATCAAAATTATTTTCTGGGCTAAGGTTAGTTTAATACTATATCTATGGGTGTTTTACTTGTGGGTTGTTAGTTGGGTTTTGAAAAAGTGTCTGATTACCATAATCAGAAGAACAAAATTTCGAAGCAGAATGATGAGTTACTGTGCAACTAAGTAATTTGAATTAGTTTCAAAGTTTTAAATAATTTAAAAAGTTTTAGCTATTTCAAATTTAGATTACATTCATACCACGATGCTAAATTGCTTTTTCAAAACCAAAAGTAACATATTTTTCAAGTACATTTTTTAAAAAAAAAATTTGCTTATTTCCTTAGTACAATTTTCTGGAATATTTCAAATTTGTGTGTTGCCACAAACTTTTTTATAATAAGAACTACTTCTGATTTTAACATGTGTAAAATAATAATAAATAAATATGTATCTGTTTAATATCCAATATTTTAAGTTAATTTAAATTATGTACTTATATCTACGTTATGATAATAATTGTATTTGAACTAACTTCAAGTTGTATGTAATTTTATTACATACTGAAACATCTACATTTAAATTTGTTTTAAATAACTTCAATAATTTGTTTTAAATATGCTTATATAACTTAATTATTCATTTTTGGGTGTTTCCCTGGAGTTTAATTTATGGAAGAAAAAACGTTTTTAGGTAACTAGTTGTGTTTTGGAGATATAGACTAAATTTTATTTTTATCTCCTAAATTGTAATTTCCGTTATGTATATATTTTTCGTCTTGAAATTATCTTCTGCCTTTTCTAGACTTTAATTTGATTGGATCTTGGCTATCTTGAATCCTTTTAATTCACTCCACTTCCTTTTTGACCATCTGTTGACAAAGTGTACCAGTTCTGCAATTGTTTTTTGTTTTTTTTTTGCATTTGACAGCAGTCTAGAAGGGGCTGGGGAGCCCAGCCGGTTAAGCACTCGCTTAGCATGCGGAAGGTCCCAGGTTCGGGTCCGGGCATCGCCAAAATAGCTGCCGACCTATAAACGGTCCGTGCAGCCAAAAATGTCCGACGAATAATACCCCGTGTAAGGGAGTGCACGTTAAATATCCTTCAAAGTCCTAACGCTGCGTACGATGTCGCCCTTAACGGTTGCGTTGGGTGCCTATTCAGGTGTGGCTCGTCACCTGACTGTGGTTCTAAAATACGACGCCCGTCGCCAATAGCCCTCGTGTAGCTCTAGTGCGACGATAATTCAAACCAAACCATACAGCAGTCTAGAAGTGCTGGCCCATAATTTGCATGGTTCCATGGGGATCACTCACTTTTTTTAATAACACTCGCTAATAAAGAAAGTAGAACTTGTTGATGAATGAACCACTACGGTGTTGGAAAATAAACTACAGTCAACGTTGGATTCAATAATTAAACCATCATGACAACCGGGCAACAAGTTCGGAGTCCAGCATCAAGCAGCCTCTGGTTCCGATTCAATGTCCTTGCACTATGCTGGACAGTCAAACAGTGTCCCACTGAGTGTTAACCAAACCAGCGGGAGCATCCGGACTTCGATTTGCCAATCATGGATTAAGAGTCCTTAATTTTTTAAAAATTTTGATAAGGGTTTTTTTATGACCAGGCAAACGCCTTAGTTTAAAATTTTGTATTTTCTTAAATAAATTATCTTGTTAATTTTCAATTTATGGCTCTTCAATTATGGCTAATTTTCAATTTATGGCTAATTCTTTAAATTTATTTCTGTTTTGCTTTAATATTTAAATAAATATTTTTTCCTTGGCAAGTATGCTTGTTTTTTTAATTATTTGAGTTATTAATTTTTCTTAAGGTAGGCGAATACCCAAAATTCTAAAATTTTTACTATTACTTTAATCTTTTCCAAATTTGGTATAGTGATTTCAATTATAATGAATAATACTATTTGGGCATTTTTTTAAATTTAAGTATAATTTACTTATTTTAAACGGTGTTTTTCTACTAAAAAAAGAGGTTTACGCTAACAAGCCTACTGTATTGAATTTTCATCCTATAAACATTAATTATGTGTTAAATTCTTTGTTTTGAACTGATTCATGCAATGACCCTCTAGAGTTACATACAAATTACAAGAAAAGAAGTTATTAAGAAAAATGTTATAAATTAACCACAAAAAAAGGATTTTTTTCGATTAAATTACACTTGGAATTTTTTTTAAAAAAAACTACTATATTTACATGAGATGTTAGAGGTTCATGGCACAGATATATATTGAAATAGCATCTGTAAAAAATTTCAGGTAAATTAATGAAAAACTTTTTATGCTAGAACTGTTGGCGCAAACCCCTTTTTTTAGTTGAAAAACACTGTTTAAAATAAATCAATTATATTTAAATAAAAAAAATTGCCCAAAAAGCATTGTTTACTATATTTTAAATCACTATGCCAAATTTGGAAAAGATTAAGCCAATAGTAAAATTTTTAGAATTTGGGGTATTCGCCTACCTTAACTCAAAATTAAATTTATTTTTGTCTGGGTTATTATTCCGGCCTAGTACATTATGCTCTGTGTATCACCTTATTCAAAACTATCTGACTGAACAACCAGACCTGCTTTCGAAAAATAACTGTTGCTGTATAAATAACTGTAGACCTAACTAACTGTTAGCCTACTTTTGGGCCACCCTGTATATTATGTCATATTAAACTGCTTTATCTAACAGCACTAAATTTTTACTTCAAAGCTTCATTTCATTAATCATTTTTAATAAGTTTCTTGTTGGTCATTAAAATGGTACAGCAAAATAAACTTACAAAAATGAAATTGTATTGCTATTTTAACCGGAATTAATTTTTTTTATCTTTAATTTTTAAATGAAATTTTGAATGTAGCCTAATTTGATTTTTGCTTCCATTTGACACATTGCACTATTTTGTGGCATTAGTGGTTTGGGGGATGAAAAATAGAGGCTGACAACCAGATTGAATAATTATAATAACTTCCGCTTCTTAAATTATAAAACTTGTATGGGAGCTAAAAAATGTAAAAAGCATCTTCTAAAGGGGGGGGGGGGTCGCTGTAAAATATTTTACAAAAAAATATTCCTTTTGTAAATTTATTAAACATATTGTAAAATAGTGATAGGTTGTTACATAAAGATAATAAAATATTGTATTTTTAATTTCCTAAATTTAAATATTTTGATTATTAAAGAGCCAGCACAAAACTAGGTTAAACTCAGAAAAGTGTCATTTCAAAAGAAATTCATAGAAAATATTTATTAATAGTTAAACATACTTTCTTTGGTGTTTCTACCTAAACATTTTACCAACTACCATACATTAAAAATATAACGTATCGGAACAACAAACTTTGAATCATTCTAAAACGTAAATCGAAGAAAATAAAATCAAAACATGTATAATATTTAAAAAACTAACAAACATGAAATTTTACACTGTACACAAAATATTAAACAATGTTGAATATTTTTGTTAAGCAAAAGTGGTGCAACAGTGTGCGAATGTGGAGACTTTAAAATCCAACATACTCAGTGGGAAGAATATTTTCATCAAAGCAATCCATTCCATAACCACATTTTTGCATTACATCAATGAAAAAAATTTACTATTTGTGTACATTGTAATATTTTATTGAACACAACATCATGCAGGAATATTGCTTCAAAAATAGGAATATTTTAACGAAAGACTTAGTTTTATTGGAATTGAATAACAAAATTCAACTGTGAAATGACATACAGATTGTTTTAATTTCTATTTAAAACATATCTTTAAGTATATGACATGGTGCCATCTATTAAAAAATATTACAATATTTTTTTATATAATTTAAACTACATGTTATATATTTTGATTTTTTTTTTTTTTTTTGTTATTCTAATTCAACTTATTGTCGCTCCTTCAAAATTTTCCTTTTTTTAAAGCAATATTTCTGCATAGTGTTTAGATAAAATATAACATTACTATGTGGAGCAGAAGACTGAAGATATAACCACAAACTTACCCAATATTTAAACATACATGTTATATCATTATTAAAGTGCATAAATTAGTAGTCTATTTCTAAAAGAGCTTAGTTGTCAGGAAATATTATCAAGCTAAAATGGTCTGCTTAAGCAAGATTAATTCAATATCTAGGCTCGTTAGACGATTGAACAATGGCTTTTACCTTTGGAAGACTTCAAAGTTAATTGGTAAGTCCAACACCAACCTATTGGTTTGGTGCACATTAGCAGACCATTATTGTTTGTGGTAATTCGGTTGGGTAAACTTTTAGACTATCCAAATGTAGCAACAAACAGTTCTAATGCTTTTTTACATGTATCATTTGGCGAAACGTTAAATTGACTCTCACACCCTTAATATTTTTCCTTACTGGTAAAGAATGGTACCAAAATTCATTTGTTGGTTTCTCCATTACCAATATACTGCCTGGTTCAAGCTGTATCTTCAGTGGTGCTATATCTAGCTTTGAATTTTTCCCTCGAGAGTCCTTGTGCTTGAATACAAATGGCCTTTCTTCACCAAAAGATAGAGAGACAATGGGCGAATTGGGATTCAGTTCCTTTTCATTATCTCTATGCTCCCCCATATGATCATTACCGTCTTTGTACCTAAAATTTATAAATGTTTATAAATAAGTTAACATCACTCTGTAGCCATACATTTTATTTGAGTTTTATTTTATCATAGTATATAAAGTGCTCTAGTGAGGTAAAAAGAACCCCCCATAAGTTGAAATATTCATTTCTTGTTTATCTTGTTGATTACTTCGACCAACAAGTTTATTTGTTATTGGATTAGTCAGAATCCAATAATAAGTTTTTATTTTAAATACAAGACAGGGTTTCTGCTGTGTTTCCCCTGAGTAATGTCATAGTGTCTAGCCTCTTTACTACAATTTTTATGCAGATTTATACAACTTGTTTTTTCTTTAAACTGTTAACAAAAATTTGGATACATTTTTACCGAAAATTATAATCCCCCACACACATAAACACAATGCATCAATTCAATCTTAAATGACTAATTATTTGTTTTCTTTATACATATAAGATAAAAATTTCTAAAAAATTATAATTTTTAAACATTTTTCTATGAAAACTAACAATATTGTTACCTATTTATCAACACAAAATTAAAGCATTCTCCTGTTACCAATTCTACATAATTTCGAAGGCCCTTTACAACGGGACAGGCATCCCAAGGTTTAGCTGGAAGTGAATTACCAGAAAAGGTATAAGATAAACCTTCATCACCAAAGACCACCTGAAAAAATTGACTAAAATGTAAAGTTTATTTTATGCAATTAACTAATCAAATTTAGTTAAAAAAAAGTTTAAATAATTAATATTCTGCCTTTTCTGTCCATAAATTGTCCAGAACACCATCCAATTCATAAAACTAATTGATTTACTAATATGAAATAAATTGACAAATAACTAGATACAGCAAATTAAGAATAATTTACGAATAAAAGGCAAACAGAGAGAAAAGATACTTCTACCTATCTAAAATCTACAAATTATTTGAAGCACTTTTGAGGAGTAAATGATAATTTTCATTGCCTTACTTCATATTTTAATAGTATTGCTGCTTACTTTAGAAAATGCTTGAGTTTGTTATTATTGTGAAGCAGAATGATTGTGTAACTAAACATTCAGAACAAAAAAAACTAATACGCTAATTTGAAATGATGGAGCAAATTAAGCTGAAATCTTTATCTTGAGTAGGTAAAAACAGTTGAAAAAAAAAACAATCACTTTTCTAATTATGAATATATATACATGGTTAACTGTTCAAAATAATTTTGGAAACTTATGCACTACTTTGTCATAAAATGTGTCCTTGTGCCATATTATGACAATAGTTTAAAAAGAGGGTTCACAGTTTTTAAAAAATTTATTCATATTAAAAGACAGCTCATTTGAATTGAATATGTAAAAAAAAAATTGATTGCTTGGAGAGTGGACTTAGCAAAATTTCTGATTGAAGTAATATTACAATTAGTAACGTTAAAAATGCTTGTGATTAGTTTAATGAACACATCCAACTGCCTCCTCTAAGTAACAGGTCTTTAACACAGCCTATTCTCTTGTGTTTAATCTCTTAATCAGTTGTAATTTTATTGACCTTCATTTGCAAAGTCTTCGGATATATTTCCAGTTAGTTTATAGTTCATCTAGAGATGACGTTTGAATTTAATGAGTTATGAATTTAACTGGACATAGGTCAGAGCAGAAACAGGTCTTCAAAAATGCAACCAATTTTTTAATGACGATTTAAAGCTCTTGAGATATCTGTTAATAATGAACAAAATTTCAAATAATTTTCAGGATATATTTTAAATATATTATTTTCCCCATTATTAGCTGGTGTGGGTGACAAATTTATACTTTTTTTTAGTACAGTCTATGTCTTTTTTTTAGTACAGTCTATGTATACTCAGATGGCATTCAAAAAAATACATGAGCCATAAGTTCATAACAGTAATTTCTGTCGCTTTGTAAAGTTTATGAATGTACTTTCTTGCCACTTTTAAGTTGTATTTTACCACTCAATGCACATTTATTAGGTTGTCCAATTTATTTGTAAATAACACCTTTGATTAGACATTACAACTCTCCAAAATAGTATGTTATTTTATATTGCATCTAGTGAGTCACAGAGAATTGAAGAGTACACGGAAAACCCGATTGATTTTGTAGAGAAGTTTCCTTAGCAGGCCACTTTGGCGATGATAGCGAGTGATCGCCTAAACTTGTGTAAGGAAACCAGTTAATACCACAGAGATCATAGTTATAGTAATAGGTGGCAGATCACCTGACCTCCAATGCTAACGACGGAATGAAGACAAATGAAGCCAGTGTTGTAGGTCATGTGATCTGCCACTAATACTTTAACTACTATCTCTGTGGTTCCTAGTTACAAAGATTCAGGCGATTGACAATCCCGACGCTTGGACCAAGCGAAGAAGAAAGAGAGCAAACGGTTTTCTGCCGCCAATGTCAGCCAAGTAGACAATTGAGGGCGTCCGCCAAATAAATCAATCGGTTCTTCCCGTGTACTCTTCAAATTGCACCCATTACTAGCATTAAAAGTACTAAAACAATTAGAAACAGTGTGTCGTAGTTATAATTTCAGCAATTATTTTATTTGTAAATCCATTAGAAAAAAACTGTTACAGTTAAACGCTAATTATCCGATCTAATTGGAGGGTAGAGAGGTAGATCAGATAATCAAAAATTCTGGATAACAGAGAATTTTCAAATAGAGAATTTAAAAATTCTTGTACGGCGGAGCACCGAAAATACACAGACCCTAAATCTATTCTGGTTTCACAGTTGTAAACATTAGATTTAGTGTTAAATTATCTCCCATAATGAGACCGTCTGGAAAACAGAAAGTGCATTAAGATGTTATTTCCATTCTTAATTTTTTAAATATCCCAGTGAAGTACTGGCAAAATTGCTTATTTTTACTATTATAGCACACACACAGATATCGTTACAGTTTCACGATTTAAAAAGATCCCTGGAGTTTCTCAATTTTCATTCAGTATCACTGGAGATTTCTCATTTTAGAATCGTGGTAGAATTCCGAGACGAGTTTCTCTTGTGAGCTACCGAGAGTGATCTTATTAGAGAAATTTTTATGTTGACTCCCGGAAGGTCGGTTAACAGAGAATTCCGGATAAACGAGGATCTACTGTACTTGAGGCTCTTTGGAGCTAAATTATTTTCCCAACATGCCCCCAGCGGAGTTTACATTCTATAAGACTCATCTAACTTAATTTTACTGATAAATAGCAATGTATATATTATAAAAACGTATTTGAAGGATATAAATTATATTGTTAATGTAACTATAAAGAAGTATTTAATATTTTTATTGCGAAATTGATATAGATGATTTTCAAATTCAGTGAAATTAGAATTTACTTGTTTGCGAGGTATATTGTGCCATTTTCCAAAAACTTTTACTCTTGTGAGTTCTCCATCAAAATACAGGATTTCTTCCTCCAACTGCTTTAATATGGCATCTGCAGCATGATTATCTGGTATTTTGCCATATTTTAAATTTAAATCTTGTCTTTGAATAACAGTCCAATCGATATTGTCAGTGAAAGCTAATTTCTTATTTAGATAAGTACCGATTTGGGATCTTTTGTCCCGAAGCTCATCAATAGTATATTCTTCTTTATAATAAGCATTTGTGGGTAGTTCATCTTCATCACTCACGCATTTCCTTTTTCTTTTTTTATCGTCCGTTGACTTTTGCATTTTGTCAAAAGTATTTGGAACGAAGTTAGGAATACTAAATGATAGATTTTGATTTGGTTGGCTAGTTTTCCGAGAGCGGGACCTGTCGTTGAATTTTTTCGCCAAATCTTACTTGCCATGGTTTTTAGCCACTCATTAAACATTCTTGACGCAGTCAATGTTTACTTCGTAATTTGAATCGTGTTACAATGATGAAATTAATACGTCTCTTGTTATTCCAATGCAAATCAATATTTGACAAAAATATGTATTATATAGTTCTTTCTTAATTTAAACAATATCCCCCTTTTCCCCTCTTTTTAAAATGATGTGTGACAGGTCTTTGTAAAACTAAACCAAATCATAAAATAGCGACGTTGTCATATTGTAAATTGTGAAGTGAAACAATGCCATGTGAATGACAACAACAATAGTGAATAGATGAAATCGAAAATTAAATTTTTATTAGTGTTTCCTTTTTCCTGGTGACATGACTTCCAAGCTTTCACTAATGTTTGTTATGTTATTTTATTTTTATATTTTTACTAATTATCTGAAATGTTATTAGTGTTACTTATGGGATTGTATATATCGAGGATCCGTTCGCTTTTTAGTTTTAAAAAGGTAGGTAGTGAGCGTTTTAAGTTATAATTGTGTCAAACGTTTTCTCATTAGTTAGGTATTTTAAATAATCATTTATATATTGTGAACTATAATATATCAGATCGATAATTACTTTAAAGTGTGATAATTTATTTTAAATTATGATTTGTAGAGGTATTATTTTGAATGAAAATCAGACAGAAATTCAGAAATCAGACAGATTTTTTTTTGCTCCATGACAAAGTGCATCCTTACACCACAAACAATGTGAAAGACACCTTAAAGAACCTGAAATGGGATGTTCTATCACACCCGCTATATTCTCCAGATATTGCTCTTTCAGACTATCATTTGTTCAGATCCATGACACATGGTCTGGCTGAGCAGCACTTCGCTACCTTTGGTGAAGTAGAAAAATGGGTATCTTCCTTTTATGCCTCTAAAGATGCAAAGTTCTACCACGAAGGAATTCATAATTTACCAAAAGATTGTTAAAAGTTACAGATTTTGATGGTGCATACATCGATTGATCACTCTCAACCAGTGATGTCAAAATTGTCAGTTCAGTTTTTTCAAAAAAGTGTCATATCATAGGTGTACCCCTAATGTAAAAAGCTGTTATTGTTTCTTAATCCACTTGATCTAAATCAAGTCTAGACAAAGTCCAAAAGACTATTTGCCCACATGAAGTATGGAATCAGAAACACAATAAGTTCGCTTAAATGTAATGCAAGGGCTTTAATACATAGGGGAAACCAGGGACATATGACCCAACTCAAAGTTTTTTGCTTGTAACTTAAAAAAAAAAACTATTTATGACTGTGTAAATACAGATAATTCATACTTCATTAAGTAGTACACAATATATATTATTATTTTTCTGCAGTATTAACTGCAATAGTAGTCAAATATTAATTCTTTAAAGCTTTAGTTTTGATTCATGTATCCCTATGCATTGGGATACATGACCCACCCGATACGTAACCCAACCCAAATATTTGGTTGTAAGACTTAAAATCATAAAAAAAAAAAATACCTAACAACAAAACTAATATCATATTATAAAGTTTATATAGGTTTTATAGTATTTTCAGACAAAATTTTACTTTTTATTTTTATCACATTAAATATGCTTATACTAACGAAATAAACAAATTTTAAAGTAAATTCTGGTCTAAATACAAAACTGGGCCTACTTTTATTTTGCAGAGAAAACATAGGTGGTTGAAGAATTGCTACTATTTAATCAATATCAACTTGAGTTGTAGTATCCATTTCAAGCCATTTAAAACATTTTCTATTGATTCTTTATGCATATTGAATTGCAAGCTCATTAAAAAAATTCCCTTATACCTTCCCAACAAACCTTATACACCGCAAAGAAAATAGTTATTTACTTTTGGGACTCTCGTGATTTTTTTAAAAAAATGTACTTGGTCTACTTTTGTGTTTTTTACTTGGGTCACATATCCCCAATTGGCTTGGGTCAATTATCCCCCGTTGCACCTTTTTTGTTTAACCCCAAAACAAAGTCATTTTCAAATGAATACATTAGCACTATCATGCACATAACTGTAGCTAATAGCATGAACTAAACAAATAACTAATTTAAAAAATCTTTCCTTTAAACCAAAAAATATAGACCTGAAAACCTTACGGCCTCAACAATTTACTTTCAGTGCATGAAAACGTATTTTTCCAACTAAACACATACACAATGATTCAGCTCAATTTTTTTACAATGTGATCAGCTGGCTGAAAGGAAAAAAGTGATGCCACTTTAAACTCACAAAACTTTTCCATTGCTGAGATTCAGGCGTTGGGTCATGTATCCTTATGGGTCAAATGTCCCTGGTTCCCCCTATATATAATATATATATAATTTGAAGATATTTTGATAGTTGTTTTGTTCCATTTTTCTAGTCTAGAGCTCTAGATTTGGGAGTGCAGAACTCAGTGTTTGGGTTTAATTGAAGGGTAAAACTTGGTCATGATTTGTAAACTTGAGCCTTAAACATAGTGCAAAACCTCTTAAATGGTGTGTAAATAAAATAAAACATGTTTTTATCATTTTATTAGTAATTTGTGTTTATTATGCTGAAATACTGCTTATCATGTTTCTAAATTCTCTATAAATAATGTTTTATAAAAAATATTTATAAAAGACGAAGATATTACATACTGTTTCGCATAAATATGTTAAATGTATTGCTCTTGAGTAATGTATCATTATGTTGCAGAGTCCAGATGTATACAAAAGAGAACTTGAACAAATTAATGGGGTAAGTATCTTAAGTTTTAATTGATGTATTTTTTATTGCCATAATTTTTTTCTTCGTATTTATAAACTTTCAATAACTGCCACAATTTTTTTTACACAGTCGTCATTTTTTTTGGACTGCTGGTTGATTGAATCCAATAAAATGATAAAGAAATAGACCGGCTGTTTCATTGATAATTTGCAACATTTGTATTTCCTACAACAGTTTTAGTGGTTAAAAAAAAATGCTGTAAGAATTTCCCTTTACATCGAAACATGATTTAAATGTGCCCCTATGATTTAAATGTGAAAATGCAAACCAAAATTAAAGTCACCTGTGAACCCATCTATTTAAAAATGTTTATGAATGTTTAAGAAAAAGAAAAAAGTTAAATAGCGGAACAAACCTTCTACTCTGCGTTCAGTCCAACATGACAACTTGCACCCTGCTCCAAAGTCTCCCATATTTTTTTAGTTTTAAAGAGGATAACAGCCATGAGTCTGCTAAACATGGTACAGCTTCTATAAAAAAACATGTACAAAATGCAAGGAATTTGTTAAAAAAAAATTTATGCACCTCTTGAAAAGAGAATGATTCTACTTAAGAAAGGACTATTAAGCTGCTATGCTCCATGCTCGTAAATTTTTGTATTTGTATATCTTATTTTGGGCAAGGTGGTAATTTATGACACTTCTATTTTAGGAAATACTGGCAATCGAACAAACAAAAGCCACACTGGAATACCAATACTTCCTGATAACAGAATTTATTGTGTCATATTCTCGATTGCTTTATATAATGGTGATCCTTGTATACTTTTTCTCCACATTGCCATCAACTTTTGTCGAATATTTGTTTTTCTGTGGACCTGTTTTAATATTTTATATTTTGTAAGTATAATTAATAGGAATAAAAATCTTAAGATTTCAAAATATATAGGGGTAAGTGGTGTACCTTGGACGTATGTGTACCTCGAACCTATGCTGATTCTAGCTCGATTAGATTAGATATTGAAACAACACCACATGCAGTTAAAGTATTTGCTACCAGGGATCTCAGTGAAGTTCTATCTGTTTGTTTAAAAGGTCAATTTATTAAAAAGGTTTCGAAAAACTAAATTCACAGTTCAAAAGTAAATTTTTGTCAGATTCTTTAGTGTAATTTTTTACTCAAACATGTAGTGTTTATTCAGAAACGATGGTTATGCAATATAAAGCAAAGTTTTAGCTATAAAACAGTGTGTTTGAAATTAAGTTATGTCCAACCTTAACTCGGTGATTAACTATTTTGTTTTCAATATCCAAGTGGTGTACCTCGAACCTAATACAAATGGTGTACCTTGGACTGGTCCAAGGTACACTACTATAGGTCTTATGTGCTTCAGATTACTGAAAACCCTTTTTAAAATTCAAGTAAATTCTTTCCTTTGAAAACTAAGTATTTTAAGCTATTAATATGCAACCCTGATTTGTAAAATCTAGACAAATAAAAATTTGTAAGAAATTTTGATATGATGTGATAAAGATTTTTTTTTGTAGTTAATTATTTAGATTTATGGAAGCCTATAAAATTTTAAATATATTGATATAATATAGAAAATAATTATTGTATGTTCATCTAAAAAGATATTTTTTATAATAAATATCTAAGCAGAACATCCTTTTTACGTTTAGGCCTAGTTGAATAAACATAGGGGGAAATATTTGAGTTTTTTTTTTCAAATTTAAGACAGAAAGATAGCCAAATGTTTTTCTATGGCATGAAATAACAGTTTAATTTTATGCTGCATTGCAGCTGAAAAAGCCAAAAGGGCACTAAAAAAAACTAAGGCAATAAAACCCCTTACTGAGCCAATTGACCAAACATAACCAATTACTACAATCTTGGCTAGAAATAAGAGTAGGTTGTAAAATGTATTTTTGAATTTTATGTGGCTAATAAATATTGGTTTTCGGACTGTAAATCGGGTCTCTATACCTATTAATAATTGATCCAAGGTACACTACCGGTTGGACCAAGGTACACCGCCGGTGGTGTACCTTGGTCCTAATTACAATTTTCTGTATTTATTTTTTTAATAGTTGAAATCATTTAAATAACATGTTAAAATAAATATATGTTGTATATAACAATATAAAGTATTCAGTAAAAATATTTTTATTCACTTTTTGCAAGTAATTAAGAAAATAAAAATTGAAAAGTAAAAATAGGTCCGAGGTAACCCACCTTCCCCTATATATTATTTAAAAAAAATTCTGTTAGTTTTGTATTATTCACACCAATAGCTATTGTAAATAAATTTTAAAAATTTAAAAGCTCTTCTGCTATTAAATTTAGCTTTTTTTTCTTATCAAAAGTAACAATGAATATGTTTAGATATTCAAAAATTGTAGTTGTGTAAACAAAAACATTTTCAGGATCCACAAAAAGCCCTTAATTTCATATTTAGATTTACAAAAATGCCTAATATTTGCTCATAAGATGGTGTACAGAAAATATACATTATTGCAAATACTTTAAATAACTTTATCTAATGTTTTTTTAATACTACAATTTGGTCTAAGTAAAATTATTTTAGTTGAGAATTTAATTAGAAAAATTAGTTAGTTTATCAAAATGAGATTACTATCATTAGTTGCATTTTTCCTTAAAATTTTCTTTAAATTAGTAATGTATCTGTAACCTTAATGAAGTTTGACTCTAATGTGTTAATGACATTTACCTTATAACTAATAATATTTTCTCAATATTATGGTCCAAAAATGAACTTTTTAACTGTTCATGACTCTTTTGGAAAAATCTCTTTCTTAGATATTTTAGTATTTGCATTTATTTGTAGTAATCCGTTATGCTTATATAAACTGTTGGTTATGCACTTATTTCATGTTTTTTTTTTTTACTTGTTATACATTGCTACTTACATTTGCCTAGGGTATCTGTTTTGAAACGATCCTTAAGGTGGTACTATGACAATGAAATTAAAAGGAATGATGGAAAACTTTCAAGTTTGCATTTCCGAAAGAAAACTCTTCTTTCAGAAGTACAAGAAAATGTGACACTTCAGGATGCAAAGAATATTCTTGAAGAATATAGTAATATAAAGACACAGAATCAGGTATGTTTTAATTGCATCAATCACAATCACATCATGCAATTGTCACATTCACTTCATATAAACTAAATATTTGTTTTGTTTTGTAGGATACATCAAATCCACCAAAAAATGGTAAGTTATAACAATTGCAGGAAATGAATTGCTATAATTTCTTTAGGAATATTCAGTTTAAAGCTATATAACAATGTAAAATTTGATTCATGATTTTCTTCTGATGTTTGTTATGCATGGCTTTTGAATCTTATTTATAAAAAGTTATATGATCTTAAAGGATTTCATCTGCCTCCATTAAATTAAAAAATACATATTACTTTTTCTTGGAAAGAACAGTAAGACAAACATAAAAAAGCTTTTAAGTGTGTTATTTTAGGATATGAAATTTTTTAATAAAAAAAAATCTGAAAAATAAAAATTAGTAGCTTTAGTAACTGTTCTTTATCTCTTATAATTGTGTTAAATAATAAAATTAGCCACAAATATTAGCCAGCAACAGTATTTTTTAATGCTGGGTGAAGGGAAGAAATGTTTAAAAATAATGTTGCACATGAAAAGATCTAAAAATGAAATTTAATTACATGGTTCTATGTAACTTCTTATTTAAAATCTAATGAGATCAAAATTAAATGAATAAGAGCAACAGTTTAAAAGTTATGATAAATTAATTTGGAAATCATGAAAAGTGACGTGATAAATTATGGCAACTCTACAAACTATTTTTAAAACCAGCACATTTTATGAACTTTCTTGTTAGGACATACTTACACTAATTCAGAATATCATGGTTTTAGCCCTAAGACATTCATAAAGCATATTTTTTGAGGGACTAAAAAACAAGAAAACTTTTTTTTTTTAGTTTTTATGAACTAAAAGTTTAGTTTTAAAATTTGTATTTAATGGAAGTTAAGAAAAAAACCAATGTATTTACATGATAGTTTCTACATTGAAAAGGTAATAGAAAATAAAGTTTTCTATAAATTTAGAAATTAATACATAGGTATTAAAAAAAGCGAAACTAAATTTGAACAATTTTTAATTAAATCAAGCTATTAAAAAACCATATTTATTATGCATTGAAAAATTTAATAGCACTCAAACTATGAATTTTTTTTCATTGGAAACAGATAGTTGTTCCATTCACTTCATGTTTGTGCAAACTCTATCTATTCCTGTGCAGCAGTTAAGAAAATAATATTTTTAACATTAAAAAAAATTAAATTACCATTATATATACTTTTTCTTGTTCTATATGAACATTTCTTTTTTTTTAGATAACTACTCATCGAAAATTCCTTCATTTTCCAAACTTTTTAAATATTTTTTTAAAGAAAAAGAAAATGCATTAATCTGTAAGCATTGCAGATATCACAATGGAATGGCATTAAAAGAAGACTATCCCTATATCAGTATGTTTAAGTTTTTTTTTTATTTGTATAAGAGTTATACATTTGTTGATGTAATGGAAATTTAGAGTCACAAAAAAGTATTTCATTCAAATTGTGACTACAAAATAAAATAAAATTAATGGGTGGTTAACAAATGTTAACTAATATAGAAGACGTCTATCATATTGTGTAGTTATTTAAGAATAAGTCGAAGGTATTTCAAATAAAAATTATCCCTAAATATTAAAGCAATCAAATTACCATGGATGACAATTGATGAGTAAATTATATGCTGGTTAAAACAAGGAAAAAAACTGTTACTTTCAGGACCTTTTTTCAAAATATAAATTTTAAATTCTTTATTAGTACCCATTTTAGACATCTGAAATCTGGATAGGACTTGAAATTAATTGTTTTGTGATGATTAGTTTTTTTTAATTGTTTGCATCTCAAAAGTCTGATTATGTCCCAATTAGTCAGGGTTGGCACTGTATTTACCATATACGGTTTTTACCGGTATTTACCATTGCTTTTACCGCCTTGGTAAAAACATGTTTTTCCCATGGGTTTTCCCACTCTTGGTTAAAAAACATGTTTTCCCCTCTCTTGGTAAAAAAAAACATGTTTTTCCCACCTCCTGAAATAACATTATATTTGTTACCAAATAAAAAAAAATAATAGATAAATCAATAATTTATGTTCTTGTTGATGATGATGAATTCTAGTTTTCTTTTTGGTATGGATGTGTTTGAAAAACAAATATTCTATACAAATTACTATATATTATTCTTTTTTTTTTTTCAAAAATATTCATACCACATGAGGAAGAAAAAAAAACATCATGAAGAACACCTTACTATTTTTACATTCTGCATGTGTTCTTCTCTGATTATTTGAATGACTTTGATTCCAGAACATAGATTCATCGAACTGATTAATAGTTACAGAATGTTGAATTCTAAAATGTGTAATGTCCCCCAAGTCGTTTCCAAAAATGTCATCTTTTGATAACATTATAGAATATCATTTTTATTTACCATGTCCAATTATACACACATGTGTGTCTGCGAATAATAAGCGTAAATTATATACAGATTGTGAAATATTTGTTTTTGAGCATACGAAGTAAATTGGTTTTTTCAAAACTAGTTTTTACCATGTCTTGGTAAAAACTAGTTTTTACCGGTAAAAACCCAACCCTGCAATTAGTTAATTGAACTGGTAAGTTAAAAGAAAAGGTTTACAAGAGGAAAATAACCTTAGTCTGCAAAAGGATCATACTATTTGATTCTGCGTTTCAGTACCTAAACACTGGACAAGATATGACTTCATTAGTTTTTGAATGAGTTCTTAATTTGTTAAAAACCTGTCAGAAAGTTATTAAAAAAATTATCCCTTTATACAACTTATATTTATACTAGTTCCACCAGATGTACCTATCTACTTCCCGTTTTTTACTCTTGGTATAGAAGAAGCTGCTACTTCTGTTTTTTTTTTTTTTTTGTGGTTTTTTAAATTATAATTTGCCTTTTGCATTAGTATTAACTAGATCATTATAATTTGTATTTTATTTCACAATAATAAAGGTAACTGTAATATATGAAACCATTAGTAAATGTAACATTTAAGTGGCATCATCCGAACTTATTTTATGCTTTATAGGCTTCCGATGCTGTAGGTGTTTGAAGTTTAATCCTGCTAAAACTAAAGAAGATTGAAATTAGAAGAGTGTGCATTAAAAAAATTAAAGCAATATAGAAAGTTGTTTAATAAAGATCTTGTTATTGGTTTTCTATTGCTCTTAAGCCCTTGCTTGATCTTAAGATATTGTTCTAAAGCCTTTAAAATCACATAATGAAAATATCTTCAAGCTATACTCTACTGCTTATGCATGTTAAGTTTCTGTTTCTTCTATACATGTTGTGATTATTATTGTGCCTTACTTTTGTAAGTTTAAAGATGTGATCTTTCAATATTTTAACAATCACTCTTTAATTGTGTATTCAGTTAGAAACAGAATTTTACAAGACTTTTCTGAACATAAAATGAAAATATTTTAATGTTAATGTTATGACAATGTCTAAACAATAATTTAAATATATATTTATCAGAATACAAACTTAATAATGCAATTCATAATGCAAAAGCTGTGCATTTAAAAGTTATCATATTTATTATGATTCATGAAACATTGTTTTTTATGTGTTTCAATTTGCCACTTATAATCTTTATACTGTATTATTGTATTTTGAATATAGTGAATTTGTGGCTGTAAATGTTTCACAGATCTTATTATTATATTAAATTTACTAATATAATTTATTATTTTTTATAATCTTGTATTAAACATTGTTGTACTTCTAAAAGTAATGTGGATTTTTGTTTTATACATTTGCCCTGTGATATAACATATTTTAATACTTTCTTGCTTTTTGATCAATATTTCATGCTAATAGCAAAGCGACAATAAATCTTTTTCAATATATATTTTTTTATTATTTGCTATTATTAAATGTTTTTAGTTGTAGCTTTGAATATTTCAATATTTTGTTTTTATACATTTGGAACAAAATTTCAAACACTCTTATAACTTCAGATGTATACTTCAACTATATTTCAGATGTTTTGAATGGAATTTTTTCTTTTGTAGTTTTAAACTATATTTACTAAGTTGCTTCATAGGATTGAAATTGACACCTTAATAGTTGGTTTCAAAACCAAGCTTTGTTTTGATTAATTCAATAGCTTGATGAAAAACTTAAAAGTTGTATCCCCGAACAAAATAATTTCTTGCATTTTGCATATTTTCTTACCTATGTACATAATTAAATATGAAGTGCAAGATAAGTTTTGTATTTTTTTATACAAATATATACCAATGCAAGAAAAATTTTAGATTCTTTTATACAAATATAAATTAATAAAAATATTTTTCAAAGAAACTACTTGTTAAATTTTATAAAACTATAAAATAATGCTTATCAATTTGGTATTTGAAATACTCATTTATCGATGTCATCAACCCATTAAAAAGCCTATTGAAGGTGGACATTTAAAGTGCCCCACCTTGACTGTATGTATCATAAATTTCAAGTGTATTTTATATTTATCACTATTATTATTAGAAAAATTATAGTTAAAGTTTACCGTTTAATGTATGTGTTAAGTTATTATAATTTTAAAACTACACATTATCTAGGACTACTAAAATTTCTTGGGAGTTCAAATTTTTTAGTTCAATCTGTGATAAAATGTTTCTTTGTAAGAGATAAAATTGTGTATAAAAGCTGTGAATTTTTGAAATATAACATAAAAATATGTATATTTTTGATATTTTTATTATGTCTTAATTCATTCATGTTGTAAAGCAATAATCTATTTTTGAATTCTGAGGATATATACAAAGTTATTTCTTTGTTAAATTTTATTTATATATTTCCACATTTTTTTTACCCGGTAAAGGTTTTGGGATAATCTAAAAGCCATTTTTTAAGAATAGTGCTGTCTATCTCGCTGTAAACCCAAAATATAATATTTTCACAAGCATTTATACAATGCAATGCATTAATATTTATTTTATTTATTGTAGTTAATCGCTGTGATAGAAATATAAAGTATTTTGTATTAAAATTGTTTGGGGTCTTTAATATTTTCATTATTAGTATTAGTATATTTAGTTTTGAATTAGATTCTCTTAATGAGTTAAGGGGGAATGGGCACACTGGACCGCAGGTGTCCAAACTCGCGTGCCACAGTGTTAATCCAATGAGAAAAAAACCCTATTTTTTCTCTGCCACATTTCTCTGGCTGTATTATGTGCCTATTCCCCTTTAAAGTCTCCAAACTGAGTATTTACCTTTATTTGCTTCCTTTTATAAGCATGTCAATGAAAGCAATTATTTGGATTTTTGTTTGCTTAATTTGTTATTTCTTGAAAATCTAGTGGTGGGGGTAAACATTTTTTTCTGATCCCTTATTAAATGCTTAATTTTATAATATTTCAATGACTATTTTTTTATAAATTGTAGCTTTGAATAAGTTATTCATCATTTTGAAGCGTCTTGCTAAAGCAATATTTACCTTTTTAAGGTTGCTCAGTATTTTTGTTAAGTTTGTTAGACTTGTTGTAGTAAAAAAACAAACAAACTTTGTTTTATTGAAATGTAATCAAACTTCATATAATTGTCAATATTTAAATTATCACACCTCAAAAAACCTACAAAAAATTGCAGCTGTTCAGTTTCTATTAAAATGTATTGCTTGTATCCACTTCAACAGCATGCTTAGAAACTATATAAAAATTCTAAATCAAATGTGCCTGTTACATACAAATGTGAGGAGTCACTAGAACTTGTCACTAAATGTTTCAGTCCAATCAATGATTTGCCATGAAAATTAAAAAACTTTTGTTCATATCAATTCAGTAATTTGTTCAAGAAATTATCTGTTGATATTTGAGGAGTACAGGGGAAGAACCACTTGATTTATTAGGAGTTGTCTTGTAATTGTGTCTGCTTGGCGGACATTTTCAACAGAAAACTGTTTATCTCTTTCTTCTTCGCTTGGTCCAAGCGTCGGAATAGTGCATCGCGTGAATCTCGGTAGGTAGACACTGGTTTCCTTACACCAGTTTAGACTATTACTCGCTATCATCACCAAAGTGGCCTGCTGAGGAAAGTTCTCTACGATATCAAGCGTTTTTTCCCCTGTACTCTTCATTTGTAATTATACTTTACATTGACTACTTATAGCACATTTTATTTTAGAAAATGCTGAATAACCCCATTAGTATTTACATACTTTGTAAATACATCAGATTTATCAATAAGAAATATATATTTATATCTATGTTTTGTGGAATAAAATCGTTTTTGGAACTGTGCATTTTAAAAGTATTAATGTTAGATAAGTTCTTGGATTAATTAATGTAGTTTTATTTTTTAAATTCTATTTATTGTATTTAAATTAGAATACATGTTGACAGTTTCTAGTTTTAAATCTTGCAATGATGCAGCCCATTTAAGTTTGGAATTTGTCCACCTTTTCATTTATCTATAAAAGAGTAAATGTTTTACACCAACAGGTTTACCTGCTTTTAGTAAGTGAAGTAGTAGTGTATCATATTTTATACCGTGAAAAATATTTTTGCATTTTGTATAAACTGTTTTGATACATTTTTGAAAATTAAATTTGTAGTAAGCTAATTTTTTAATGTAGAAGTAATATTAATAAAAAAATGATACAAAATTGTTTGAGATAATAATTGTTTTTATGCAAAAGCAACAACATAGAATTAGAAATAATTATGAATACTTATTTGAAACTAAAGGTGCGTAACACTATACAGCCTTCTATTATCGATCAATAAATTGATACACACATTTCAAGATTATTATATACCCTGTAAAGTAATTTCAATAACTTTAATCATAAAAAGTTCAACGGCAGCAACCACTTGCACATGCACAATTTTCTTGAAAGCATTACGATGTTCTCCAGGTATTATGAACCTGTATACCAAATTTGAAGTTCATAGATTTTTTAGGTCGAACTGTAGAGTGGTTTAAGACAGACGAGGCAATGCTTAAAAACCATTTTTTTTTAAAGACCCACCAAAACATACAGAAAACACAAAATCTTCATTTCGGATTTTCAAACCCATCACAATACTATCATTACATTATATTTCATATTAAATGACACCAAAGGTTGGTGGGCCAGGTTTTTTTTGGTTGGCTGGTACATGTATTTCCGGCTTGTGTGCTTGATCAGAGACTCGCTTATAAATCTTCGTCAATTAAGACAGACACAGGCCGAATTTTTACTGACAGAGAGAAGTTGCACCCAGGGGGATTCGGGAATCCAATCCACGCGCAGTACAGTGCGCAGCGCAGACTGTTAGCGTAGGCAGCTATCTTAACCACTAGGCCACCCGGGCCCCGTTGGCCATGTACTTCCCTGTCGACCTTGGAGAATTCCAGATATAACTCCTGTTCGGGTCTATGCGTTTCCAAAATAACTGCCGATACATAAAAGGTCTGCAAAGGGCAGCTTCGCCATCAAAGTATCGTATGTTGTACAATGCCCAAAACAATTAGAGAAGCACTTTGCGTACTTTTATTAACCCTTTCAGTTCCAATTTTTTATTCTAAAAATACAAAATTTGTGAAATAGATTCATAATTAAATGGCAAAAAACAGAAGGGGGGGGGGGAGTCCTAATATTTTTTTCTTCCAAAAAATTGGAATCATAACTTAACTTTTGAATAAATTATAAAAATAATTTTTTCAAAACTTTCTTTGCTAAAATTTTTTTTGTTTAATTTTTAAACTTCTAAGAATGACGAGTCAATTTATTTCAAAAAAAAATTTTGAGATAATTTTATTTTACCCCGTCTTTCATATTTTCATTTACATAATTAAAACAAATATTATTTAATTTTTCAAAAGACATGATTCTTCCATCTAACGATAAGTGCGAGCTCAACTTATGAGAAAAAAAATCGCAAACCAAATGGAATCATTGGAAGTGAAATTGTTTAAATCATGCGTTCCCCTATAATTGTTCTGAGCAGTGTATATAACTGAATATAGTTTTAAGTTCTTTCAATAAGTTAAAGTAATTGATATATTTGTCACATTGTGTGGGGGAAAGTGACACTTTGATAATTTAATATAACTTAGTTGCTAGCTTTAAATGTCATCATTCCCAAGCACCATACTTTCAGCCTTATCTTCTATTAAGCAGTAAACTAAAACATATTCTTAAGTAATAACAAATAAACAAAAATAAGAGGATTTCTTTTTAAAAAAAATTAGAAATGCGCGAAAATTCTCTCTTTAGGTTAATAATTTTAAATTTTGAATCATTTATCTTAAAACTTGAGGTGTATTGCGTCATTTTCATTTTAGTGATTAAAAGTTAAAATGGAAATTCAACATTTTGAAGCTTTGTTATATCCCATGTTTTCTTAAGAGGGTACGAGTCACAAAATTCTTTAATTTTAAGGGAATTTTCCGGATTTATTTTATGAATGTATGCAACATAATTTGTAATTGGAAAGAATGTTTTGTTTTTAGCAAAAAAAATCAAAATTCAAAAACATGTAATTTCAATATTTGTAAAATTTTATATTGCAAGGGTCACACTAGGCAAAATACATATAATTATGAACGTGGCAGAAGTTAAGTAAGGAAAGGGTCTCAGCAACAGCAAATTAAGATTGATAAAAATTTTGTATTTTTGAAAAATAATATATTACAAAAAATTAAAAAAAAACATGAAAATTTTCAGGTTCGTAAAATTTTATATTGTGTCATACTCGGAAAGAAACACATAATCATGGATGTGGAAGATGAGTTGTGTAAGAAAAAGGTCTCAGTGAGGGGCAATAGTAGTCCATAGAAAATGAAAAAAAAAGTATGGTTGGAATTTATAAGTTTAAAGAATTTGAAGATTTGTTCTTTGAGTAAATGTATTAAGTAAAGAAATAAGTTTGTTTTCGAAGGTTTATTGAACCACAACATCGGCTACTACAGTTATAACTTGAGATTTTATCTTTTTAAAAAATACGTAATTATTTTTTGACAACATCTTTCCTTTGAACCCATTTTATAAATTGTTTATGTGGTTTTTATTAAATTGAATTGGAAAAAAAATTTGGAATCGACATAAAACCCTTGGTATGCTTAGCTAGAAAATTCTAATAAAATATTAAATCATAACCACAATTAACGATATCAAATTAAGGAAATGTGCTTGAAAAATGTGGGAAAATTTCTAGATTCTATAAATAATTTATTTTAAGCTTTGTATATCCATTTGAAGCCATACAATTTTTTAGTTTCTGGCTTCAAGTAGTAGATAATTGGACAAAATTATTGACACAGGAAATTGTTTCGCATAAAAGTTAAGAGTTATTGTGTGTTCGCGGGTGCAAAAAATAAGCTATTTTCTATTAATATTCACAACTTCTTTTAAAATCATTTATGGCGCTAAAGCTTGAATGAAATATATTTCTTAAAATTTCTCTTAAGAACGGACAGTTTTGTTTAGTTTAATCAGAATATAAATATTTTTTTAAACAATATTAACTGCAAGAACTCTTGTTATTTTCTTTAAATGCTCACACCTCTTTAAATTTGTACATAAACCTTTGTTCTCTTTCACAGAATTTTCGCTTTTGTTTAGTAGAATATTTCTTTGAGAGGAATAATATTTTTATGGAGTTTTAGGATAAGGGTGTTCTAAAAACGTTTTTTTTTTTTTTTTAAATCCATTCTGCTTGCGTACCATACGGTGACATAACCCTTTCCGACCGCGCTATCACGATCGTGCGGGTAAAAAAGAGAATGTTCAAGCTCTTCAAAGTTTTTGATACCGAAGCAGCTGACTTGTACCACTCGTTATTTGAATAAAAATTACTGTGATTTTATGGAGTTGCTGGCATTGATGCTGAACAACGCATTTTTTTTTCGATAAAACTCCAAAATTAGTTTCATAATTTTAAATCAGTGCCATCCGCCGCCTCGGTGGCCGAATGGTTAGTGTACTAGCCTTTGGAGCTGCTGAGGTCGGGCTCGAATCCCGGTCAGGCATGGATGTTTGTGACAGTCAATAAATGTTGTTATTTGTCTATGTGTTATTCATTTCTTTGTGACTGTAAAATTTCTTTCTGTGTCTGTCCCATTTGACGAAAGCTTATAAGCGGTTCTCTGAACAAGCACACAAGCTGGAATATATAGGGGAAGGTGGGTTACCTCGGACCTATTTTTACTTTTCAATTTTTATTTTCTTAATTACTTGCAAAAAGTGAATAAAAATATTTTTACTGAATACTTTATATTGTTATATACAACATATATTTATTTTAACATGTTATTTAAATGATTTCAACTATTAAAAAAATAAATACAGAAAATTGTAATTAGGACCAAGGTACACCACCGGCGGTGTACCTTGGTCCAACCGGTAGTGTACCTTGGATCAATTATTAATAGGTATAGAGACCCGATTTACAGTCCGAAAACCAATATTTATTAGCCACATAAAATTCAAAAATACATTTTACAACCTACTCTTATTTCTAGCCAAGATTGTAGTAATTGGTTATGTTTGGTCAATTGGCTCAGTAAGGGGTTTTATTGCCTTAGTTTTTTTTAGTGCCCTTTTGGCTTTTTCAGCTGCAATGCAGCATAAAATTAAACTGTTATTTCATGCCATAGAAAAACATTTGGCTATCTTTCTGTCTTAAATTTGAAAAAAAAACTCAAATATTTCCCCCTATGTTTATTCAACTAGGCCTAAACGTAAAAAGGATGTTCTGCTTAGATATTTATTATAAAAAATATCTTTTTAGATGAACATACAATAATTATTTTCTATATTATATCAATATATTTAAAATTTTATAGGCTTCCATAAATCTAAATAATTAACTACAAAAAAAAATCTTTATCACATCATATCAAAATTTCTTACAAATTTTTATTTTTCTAGATTTTACAAATCAGGGTTGCATATTAATAGCTTAAAATACTTAGTTTTCAAAGGAAAGAATTTACTTGAATTTTAAAAAGGGTTTTCAGTAATCTGAAGCACATAAGACCTATAGTAGTGTACCTTGGACCAGTCCAAGGTACACCATTTGTATTAGGTTCGAGGTACACCACTTGGATATTGAAAACAAAATAGTTAATCACCGAGTTAAGGTTGGACATAACTTAATTTCAAACACACTGTTTTATAGCTAAAACTTTGCTTTATATTGCATAACCATCGTTTCTGAATAAACACTACATGTTTGAGTAAAAAATTACACTAAAGAATCTGACAAAAATTTACTTTTGAACTGTGAATTTAGTTTTTCGAAACCTTTTTAATAAATTGACCTTTTAAACAAACAGATAGAACTTCACTGAGATCCCTGGTAGCAAATACTTTAACTGCATGTGGTGTTGTTTCAATATCTAAGCTAATCGAGCTAGAATCAGCATAGGTTCGAGGTACACATACGTCCAAGGTACACCACTTACCCCTATGTATCATACCATACCATACCATCAGTGCCATCCGACCGACGGTCTTAAAGGGTTATTAGATACGTGTTAAAAGTCATCAAAAGCATTATACATATTTCGTTGAATTTGTGAGCAATGTAAAAAATGTAAAAATCAGAATGTGTTAATAATTTTGTACAACCCCTGTAAAGTCTCTTTCAGAATTAAAGTTTTGATTTTTTTTTGTCTCGGACCCTTCATTGACCAACTTATCGAGAAAGTAACATAAACAAATTAGCTATATTTGTATCTGGAGTCTGAACCAGCCTCGCCTTTCTCTACTAAAACCGGAGTAGGGCTGTGAGGCGCCCTGTGGTCAGAGTAGCGATCTACGGATCGGAAGGTCCCGCGATCGAAACCTGGTCGCTGAAAACTCACCGAGTATATGCGGAGTACGTGCTCGTAAAATCTGTTGGGTCCGAAAGTCCTGTGGGCGGTCATTGCGCAGTTTCCCATGGGTACAGGTCCCTGGAGACTATTTCCCTCCCCTTCAGGGACATGTCTAAATTGTGGCGGTGGCGCGTGATAGATGGCAGCATCTGTCACACATATGTGTGTATGTGAGTGTGAGTGTGTGAAGTGACTGTCTTACTTGACGAAGGTTTATAAGCGGCTCTCTGAGCAAGCACACAAGCCTGAAAATATATGTATACCAACCAACCAACCGGAGTGCTTTACTTAAATCGTTTACCACACCCAACAAATCATTTTTTCCCCTACCTGTTTTTTCGAGGTCATCAGATTTTCCCCTAAGAATCTACTCTTCTTACTTTCTAAGTTAAGTTTTTTTTTCTCTCGGGTTCTTCCGCATGCTAGTAGCAATCCATTAATATTAATTAAATAAAGCAAAATGCACCAATATCTGTGATAAGATAAAAAGATAATTTTATTTAAAACTGCAAAAAGGTAGACGGCTTGCTGATATGGGAAATAAAGATGGAAACGTGGACCCTAGGGTGATGCTAACTTAGTCTAACTACCTTAGGTATTTTGGGGTGCGTGTATCCGTATGATACCCCTGGTGTTACACTCTTAAAACAAAAGAGTGAAATCCACTCCAGTAGGAGAAGTGCATTTTCGACAATGGAAAGGAGTGAATATGAACTCAGACTGAGTTAAAATCACTCGTTTGGAGTGATCCGGTCGGAGGTTTAACACACAAAGGATCCACTCCTCTTTGAGAAGTGCATTTTCCAGACTGGAGGAGTGAAATTAACTCAGACTGAGTTAAATTCACTCGTTTGTTTTAAGAGTGTAGTCTACTACCTTAGGTATTTTGGGGTGCGTGTATCCGTATGATACCCCTGGTGTTACTGAAATTTATCTGGGGTGTTTTTCTAAATAACTAGTTAAAAAAACGAGTTCAAACTCATTAAAATGTTATACTAGGGATGCTCTTTTTTATATTCAATTGTTAAATTAGTATCCCTGTATCACTACTGTAATATTTTTTTTAACCATAAACTTTAAATTCTAAACTTCATTTGGAATTTTAACTCCAGCTATTTGTTAAAATTCGATTGAATAAAGTGTCATTAATTAATTAATGTCGCCATTATAAAATGTTATAAAAAGAATTTCGACTTTTTTTTTAAATAAATTTAATTGTTCTCGATTTGTTTAAAGTCGAAAAATATATGATGCTCATTTAACAGCAAAAAAAAACTCTTAAAAATAAGTATCTTTCGAAATTAGTAATCAATCTGAAACATTTTTAGATAGTAATCAAGCATATTTACGTAAACAATCACAAGTATATATCAATTACTATCACTTACAATATGAAAAAACGTCTATAAATTTTAATAGAATTTTAGCCTACTTTTCTTATTAGATAGAATTTTTAAAAAATGAAAAAGTAGGTATTGGCTTGCTGTTGATGTTCCTCCATAGCAAAAAGATTTTGAAAATTCTTTTTTTTTTACAGATTTTTACACGAAAACTACAGATTTTTATGTGGAAGAATAAGAACAAAATACGTTGGCTACAATTTAATTAAGGATATTAAATGTTTTGGATTTCATTGTTTTTACTTCCTATCAATTTAATCAAAATATGTTTTATTGTTTTTGTAGGTAGTTTTATGTGATGCATTTGCGTTCAACTATATATTTTTAGTCTCCGAAATAGATTTTCAAGAATTACTAAGTACTATTCTTTAGATCTAGAGCACTGTAAATTTAAAATCGAGGGGCGAGGGGATATTACTACTAAATAAGAATGACATTTCAACAATCGACATGTCTCACATATTTGACCTTCACAAAATAATAATACCAATATCATTCTCTCCAAAAATATGTTACGCATTCCACGTGTTACAAAAAAGCTCAATTATCTATAAGTTAATGTAAAAAATTTTTTGTAAGTGTGAGTTATCTGATGTAATGTATTCTCATTTATGTCCCAGTGAATCAAGCATGCGACTAATTACGAATTTTCTTCCTCTATCACAGAACTCCTCCTTTAGCTACCAAGCCTTTCTCTGAGGGCAATTCATCTATCCATTTGCTTATTTTTTTATTTCATTGATACACTTTCACTATTCAAACCGATCAGCCCCTTTCTTGTACATTTTTCTATATTTTCACACTGGCCTTAAGGGCAACTTTCACGTGTTCCTGTTTTTTGTTCTAGTTTGGTCCTCAATCATATCGATGTTGTTTCTATTAAAAGACACACCTATCGAACTTGGCCACAGGTGATAGTTCCGAAATTTTTATTTATTATTGGGTATTTTTTCTCTTTTTTTGACCGCAGGTCTGTTTTCGGAAGTCTGCTGATGTAACAGGAAGTTGCTATAAAAGTGAAAGGATAGGACTCTGTGGCTAATATTCGATTGATCAGTTCTCTGCTAACAACACACACCATGTTGTCTGCGGTGGTAAGTACCATACCGGCAATGCATTTAGATTTATTTTTAATATTTAGTTAATAGGGTGAATTTAAATAAATAGATTTTTTACTAATTTTTTATTATTTATTTTAGTAACATAAATATAGATTCTCACACATATTTTAAAGTCGGCACTATTCAAGAAGTTTAGTGATAAAAGGAGTTATATTTTATAGTTATCTGACTATGATTGACTATGGTAAAAAAATAACTTTAATCAAAATTTTATAGATATTTTGTTTATATTCAACCAATTTAGATGGGACTGTTATTAGTCGACAGTTTTTGCATTTGTATTTACTATTTAAATATTTTCGAGTATATTGATAGTTTGAACGCATTAACTTTTAGTTTTGTTCGCTACCTTTTTTTTTCCAAAACTAAATAGTTTTAATTTTTCATCGATTACAAATACTAATTGCCATTTTATTTGTTTATGATTGAATTATGCAACAATTTTGTAAAAACTGCAATCAAACAACTTAAAACAACATTTAAAATGTCAGGGGAAAAATATGCGCTAACTTATGAAATGCATTTTTTTAAAATAAGTTTTAAAGTTACAAGCATTTTAGCATTATTTTATATAAATATTTTGCAATTTTGAAAACTAAATTTTTTTGTAACAAGCATTTGGGCATTATTTTATCTTGATATAACTATTTATTTACAACAGGTGGTTTTCGCTTGTATGTGTCTGCAATATTCTAGTGCAACATATGGACTGTTCTCGGACTATTCTGGGTCATACTCGTCCCTTCTTGACAAGTCCCACAGTGATTGGACCCCGCTTGGTAGAAGTTACAATAAATACAGTAGTCCCTACTTGAGCGTTTTTGATACTTTGAACTCTGAATACAGCCATGCCATATATCCCATTGGACATCACCTATTGAGAATTCCTGTAAAAGGTGGCTTAACTGTTGTTCGAGCTCCAAACCTTGGATCATACAAGGGCATTTCTTCTTATGAAGATTACAGTGGGCTTAAATATACCCCATCCTTAAAAGCGACACCACTTAATAGTTATTATAGTTCCCACATTATCAGACCTGCTGATTTATATCGTTTTGCACGTACTCATAGTTTAACTAGTGGAGGCAGTTTGAAAAGTAGACCAATTTCTACCTACAGCATCAAGCAGTTGTCTCATTCCCCCATTTCCCTACGAGATCATTCGTTGCACGAAAATGCAAAAAGTCTACATGGTACCCACGGAATTTCCCTATCCCTATCTACTCCCATCTCAAAGTCTTACGCAAGTCCTATAATTTCTTCTCATCATGATAGTTCAGGCGTAAGCCACAACACCCATGAATTGTCGCATCTTCAGCAGTCTGACATTGGGCATGATTTAACTCACACTCATCATTCTGATATTGGACAAGAGCTATCATCGATCCATGACTCTGACATTGGACATGGGCTCACTTCTATTCATGATTCTGATATTTCGGACCAACACCATCCGTCCACTTTTTCACATTCTTCATCCCATTCCGTATTGCAAGACGATGACGTAGATGATGACTCAGATCACGTGATTGACGGTGATGTTGATGACGACCACTACTCTTCTTTACACAAATCCCATTTATCCGACGATCAGGATTCTTATTTGAACGGAGAAGTCATTGGTCACTCGGATAAGCATCTTGGTCATCTCGGTAAATCTCACGATGCAATTGCTGATATTTCAGAGGTAGAAAAAGGTCACTTCCATAAAGATTCTGGAAAAGAATATACAAGCCAAGAATACAGTCGAGATGTTAAAGATGACAAGTACAACCAGAAGCCTCTTCGCCTACCTCATAAAGAAGGCCCAAAAATATCCTCCCACAGCTATGTTGAACAAAAGGAAACAGATTATGGTCGATCACATGCACAGAAAGACAATTATAACAATTATCAAGAAGATAAACATCAAAATAGAGCTCACCACATTAAAAGTTTTGAGAAACCACTTACTCTAACTAAAGTCCCTCTTCATCGTCCAGCAAAACCTTATCCACAATTTCCCCTTGCACCAAAGCATGATTCATATGACGTAGTTAAATATTCTGGTGGTAGACATCCAGTTAGACCAGCTCACGACCATCTTGAGCATACGTACTTTAACCCCGAGCCTAAACACAGCGACCACGGTGCTGACAAACATGCGTCCTATGATGTCCAACAGAAAATTGAACAACAGGAGCAATTACATGAAGACGATTACAAGCCCTCTGATGAAACCAGTTACAAGTCAGATGATTACAGAAAACCCCAAAGCTATGTCCAAAATTCAAAAGAACACAATTACAAGTCAAACAATGTCCAACCTAGAGGCAGAACAAAGGTTTACAGAAATTATGAAAATCCTCGTCAAAGCAGTTATGAAATTGAAATTTTACACTCCGACAGCAGTGATCAAAAATTAGATGGTGTGGAAAATTCTGATGCAAATTCTGAAGAAGCGAACAAAGAAATTTCCGAAGCAGTATTGTCGGAAAACCCAGCAGATGAATATGGTGCCTTTGCTTTTGATACTGAAGAGAGTCGACAAATTGCAACCGAGGAAAAAAGTGAAGATAGTAAACCTCTTCCTGATTCCGAAAAGGAAGAATAGATAGGTAAGCTATTTTGAAAAATGTCTCTATTTCTTATAATGTCAATTGTTTTATTATTATATTTTTTACGAAAACATTTTTTAAAATAATGTATTTAAAATTCAGATAACATGCACTAAATTCCATTTCTTAATATTATTCTTAATTTATTTGAAAAAAGAAATATTAAATCTGATTTCATTAAAAAGTTAATTTAATTTTGAACTTTATAATTTTTTTTACTCAGTAATTCAATAAAAGTGTAATATTTCATTAATCCATTTTCAAAGATTGTACTAGAGCAAAATTCAATCTAGGTTTAAAATGAAAATTGTGAAAACATTATTAAAGGCTTATTTGAATTCTAAGAAATTCCAATATGTAAGTTTTAAAATATCTTTAAAAATCAATTCAAACACAATATTTTTTTAATTCTACTCCTAAAACACAATTTATATTATAATCTTCAATACAATATCTTGTGCGGAAATAAAAATCATTTTTCCTTTGCTTATTCCTCTGACTCTTAGGAGGATATATCATTTATAAGAACCTTCACAGTTAGATTTAGAAATATCTTGTTGGTATCTTCTGCAAATGAATATGTATATTTCGTAATTAAGAATTTTGATCTTCCTGTCATCCAATACATTGATAATATATTTTAGAGTTTTTTTTCATCGTAAAGGGTGAGTTTAAATTT